>JBBBDQ010001810.1:4375000-4740000 GCA_037127315.1 Ascarosepion bandense
CGTCTTTTTCATCTAGTTATGAGTTAGATAACAGGACAGATTGCATTCTATAGCCTTTGATGGCTATCAATCTACCGCAGAATGTAATGGCAGCCTACTGCTGGATAATCTTCTGCCTAGTCAGTCATGTCTCTTTCGAGACATGATCGCCCAAAGCGTGTATCACGTATGGCACTTAACTGAGTGAGGATATGAGTCATGTAAGATTTAAGGAATGCGAAGATTTACATCTCTACTAATTCTTGATGTTTCCAAAATAGAAATCCACTTTTTACTAGTTGTAATTTATTTAAAATAAAGTTAAAATAGTAATTCCTAGTAAGAAAAACTAAATCAAAATTAAAATATAATCTTTAAAAACCATTTAAATAATAATAAAATTAATAATACACAATATATATATATATATATATATATATATATATATATATAAAAAGATTTTAGAATATTACAATGGGTAATACATATTTCACCGTGTCCTGATGTTATTATCGCGGTCTAAATGGTATAACAGTTGGTCTTCAAATTACCCCCCCACACACAAAATAATTCCTTTTCTTTTATTCAATTTTACATAGACGCTCAGATGTCCATACTGCAATAGACATTTGTAACGGTTATTTACGAAAGTTTCTCCTTCTTTCGAAAAAGAACACCAAAGAAAGAGGAAAGCGAGGATAAAGAAAAGATAAACGATTGATTAATGTAAAGAAGAGAAAAGAGGTTGGGAAGAGAAAAGAGAAAAAAGAAAAAAGGGGAAACAGAAAAAAACTGAATGGAAATCAAGACGAGAAAAAGACAGGACAAATAGGTACAATAAAATGAAATACAGTATCGCAAGAAATAAATGTTGACACCATTTCTCGTAATAGCAGCCAGCGTTTCAAACAATCTACCTGTTCTGATAGAAAAAATGGAAAAATTTAACTATGAAATTTAATTTTAAATATACAGGGAAATATTTCCGGTAATTTGAGAAAAATGGGAAACATTTACGGTAATTTGTACATCATAATTTTAATATAATTTGAAAAAATAACTACTCTTACATTTCTTTTGAAAATTAATGCCAATTTAAAAAATATTAAAATAATTAAAAATACCAAAATTAATATAGAAATAGGAAAAATTTGATAAACCTAACAGAAGGAGGAGAATACACAAAAAGAAGGAAAGAAAACAGAAGACATCACGATAGAACTGATTTTAAAATAATTAAAAACATGAAAAAGACGATAGATCATCACCGACGTGTCTAATTCATTCTTAGTAACGTGAAAATGGATTTTTTTCTTTAAATTAAAATATACCGACAATAGGGAATATTTATGGTGAAAAATAAATCATATATGCTAAGATATTATATTATAATCACTACTAGTAATTCATTCTAACTCTGGTTAAAATAATAACTCCTAATAAGAAAATATAATTTATTAAAATACAATCTTAAAAATTATCTAAACTACTAGCAATACTAATAATAGATACTAATAATAAAAATAATAATAAAAAAATAATAAATAAGACAATAAAGATATATCAAATATGCGTATACATACACACACACACACACACACACACACACACACACACACACACACACACACATATATATATATATATATATATATATGTATGTATTTACATACATATGCATTTATATATCCATGTATGTATCAAACAAAATTTCTCTCAGACGTAATGATAATTATAATAAAAATAAAAATAATAAATATAATAATAATTATATTCATCCTATCACAAAAAGAAACAACGGAAATTACAAAAATACCCATAAATATAATAATTATAAAAAATATAACAACCTTTTGCTGTAAACTAATATTAAACTGACTTGGAGAATTTAGCTGTAATATGATATCAGCATAGATGTCAAAATTTAACATAAAAATTTAATTTATATATATTGAAGGCATAAAATATAATTGTGCAACATAATTTCAATACAATTTGAAAAAATAACTATTCTTACTAGTATCCCAAAATATGCTATTAATTTTTTTAAAAAAATCTGTTAAAATAATTAAATCATTAAGAAATAAATATTAACCGTTAGAAAGATAAACATAAAAAGAGGGCAGGGAGAAAATAAATAGAAAGAGATAAAAATTAGAACAATATAGAAAATAAATTAAATTAAATTAATTTAAAATAAACTTCTTTTATCAGCCAATCTCTATTACATTAATATTCATTCCTAGAAACGCAACACGGGATTTTCTTCTGAATTAAAATATACCGATTATAGGGTATATTTTCGGTGAAAAATAAATCATAAAATCATAAATCCTAATGTAAAATACAATTTAGCCACTAGTTGTAATTTATTTAAAATAATGTTAAAATAATAATTCCTAGGAAGAAAAACTAAATAAAAATTAAAATATAATATTTAAAAACCCCTTTAATAATAATAATAATAATATTAATAATACACAATAATAATAAAAAAACTCATAATAATAGAAAATAGTAATTCGTAATAATATATATATATACGTGTGTGTGTATCAAACACAATTTCTATCAAACTTTAATAATAATAATAATAGTGATAGTAATAATAATAATACACATTCGATAAAAACGAGGAAAAATTAAACATAAAAACTACCTATAAATAAAATAATTATAAAAATAAAAAAATAAAACGCACAAAAATGTTTCAAAGTTTCAAATTAAAAATTAAAAAATCAAAATAACCTTTGTGGTAAAATGATATTAACAGCACATTCCAGAATCTTTCAAAATAAACACTTTTTAAAAATTTAAACTAATGTAAACTAATATAATTTACACTAATTCAAATCACAATCAGGATTTATCTATACTATTTTATATCTATTTTTTCTGCATTCAAATATTAATTCATTCCGCTAATTAAGTAGTTCCTTAGGATTATTATATTTATAATCAACAATTTTTCCTCCAGGCATAAATTGCACCTATCCCTGAAATTGCTGGGAGTATTAGGGTATTTCACAATCCTCTAGCTGACCAGTGGAGTATATATATGTATATATATATATATATATATATATATATATATATATATATAACCAGGTATTTATTAAACAGTATGTCCCAGAATTAAGTATCAATTTCAATGGAATTGTTTTTTAAAAGAAGTAGCAAAGTCTTATTCTTATTACTTAATTTTGGTACAAAATATTAGTACTTTATATCTTACTCAAAACTCTATTATAAAATTTCAACATGTGCTCCGTCTATGTTCCTGCAAATTTTAAATCTATTCTTAGCCAAACACATTTTCAAACATTTCTCTTGCACTGCTAACTGAATGAGTTAGCTAAAATATTGATATTTGATGATACAATTTTGTTTTTATGAAACCCAATGCAATGAAATCGGGAGTAGGGTTAGCAAAGAAAATGAATAAAAAACAAAATAGATAAAATAGAAAAAAAATTATAAATAAATTAAGAAAATGTATACACACGTTAATCATGATGAACAGAAATGATAGTAAATAAAAAACAAGTCCGATTTCACTGAAATAGATATTTATTTCTGTTACTTGCTGTGTAATATTATTTCATGCACTCATCAATATCATGAATAGCATTTATATAATTACGATAAAAATTCTTTTTCAAATATTTCAATTCTAATAACACAACAAATTTTAAAACATATAAGATGTCAAGATCTTCATAGTATATCTGATATATAAAGAGAGATAGTAAATAGAAATAAAAAAGTCGACATATTTCGGAATGTTATTAAAATCAATGATCAGGATGTGCGTTGTGGTGCAATGGATATCAACTCGGAACGATAAATCGGGTAGCTGAGTTCGAATTCCAGTCGAATTCCTTGCATTCACTGACGCACAAAAACCCTAGGAAATGTATTAATCCGTCTCTTCCCTCCAGTTATGGGTTAAATACTAGGAAATATTAGGTTCTATAGCCTTGGTTGGCAACCAGTCTACCGTGGAAAGCAAGGGCAACTTAATGCGAGATAATCGTCTGCCCAGTCATTCATGTTACTTTCGAGACATGATCGTTCAAAGTGTGTATCAAGAATGGCACTCAACTGACTGATTAGAATCAACCAGAAATTATGCTTATAGCAAACATCTCCACACAGATAAAAAGCAATTCAGTAAATATAGAAATGGACGTAAGACACGGATGTAACTTCTCGTCGGACTTCTTCTTCTTCTTCTTCTTCTTCTTCTTCTTCTTCTTCTTCTTCTATGTGCCCTGTCCCTTCAGGACGTAGGCGTTCATGGCCTTCCACGTCTCCCTATTCCTTGTGGCCCTCAGCATGTTTGTTCCCGTTACTTCTGTTAACCCCCGTTCCGTCATCCACCCGACCAGGCCCTGCAAATATGTTATCCGCTGCCTTCCTCTGTCTCTCTTTCCCTCTACCTGGCCAGTCAGTACCAGGTTCTCCAAACTCTCCTTCCTCATTGCGTGTCCCCTCCAACGAATGATTAAATAGCAGAACAGATTGGATTCTACAGCCTTATTTGACAACCAGTCTACCGCAGAAAGTAATTGCAAACGACCTTAAAAAAATGTTCTGCCCAGTCAGTCATGTCTTTTGGAGACATGATCGCTAATCGCGTATCACATATGGCACTTGAGAAACTGACTTCTGGGTAATATTAACATTCTCACTACTAACAAGACTAAAGAGAGAATGGAAGAGGATGATAAAATTAAATTATGAATTATTTTGATGGTCAATGTGCAACAAGCGGAGTATGCGATTTTATATTATTTAATTATAGTGCTCAATATTATTACTAAAGCGTGATTTCCATCAAGGGTGCTGGCATAGGTTTCAACACTTCATAGTGAGTGTCGGCTTCACTTGTAAATCAATATTTCTGTCCACTCACGCTTACTATATTTGTAGTTCGCTATCTGTTGGGGCACCTTCCCTATTACTCTAAAGATGAACTCTTCCACAGACTATTTATAGTAGTAGTCATACTACCACAGAGGGACAGAGGGAGGACTGCAGTGTATTACAGGAGATCTAGTCCTGAGTTTATCGCATTGATAAGTTTCACCTCTCGTTATTATCTCGCATTCTCTCATATTCAACTAACCGTATTGTTATGACTTTATACTAACCTTCTATGTACATATTTCTTTTCTACAATATATTGCTTTTATACCGGATTACCATGCGTTGTGTTATTATTTGGATCTAACCCCAGATCCACAACACTCTCTTTCTCTCTCTGTTTTTCTGTCTATGAAATGCATATCATATGTACATATATATGTACACTACCGGCCATTATTATTAGGCCACCCCAGTGTTTAAAAAAATAATGTATTTCATTCTATTCTTTATTATTTCTTGCCAAGTGAATAATTGTAAATGAAAATAGCATGGTTCTTTTGTTTATACTGCACATTATTGCGTGTATTAAATAAATAATAAATATTTAATAATTAGCTATATTGCAGTTTCGTCAATGAAAGAATGAAGAAGATTTAGGGTGAGTCGGTTAAGTACATCTTTGCTTCCTTGCTTTGTAAATTTTTGGAAAATAATAATAACAAATGAAACATTCGATGTTCATTTAGAATTATCCACTTGTCAATACATACTACAAATAGTATAAAACACATAGTTTTTTGCAAAAACTGGGTGGCCTAATAATTATGGCAGGTAGTGTAATTATATATGTATATATATGTAACTGCATCTAAACATATATAACCTGCTCACTTCCGCCTACTCACTTCTGAGCGTAATCACTTTCGCAGACACCTGCTGAATCATATGTGTTAGTTCAAGACCTAGAGAATGCACCTGCGATTTATTTTACTAAACAGGCTTTCAAAACCGTTTGTGCGGCAGAGCGCGAAACCCGGTAAGATCCTGACTTTGAACAACGCAAGTATGCTCAATCCCGTAGGCACAATGACTCGTGAATTTGGGATAAGACCACCATGGTCGGTTTCCGAAATGTTTCGTTAAATAATTTTCACTTAAAAGGCTTAGCTCAACGCGTTGTATATTCTCAGGCACTTTCCACAGACCGGTAATAGCAAAGTGTATCTCCCTCTCTTTCTTTGTCTCTGTCTCTGTCTCTGTCTCTCTCTCTCTCTCTCTCTCTCCACACAAGCACACAAACGCAAAGAAAGACAAAGAGAGACAGAGAAATAGAGAAGGAGAGAAAGCAGCCATTTTAATGAATACAGGAGGCAATGGGTACATTTTCGCGAGTTATGCATTCGTTCTTTTTCGTCTTCTTTTCCCAATTCACCGTATAGCAGAGTCAGTTGGGCACATTAAAAGAAAAACAGCGCCATGAATCAATTCCCAGCAAGAATTTTGTAAACGGCATGCTGTATGCTTGGCATTCATCCAGGAAGCTCAAATACGAGCATCTCAGCGTGTTTGAAAGTCAATTTAATGACAGTTGAGTTGATTTGTAATGATATGTATGAATCTAATTGTGATTACGAAGAAACCGCATCTCTAAAACCTCACTCTGATGCTTCGGATAAGAAAAGAACGACAAAATGTTTTGGTGAGGCCCTCAGAATCAATACTGAGGCTAACATCAAGGGACATCGGGTATAAGTGCAGTCCTGGGTCAAGATGGTTGTTACCAAAAAACCCTATGGCTGTCAGCAGGATTCTTCGCGATACCATCCGAGCAGGAGAACCCACTCATTCGGTCAAACAATTTCTGCAATTATATAGACACCTATATCAGGCCGCCTTAATTCCCAGACTGCCACAGCCTTAATTATTAAGCGTAGGGTAGAGTTAAACGAGTGATCAGCACAATTTTTTCTAACACGAAAGATGACCTGAAGGCGAGTATTATGGCAGTTCTACCGACTTAAACAAGGACACATTTCAGAAAACTTGGAATTTTAAAACTTTTGATTCTTTTCACCTGGATTTTCCTAGACTTATAATTATTTTTTTCGTATCTGTTTTAGTTCTACAATTGAATTAAACTAACGGTGAATTCATGTTTGTAAGAAAAACGAATGAAATATAACAATCTGATTTCAATGTACTCTAAAACTTAAGGATGCATTCAATTTCATTCCATACTCCATATTTGTTTCTTTCAGCTACTATGATGATCTTAAACTGTTTACAGATTTTATCTGGAAATGTCAAAACAAAGCAAAAACTTATGTGTACATCAGTAACAAAAAAATCAAAATTTCCAAACAAAACTAATACAACAATGATTGTCAACAATTACAAACACTTTATTGCATATCGAAGGTCTAACTTGCCTCAAGATATTTTGTGAACAAGGATTGGTTTTAAAAGGCTATTTTCAGAATGAATTGCCAAACGACAAATTGTTTCCGACATTTTGCCCCGTGCAGTTGAAAAATTTTTCAGAAAGATAAATTACTACGATTTATGCTGTAATTTGTATTAACTCCAGCGGAAACATTCATTGGAGATCAAGTTACGCATTTTACACTTCAAGCTTTAAATTGTTTCAATGTTACCTGTTTATCGATTTTTATCCAAAATTCTCATATCTCCTGCTATGCATCGTTTCACTGTTAGATGTGGCTGAAACTACAATAAGGCTTGATCCTATATTATTAATTTAATTAAGGTAGAGCGTATTGTTCAGGAGCCGGCTATGGGTGTGCAAACTTGCTCAGAATGTATTAAGACCGAGGGTTTGAGCATGTTGATATTTTGCGAACTGGTTATCATGTAAGATTATGGAGTCTCTCCAAATACTAATGCTAGCTGAGTATAACTTCCTTATAAACAAGGTGCCGATACTTCACGTATTGATCAGGCATTTGCAACAGGGATAGGCTAACCAACTTAGCAGGAATAGATACCAGTCATATAATAAATATATTAAAAATAGGTACCTCCATTTTTCAGTATAAATTTTCGATACCTGATTTTACAGTGAAATTTGTAAAATAAATAAGTTTCATTTTAGCTTTAAAATTAGCTTTATTTGAAAGTCAAGAGATTAAATTTAGTACTTGCAATAAACAAAATACGCTGGCGTATTTTAAAGCAAAATTATATTGATTGGAATCTAAAACTTTTCAGATTAAAAAAAATTTAAAGTACCGCCATTTTGTTGATTGATCGACACATTTATGGAAACAATAGCCACATTTCTGTTTTAAAAATCTGGCAAAAATAAAATAGACGTCGGTGACACGTTATTGAAGTCAATTTTTTAAATGAAAACTTACCCTTATCAGATTTCAAACTTTTATACTTGCATACTCTCTGAAATATTCGGGAAAATTTTTATCCGTTACGGTAGTCCGAGTATCAGTGCTTATCGCAAGTGTTGACAGATTTAATGACAACCGGAACCTGTCAAGAAGGCTAAAATAGGGAGGGCAAAAGCGACAAAAATATACGAATGTAATTGTTTATGTAAGGGAAGACAACCCTTGAAACACGTGACTTTTTAATGATAAATATCACGTACGGCCACCCGTACAAATAAAGATACTGAAGGAAAAAGGCCCCAAACTAAATAAAAACAAAGTTTTATCGGAAAAATGTTTATATTATCATTACGACGATAGATCAAAGAATTTTTAAATTATTTTTTAATTTTTTTTAATTATTTCTAACACGTTCGAAATTTTTGTAGAGAGTCATTTTTTTTCTTACGTTAGTGCGAACCTAAATTGCCGCAACTTTTATTAAGTAAATAAAAAACGTAATATTGCACAATGCACTTTTTGACCGTGAAAGACGCATTAATTTGGAAATTCTTGCAAAAATCAAATCATAGTCGGATTTAGATGAAACTTTCAGGACTTATTCCTAATTGACCCAAATCAATTGTTAAATAATTATTTTGCATAACATATTGGTAAGAATAGTTTTTTTACTTACATATGTTAACCCCCCACCAATTAATTTTCAGAAATGCTTCAAAATTCAAAAACGGGCAGCAATAAACCTAATATAATTAAATTAAGGTATCATTGGGGAATGCTAATCAACAGTTTTTTTTTCTGCAATAGAGCCCGACTTTCTAAAAAATAGGTCCAAATTGCGAAAAATGCGAAAAATGTAATAACTATGCCAATTTTTATGTGGATAAACTTCTGATTGCTTTTATGAACAATATAAATTAAGCTTATCATAGTCTGAAAAGAAAAAAATTCAATGAATAATTAATTTTTACAAGAATTATTTTCATTTTTTTAAAATTTTTAATTATATATAAAAATTATATATAAAAACTTTAAAAATTCTTCCTCTATTGGGCCGGCTAGGGTATGTAATTTATGCATGGAGACTACAATTACTAATCAAAAATTTAAAAGCTTAATAAAAATTACTGAGCCACTGGATTTTTAAAATAATTAAAACGTTGTAACTGTTTGCATTTTGATTAATATTTTTTTTACTTTTATCTATGAATTTAATTGAAAGAATGCAGTGCAACTCTTAATTTTCAATTTGGTTTAAGATTATGTCTTTGCAAAACATGCACGATCATGTCCCCACCACAATTTTATTTTTAATATTGACCAGTTACCATACCTCTTTAGGCACTTTGAAGTGTTGTCATGTTTAAATGGCTTGTTTGGCTAGATCTTTTACGATTGAGCTGTATGGTCGATCGACCCTGTACTACATCTAAGGCATAAAAATCATTTTGATTACAGCAATATGATGTAATGGTTACGAAAATTGTCTGGCTCGAACAAATACGCCTGGGTGGTGAGTTCAATCCTCACAAGATGACCCCTCATTTTCGTTCTTATGACACATCTACCTTGCACTTAGAAGAATTAGTATTAACATGCCTCTATCTAATTGATCCGTCATTCATTCACAGAAACTTCTTAAAAATTTTATTCTACAATCAAAACATACTGTATCGTTTCTTTTTCTTTATATCTTCATTTCTGCGCCGTGTCTCTTCAAGATGTGGACTACCACAATTTTGTTTGTGTAGCTCTTATCATTATTTGTGCCGACTGGTTCAATTCATGGTATTCTCAGTGTTTCTCTAGAAACAGATTTCTGACACCATCTTCATCCTTAAGGATTCTGTATTTTCTTCACTTCCGTATTGGGGAACCGATTCTTCTTCTTTATGTGCCTGTTTTTTGTCGCTCGTAGCTCTTAAAATATATATTTTTTTAATTTATCCTAAATTCTAAACACCTGAAGAAGGCCGGAATGTACAGCGAGTAAATCCTCATAAATATGACAATAAACATGAAAACATCATTTCGAACAGCGTAAATAACGTTATCGTAAAGCATTTAAACAAGCTCATTAAGTAGATTATGCGATGTTTTACTCTCTCCTTCTTGCATTCAATCAGCCCTATGAGTATCAGATTTACCAAGTTTTCTTTCTTCATTATATTTCAACCCTCTTTTCTTGGTGTTATTTATAAGTTCCCTTTCTCTTTTATTTTCTATAAAAAAATTGCTTGCTCCATGGTATCTTCAGCATCCTTCTGAAGAAATAAATTTCTGTTGCTTCAAGTTACTTCCTTATATTTAAGAAGATTGTCCAGCTTTCACTGTCTTATAGGATGACTGAAAAATACGTGTTTGATATCATATAACTTTATTTCTTTTATTCATAAATTTACGTTTCTATTTTTTTCTTTTTCTATTTTTATTTTGCCTGATTCTTAACAGTGAAGCATTCATTGAATGTTTTTTAAAATTTCTGTGACAAAATATTTTATATTTTCTATTCGGTTTGCTGTCTTCATCTTCGAGATTTTATGAGATAAAATCAATAACATCTTCGCGATACTTCACTTGCATTTTACATTTATTTTTCGATTTAATATAATTCGTAATCTTTCCACTTTTCAATATACTCAGAAAGAATATACAGTGCCAATATAATCATCATAGACAAAAAAAAAGTATCAGAATGTTTGGGATCAGTAGTATCATAGATAAAAAAAAGAATAAATATATAGAACGATAATATAATAGCCGGCAGTCGTTTTTAAGCATCACTATTTGCTTGAATTCTAAACCGTCGCTGTTGCAGACGCCTGCTCAATCACATTAGTGTTTGTTCAACAACCACAGAGCTTAACTCGGCTTTATACTCTAATTCTTTTGAGCGGAAATTAGTTACAACTTGTTGTAGATGGGGCATTGCTTGACATAATCAATATTTTCAACAATGTCACCACGCTCAAACGTGGTGACTTGTGACCTCGTGAGAAAAGAAAAACATTGGCCAACACAACTTAAAATAATTAGATAAACGCCCTATATAGTTTTAAGCACGTTCCCAATTTGTCACATGCTGAGATTATCTGCCCAAGCCGATAACATCATGAAACCTCTGATAAATTGACGATGTGAAGGTTCGAATCAAATAGTCATGATCGTTGATCGAACATTCTAAACAGACATTACGCGGCACTAAATATTTTATCGGTCATTTATTCTTTGATAATTTTTTAGGAGATAGATTCTGGTTATTTATTTTTCTCTAAAACTTTCTGCCATTTTGTTAACACGCTTTTTCTTTTGGAAATATAGTGGATATCTTAGCATATCCACTATAATATCTTTTCATAATACATGGGAGCATGTATAATTCTGCAGAGAAGAAAAAATGATTAAATTATCAGTTCATTGGTTGGAAAGTTTATAGTAGAAATTAAAACGTTATTTTAGATACTCACCATTCCATGGGCATTAAAGGATGTACTTTTTTCTTTGATTGGTTTTTAACAATATATGAATAATCAACAGATTAAAATAGATAGATAGATAGATAGATAGATAGATAGATAGATAGATAGCGGTTCAAGCATCTTTTTATATTTCTAACGAAATTTTTATTTTATGTTAGATTATCTAATATCGGACCTGCTATATGGCAATGTTCTTCCAGAATCACATCACAGTTGAAGAAGAGATTTCAGGCAGCGGAAATATGCATCTATAGAAAGATAGTGAGAACATAGAGGAAGATTTGGTTCATTCTTTGATATACTCAAAATTCTTAGAGAGTTCATATTCTGTTTTCAGTGTTTCGTGGTACCATGTTAATTTTGAATCATCCCAATGCGTTTTCTTCACCGTCTATTTCGTTATTTCTCACGTGGTCTTAGCAAGTTCTCGTTCTAATTAAGTAAAATTTATCAAGTATATGTCAATACTATAATATTCATTCATCCTTACAACCATATCTCATTCAGTTATTTTTAATCTTTTATTTTATATCTCTTACAATTTTTTTCAGTATCGACTGCCTTGTGGGCGGGACTCAATTATACCACACGTCTGCGCTCGCCTCATTGGTTGCACATTTTTGTTTTCAGTACACTGCAGTAAAGTGCCTACAAAGCATATGTGAAACAGTTTTAGACATTAAGTACATTTTAAAATATTTTACGTTTCATGTAAATGTCAAATTTTTTTTTAGAGGGGTTTTATAATAAAATCTTTGGAATTTTTTTTCATTTTAATATTATTCAATAATATTTCATATACAGCAATATAAATGGCTCAATAGTCATGTATTATTAGTCGTTTCTTAATAATTAAACATAATGAATTCATTGATCAAGCAACCGCTGCCACATTAGGTTGAAATTTATGAGCGATTGATCATAGTTTTTAATAGTTTTCTAAAGTTGTTATCGTTCTTTTTTGTATTGCCGAACGTTCTTTTCCTAACCGTTTATTTGAAGTAGGTGGATTGTCAGCTTCATGATTACGTCATTATTTTATCCTCGGTTTAATTGTAGTATTCCCTTTTATCTGTTGCTGGTGTTGAAATTTTTCAATTGTTGTCATTTCATTTATTTGCTTACGATTCTGTATTGCATTTTCAATAAGTTCGAAGAAATGTGATCTTTACCATGAGATTCAGACTTTACTCACTCAAAGCCACTTTTAATAATTGATCCTAGAAAACGGTTGTGTACAGTTGATAGTGTAGATATTTCTGAAAATATTTGGCGCCATGCATAACATCCATATGATAGTCTTGATCTAACCCATATATTTAAAAATATCACTCCGGTTTTCAGATTAATGATATTTTTAATTAGCAATTTGAACGAAACATGATCTGAAAAAAATATACTATTTTATTTCCCTTATCTGTAATGCTGAATCTTTTATAACTGATCCGAGGTATTTTATAACTGATGATATAAAACTATACCTACATATTTACAAATTTCACAGTTTTGCCTCTAATTCTCGTACTTTTGAACAAGACTAGTGTTTTATAACTTGTTTCCGGTTTAAGATTGAGTTTCCGGATCCGTCTAAAGTCTTCTTCGGCTCAATACCTTAACGCCTGCCTTTACCTACGCTAATAGGTCAACATATTAACACACTTCTTCTTCTTCATGGGCGTGTCTATTCAGAACGTTGGTGATCATGGACTTTTAATTGCCTCTGTCCTTTGTCGCTTTCAATAATTTTCCTCTTGGTATCTCTTCTAAGCCCCGCTCCGTCAGCCATTTGCTCAGACCTAAGACCTACTTCTCGTGCTGCTATCCCCATTCTCTTCTTCCAATTATCTGACCTATGAGTATTAAGTTCTCATCGCTCTTCTTCCTCGTTACATGTTCCAGGAACCTCATTTGTCTCTTCCTGATATTTAGTATCAGTTTTCTTCTCGTTTGCAACCTTTTCAACACCTCATCGCTGCACACGTGCTCCATCCATGATATCCTTAGCTTTCTTTCTGTAAAACCACATTAACACACTACCTGAGTTAAAAAAAAACACACCCTGAATATTTATGATTGACTCACTTTATATGTATTCAATGGTGTTCGTTTAATTCTGGATCAGTAATTCCTGTTTTGTAAAGTCTTAATGTCTAGTTCTATGTTAAGGAACATTTTGTACAGGATTCTGATTCTCTGTTAAGCATTTTTTTAATCGTATCACCCCGAGTAAGGCGGTAATGCAACTGATGTGCAGGGGGCTACATAAGTGTAAAAGTTTAAGTTGAAGAGAGTGAAGAGCAAGACGAACCAGTTAGAAAGGAGCAAGAGAAGGATGGAAATACAGGTGTGATGAAAGTTGCAAAGGTGGAGAGAAAGGAAAGGTTATACGGGGTGGTGAAAGAACTAGATGGTTAATAGATGAGTATTGACATTGAATTTAAACTCCTGTAGGTTGTAGCCGTCAGGAAAGCAAGAATATGGAAGCGAGTTCCGCAGGCGGGAAGTGCGAGAGAAGAAGCCGCAGGAGTTGATTTGTCATCTGCATTTTGTTAATCTAACTGTGAATGGGTGGGATCCAGTTGCCAGTCTGGTTGCACGAGTAAAAACCTGTTGCAGAGGCACCAGTAACTTAAGTTTGTTGGAGCAGAAGCCATGAAAGTATTTATAGAACATCATTCTAATACCACACTATGAATACCTCCGGTTAGTAGATTTGTTTCTCGTGCGATGTGTAATGTTCAAATTATCCGTGCCATTTCTTCACACCTCTGCTTGTAAATCTACAGATCATAGTAGAGAAAAACGTTATACTTCCCGCGTTATCAATGCTTATATATTTTTTCTTGTTCCTTTTTAAAAAAAACCCAGCTCACTCCCGTGGTTGAACGTTTGCTAATTTATTCATGAATTCCTACCAACATCTAAAATCTTTCAGGAGTTGTTTTACTGTTATTTTGAAACTAACAAGGTAGTTTATCCTATAATTAATTCTTTTTTTTTATCGTATCACTCCGTGAAAGACGGTAACGCTAATTATGTGCAGGGGGGGGGGTACATAAGAGTAAAACGATTAGATAGGAGAGAGTGAAGAGAGTGAAGAGAAAGCCGAACCAGTTAGAAAGGAGCAGGAGAATGATGGGAATACATTTGTGACGACAGTTGCAAAGGTGGAGATAAAGGAAAGGATATACGGGGCCGTGAAAGAACTAGTGTCAAGTGGTTAATAGATGAGTATTGACATTGCATTTAAATTCCTGGAGGTTGTAGCCGTCAGGAGAGCAAGAATATGCAAGCGAGTTCCACAGGCGGGAAGTATGAGTAAAAAGCTGAAAGAGTAGAAATGTCGTCTGCATTTGGTTGATCTAACTGTGCTTCTAAAAATCCTCCATGTCAAAAACATATTTGGATCATAGCCTATACTGAAATTTATCTAACCGCAAATATTTGGACATAAATATTAACGAAGAGTTGTAAGAATCACGATTTCGGCATTTTTATCATCAATATAAATTTTTGAAATTGTTTGAAAGTTTTCGTTCGATAATATCGTCAGTCGGTATGTCTTCTTAAGTTTTCCTCTTTAATTCTTTTATAGTTTTCTGACTTTATGGAGTTGAAGGATTTCTCTTCTTTTTATCTTGTCAGCATTTGGCATATTCTGGGAAAGGCACGTGATTGGAATAATTGTCTTTAGAGTGCATTTCTTTGTGCAATTTTTATTTGGGCGATGATGAGACGTGTCCTGTTTTTGGCCATCTATTCTGACACTTCTTTTCTTTTCAACCAGCTCTGCTGTTGCTAAGCAAGCAGAATGTGTGGATTTGGAACATTTCCGTATCAAAATTGGTAGACTTCTTCTGTTTCTGGTGTCTTTTGTTTCTCTTTTATCTTTGGATAAGATTAAATGCATTTCTTTCCTTGCATTATCCTTCTTCCTCGGCTGGAAATAATTTTCTAATTTTGTTCCTCTCCGCTGCCTCAATTTTTTTTCATAGTAGCTTGCTCATATTTCGAGCCAGAGATTTCACTTTGTTTCATCTATTTTTAACACTTTTCTCCAAATAAATTTTAAATCTTATCATTATTATTTTAGGATGTGCAGTTTTTGTCTGTATTTTGCAGCGAATTCTTAGTTTCTTAGAAATTATTTTTCTTTGAAAATCTTAAATTATTTTTGCACCAAGATGAGCTGTATTTTAATGATAAAATAATAATATACAAAATGATTGACGTATCTTTTCTAATACATTCAAAACTTAGTAAAAGTACGATTAATTATTATTTCATATGATTTCTTTTGTATAATAATAATAATAGTCATTGCATTGTGCTTATGAACGCTTAGAGAATAGTTCAACTTAAGAAAAGTGAAAGAAAATACACTGTTTGCAAATGTAAAACAATATTTCGATAATATGTCTGTCTTCTTCAAGCTATTTTTAGAATATTGTATACAAATGTATGACACAGCTAACCTATACCTAGAAAACAATAAAAGCAAACTACAGATCTCATAGGCAATACACATTAAAAACTTGAACCGCAAATTAATAGAATCAGCTAAGAATAATGTGGTAATGTTCTAAAACATTTATAAAAAAAACCCAGTTTTTTAACACTTTAACACGTGCATGACCATATAGGGGTCTCGGCGTTTCTTGCGAATTAGCCTTGTGCCAAACACAACCGAAGTCTCCACAATTTAAATATCAACCCTTACATTTGTAGCAATACAAAAATTAAAGTAAGATGAAGGAACAGTTTGTTTAACATGAGTACACTACTGTTCATGAATAGGTTTATTGTGTCATCCTTTCTTCATGTTGTCTATTGCATTTGCTTTTTGCCTTCTATATTTAGTTCTTTAACACTGCTAGCTTTTTATGATATATTTCATGGGTTCTTACATGTAACTCCAGAATGAACTCTTCCTAACACTATATATACTACGCCTCTCAAGAGACGGTCGAGTTAGTAGCAGTTCACGCCAAACCAGAGTGACAATCATACTAACACCGAATATTAGAACATCATTATGCAGTAAAATTCGAGACTTCTCCGTCATATTACAGGAAATCAGAAACAAAGCAGTGAATGACAAATTTATAAAGGAAACGAAAACAAAAATTGAATGAAAAGATAAGCAAATCCCCGACAGTTTTTCGTTAGGTGATTAAAATTCTGCTATATAATGAAAAAGGTAGTAATCTCAAAAACGAAATCAGGAATAAACAGGATGAAATCCTTAATGCGAAGTTATATGTTATAACCAAACATGGAATTAAAATATTGTACATATGGTGGGCAAATGCAAGGGCTGTTCCTTAGGAGCCAAGCACCTCCGATCACTC
Source organism: Ascarosepion bandense (assembly GCA_037127315.1). NCBI lineage: Eukaryota > Metazoa > Mollusca > Cephalopoda > Sepiida > Sepiidae > Ascarosepion > Ascarosepion bandense. The sequence goes on from JBBBDQ010001810.1 coordinate 4,392,044, forward strand.
ACAATCCATGGCCTAAGACAGATCGACCGTGGTAGAGAATCCATGCAGATTTCGTAGGTTTATTAGAGGGCTTCTATTACTTGAGTGTAGTAGACAGCTAAAGCCAATGACCAGAAGTATTTCGTTGTAGAAAATCTACTTCTGAGACAACAATAAATTGCCTTCTCGAGCTGTTTGCTCGCTTCAGAGTGGTGGATTTCTAGTCAGCAATAATGGAACAGAAGAGACATTACAACAATTCTTGCAAGTTTATAGAATTACACCAAACGGTACTACATCTTTGCACTATCGCCGGCGGAAGTAATGCTTCGCCCCAAAAATTAGATCGGAATTCGACAAGTTACTGCCGAAACAGACAAAGTAATCACCAAGATTGTTTGTGCCGAAAAAAAATTTTCAAAACCAAGGGAGAAAGTTTTTTTCAAATATTAGAAATCAACACATCCTATTGGTAGCCAGGTACAATAGAGAAACGGATCAGTAACATAATTTACATGATTCAGGGTTCGAAGTTCTCACATAAAAGGTATTTAAATCAGATCAGAAAGAGGATTCTAACGGCCAACTTCAGGAAGAGGGAGAAGTAATGGACACAATATTTGACATATTCGATATGCTAAAGGCCTTAATCAGTTACAGAACCACGGAAATCTAGCAGACAAAGAAAATTTACAGACCCTTTGATGATTAATCCGAAGAGGAAAAATATTAAAGACCCTGGCGAGGTAAAAGCTTGGGAGTGGGTCTCATTGGTTCTTACCTGTAACGCCAAAATTAACTCTTCCTAGCACTATATACACTACGCCTCTCAAGATAGGGTCGAGTTGCTAGTAGTTCCACTCCAAACCAGACTGACAGTCATACTACTATATATTTGTTATTTCTATCCTTACGGTCGTGTTGTTCTTTTCGGGCCTTAACCTGGTCCAAAACAATATACTTACTATTTATTATTATCATTATTAGTAGTAGTAGTGGTAGTGGTGATCATTGTGGTGACGCATTTTATAAGCTGAGAAGAGTACTGAGAGACAAAAATATTTCGCAAGAAACAAAGAAGAGAGCATTAGATTGTTATGCGATGTCTGTTCTTCACTATGGCAGTAAATGTTCCGACAATGTTAGCAAAGATAAAGGAAAAGCTTGAAGTAACAGAAATATGGTTCTACAGAAAGATGCTGTGGATATCATAGATCAAACATGTGAGCAATCATGAGGTTTTGGAAAGCATGGAAACGAAATGAAATTAATATTGTGCATCAGGAAAAGACAGATAAAGGTCCAGGGAGATGTAATAAAAAAGACTGCTCGAAGAATCTTATACTCCCAGGTCAAATAGAGGGAAGGAGAGACAGGGGAAGGCAGCGGGTAAGCATACTTGTCGGGCCTGAGCAAGTGGATGGTAGAGCGGACTTTATGCTGGGTAAAATAGAAAGCTTGCTGAGAGCCACCAGGCATAGAGAGAGGTGGAGGACTAAAATCGCCTACTTTCTGAAAGAACATGGCACATAGAAGAAGAAGAAGTAGTAGTAGTAATAGTAGTAAGTAGTAGTAGTTGTATCAGTATCTTATAGAAATTAATACATGGTTAATAATTCATGGATAGGAAGCCACATCGAGCAGATTTAAATATGCAGTTTCTATTTAATTAGTTGTTTATAAAATTTAAGATTGATTCTTAGCCTTTCAAAGAGTTCTACTTTATCTGACAGTTACATGGACCAATCAGTGACAAATATCTTTGTACACATTTTTATTTAACGTATAACAAGTGAATTTTTTAGGATATTGAGCTTCATCAATGCATTAGAGTTGGTCACGTTCTCTTCTTCTCGACTAAAACAATACTTATTGTGAATTGGCGCTAGGTAATTCCTCACAAAAAGAACTGTACCAGATAAAAGAAACGACATCAGTTAAAAAACAGCAGCAACAGATAAAATGAATAATTCATGTAAAGAGGAAAGCTTATTAATGGTATAATCAAGAGACTGACGTTCTACACCACTTCAAACAAAATACAAATACGGTTGGGACAATTAAATTACCCCGCTATGAATTATATAGTAGTTATTTTATCTGAGAAAATTACTTATATTCGCAAAGAAATTGTTAATTCAAAATTGACTCCAAAATGTAAAGTAATTATTCTTACCATCTTGGCTTTAAATAGCTTATAAATTGTAGGCAAAACAGAAAGAATTATAAATCAATCATGCGAAATTACACTATTGATTTCGACACACCTAAGTCAATATGGTGGTGACCTACAAAAGTAACACTAACTCATTCCCGGCTGTTTATTGTGGTGAATTTTCGCGATATTTCTTTGAGCAATAAGGCCCAAATTTCCTGCAGAGTTTCTTGTATGTTCTAAACGATACTTTATCATCAAGTTTATCTAGAATACTACTAATACTATTACTGTTATTAATATTAATGTCATTATTACTTCAGAAAAATACTGAAAACTTTTCATCAATTTTTAATCATCATACTCCTCAGTGAGCACTGTTCACCACGTGTTGAAGCAATAAATTAAATTATGTATTCATTCGAGAAGATGGTTTGCAAAAATTATGCACATAATAACTTCAAAAATTAGTAAGTGTCTAGAGATATTTCCAGTTTGATTCTTCTCTTCAACAGACTGCATTTTTTCTGCAACAAAAGAATGAATAATTTAGTTATTGTCAAGAACCTAAATATCGCCTTTAAGATAAAGCGTAGAGCGGTTCGCATAGCTAAATGTACAGGAAAAGTCTGCTCTATTCTTAACATACGCTCGATTTCACTAACTGAAATATTTAACTGAGGGTAGAAAAGCTTATGCAAATGAGGTGTGAAGACATGCAAGATAATTTTTATATAAATGCGGAAAAAAAACATTACACCCAAAAATTCAAATCTAAATTACCGTTATGAAAATTGCATATTTTTTTCTGACGTCAGCCATCAATCTCAAAAGCATTTAAAGAAAAATGATGTTTTAAATGCATATTATACAATAAATCAGACAAATTTACTCAGATGGAAAACTAGCTGAGGAAAAACCTGAACACTTTCATGAAGGGTATAAAATAGGCGCTATTTTCACATGAAAAAATCATAGACACACAAACACAAATACACACACACAAACACACACACACACACACACACACACACACACACACACACACATATATATATATATATATATATATGTATGTATATATATGTATACCCACGAGAAAAAATCGCAAGATCGCCAAGACCTACCGGGGTTTCGCACAACCGCGGTAGGTCTTAAAAATTGTCTTGGTTCTTAAAAATTACTTGTGTAACATTTTAAGATTTGAATACGTACAGAGTCAATTTTATTATTATATATATGTATATATATATATATATATATATATATATATATATATATAGGTATCTTGTTGGTATGGATGGAAAAACGTCCGATATAAGTAAACAAAACGAAAACCAAAAGACCTCAAAAGAGGGGTCAGTACAGAGCAAAGCAAATACTATTTGTTTATAACTTATGACATGACTGTGTTATGTCATCACTACAAATTAGCTATTTTGTTTCAACACTTCTAGTGTCTAGTCAAATGATGATGCAGCACCATCTCCTGACAAGACACAAGCAGTTATGGAACAAAATAGCTACACTGTAGTGAGGTTATAGCATATTTATGTCATAAATTACACACACACACACACACACACACACACACACACACACACATAGATATATATATATTGCATCCCATAATGATTTGGCATATTTTAACAGCAAGTTTTGGCTTAATAAAATGATTTACTTAATATATTTATTGCATAAGTGATAAAAAGTGTTCTAGATATATTTATGAAATTTTGCTTATTTCGTAGAAGTATGTGATATCTGCGGATGTACGTTCTTGTACAGTGAATTAACTGCCTTGGAACACAAAAACTCGAGTTCGATTTCGAGTCGAATTCATTGCATTCACTTACGCGCAAATAACTTTAGGAAAGATATTAATCTGCTGATTCTTTTTCCAACTATAGGTTAAACATCAAGACCGATTAAATTCTTTAACCTTAGTTGGTAAATAGTCCATCTTAGAAAATAATGGCAATGAACCGCACAATAATCTTCTGCCCAGTCAGCGATATCTCTTCGAAACATGACTATCACGTATAGTATTCAACTGACTGACTGACGGGATATGTAATTTAAATTTCGGTAGACATAGTGAATATGATAAGCCTGAAATTAGCGTGCAATGTTCTTTTTGTAATTCTGAGACTCTAATGTATATAATATTCCAATCTCAGATAATATGATCGATCTACTTGTACCCTTTCCTGACCCATTTCTTTTGCCCTTTGCTTGACTAAAATATGGTTGACAAAACAGACAACGAACATCTTCTGCAGAAATAGACTATCCTTCATGTAAAGTGATTTTAAATTTATTGTTTAATATATATATATATATATATATATATATATATATATATATATATGTGTAACTGAATACCCATTATATTTCCACCGAAAGTCAAATCACCCCACAAGTATAATCAAACATAGAATACAGAATTAGTAAATTTCTGCCAGTGAATAAATATTTAACAAACACAATAAGACATCAATTAGATAACAAACTATAACCATAATAAGAAAAAGAGAAATAGAAAAATCATTTGGTATACACCTCTTTTCAACTAAATGGTGAACACCAAGTTAGAGCAAGGTTCCTCAATTGAATTAAAAAAGACTCCCCCATCAAAAGCCCTCTAAGTAAAATTTTTAACAAAAATACATTTAAACTAAGATATAGTTGCACAAACAACCTAGAAAAAATCATAACTAATTATAACAAATATATCCCAAATCAACGCGTAGATAAAAATAAAATTAACTACCAAAATAATAAAGATGGCAACAGTAAAAACCTATGTAATTGTAGAAACCCCAACAATTGCCCACAGAATAAATGTAAAATAAACTCAATAATCTACCAATGCAACATAACACCAATTGAAAATCCCACTATAAATAAAGTGTATATTGGATCTACTAAGAACACTTTTAAGCAGCGCTGGTACATGCACTTGACTTAATTCAAAACAACTTATACCGAAACCAAACATCCCTTTCTGCATATTTTTGATAATTAAAGGACTCAAAACAGAAACACAAACTAAAATGGAAATTCCTAGAAAAAACCTAGAACCTACACCTCGCTTAACGACATCTGCCCTTTATGCTTAAGTGCAAAGGTACACATTCTAAAATTCCTCAACAATAGCGAACTATTGAACCGTAGAGATGAATTAGCAGTATTATGTAAACACCGCAAATATTTCTCATTAAAATTTAAATAACCGCGAAACAATCCCCCCCCCAAAAAAGTAACAAATACACACAATCAATCCTGACAATAAAAAAGAACAAATAATGTATAAATAACAGAAAATAAATCTCACACAACATTAACAGCAATTCCTCCATCTGAACTAAACGAAAAAGTGATCTGTCCCAAACTAAGCTACCCCACAACCTTCTCCTAACCCAAAGCAGTATCTATATGAGTAAAACTGACGACTTGATCATACTAAAAAACTCCCAACCCACATTCACTTACATCGCTTTCATTAACAGCGGCGCCACTACAATCACAAATAGATAGCAGTAAAATGAACAAAATATGTATGCCCTTCCTAAAAAAAAAACATAAATCTCAATATAAAAAGTACCCAGACAAAATAAAAAAGGAACCTGTCGTAAAATAAGCTACCTCTCCAAAACCAAGCCCACATTCATTTAAACATCATATCAACCATAAATAAAACTTTTCACCATTTAATTTTTATTTCAACTTATCATCCCGATGAGAAACGCACGTAGCAACTTCGAAACGCGAAAATTCTTATATAGTGATACTATGAATTTATAAACTATTGTAACAACCATTACAATATATATATATATATATATATATATATATATATATATATATATATATATATATATATATATATATATATATATATATATATATAGATGATACTGAAATAAAAATATAAACAGAAAAATCATAGTGTAATTCTCCATTTAATCAGTTAATATTAAACTAGGACACAAATTTGTTAAATTAATTGTAAACATTATCCCCAAAAATATATTTTAAGCAACATTTTCAATAGGAATACTCTAATTCCTCAGTTATATTTGCTGAAACCGTTTATAAAATTTAATTAAATTACAAAACAATAAAACAGTTAACATATACATCAATAACAATAGCAATTCTACTACTCAAATTAATTTGGTTCATATTAAAAACGTATCTAATCGTAAAAACCCTAATCATTGGCAATTATTTAATAAATGTTTAACTAAATCTCTTGTCTACATCTGCTCTATCTCATCAATAGAAAATTCTAAGGTTACTAAAGTTTTTATCGTTAATTTAATGAACATTTTTTGCGAGCGTTTTTACAATCATCTCATCTTTTACTAATGTGGATAAAGAAAATATATATAAATGTTTTTGACAGTCAAAAGAAGAGAATAAAATACCTAAAGTTAAATGTAAAATTCTCAAACAAGTTAGAATACATGAAAAGCGACATATAACTAAACAAAAACATGAGACTTCAGTAAATTGTAAACATATTAAAATTATCCTTACAATCCTGCTAGAATTATAAAATCTAAGGTTTGAAACATTATCAATGGTAAACGTTTAATAGCGTTAATCTTACTATCTTAATAATTTACTTTAACTATATGATCTCTCTTCTATTATTATTTTATCATTTTTTGTTGCAAATTAGGTGTTTACTGACTTAAATTTTAAATTTAATATTAATTTTAATTTTATTACTATTTAATTTTCATTTTAATTTAAAAGTTAACTTAATTTTAAAATTTAATTTATTTTAATTTAAATTTAAATTTTATTTTTTTTATTTCTCTAATTTATTGTATTAGTGCTAATGAATTTATATCTCCGTGTTATGTTTTTAAATATCTTTTAATTTACGTTTTATAAATAATTTCTCTGTGTATATGATTTCAACATTTTTTTAATGCCAAAGGATTTAATTTGAAAAAATGTAACCCATGCTTGTATCTCTCTGCAGGTCACTTCCGGCCAAAGTGTGAAATTTCTATATCTTAGCCGTTTCTGTTAACTCTCCCATTTCTTTCCTTTGTGCATTTCCGCATTTTCTCTTGGTTCTCTTCTTTGCTTTCTGCTTCTTTTTGTGTCTTTCTTTTTCGTTTTTTATTTCCTTTTTCTTTTATAGAGGTATGGTTTTTTTTATTAATCCTAAAAGATTTGAGCCTAGACACCATGTAACCGATATCTATATCTGTAAACAATTGACTTACTGGCCTAAATTTAAACTTTCTTTTTCTTAATTGTTTCCATTGTCTCTTTCCTCTCGTGCTTTCTCTCTGGTTTTTCTCATTGTTTTTCCTCTTTGCCTTTCCCTTTTCTCTTTCCTTCTTTTTTTTTTATTTCTCATCTTGTTTTCGTATGTTTTCCTCCCTCTTGTTACCCTCTTTTTTATATCTTCTTACCTCGTAAAAAAGACTTTGAAAAACAAAAGGAATTGCAGTTTTTATAAAACGTTTGTCAAGTAAAACTTTTATTACCATAATTACTAACTACCTAATGAGATACTGTCCTTTCAATGTTGAAACAAAATTTACAATTTTGTTGTAGTTTGTAGTTTGTACATGTTTTAAAGTATAATTAATATATATATATATATATATATATATATATATATATATATATATAGATATATATATACAGAGAGAGAGAGACAGAAAGAACAAACATTGAACATCATTGACCTCATACACTCAAACAACCTCAAACGGAATGACTTCGTTGAATCCTTACCTGAATATACTGTTTGAGTCACCGTGTCGGCCCAAGGAAGTTTCTCTAGTCAGAATCCATTTTGCACATTTGTAAATCTACCAGTCGTCCGCGCACTAAATAATGTTGTCAGACCTGTGAGGGGCCTTCTGCTATTCAACTTGAGTTTCTCGAAAAATTCCAATAGAGGATCTGCAATAAAACCAATCCTGACTTGGCACATTCTCAACTACGTCATGTTGCTTATCTCTGTCATTTTGACAAAGATTTTCATGACAGCTGCTTCCGGCGAGCTTTTTTCCTTGGTTCCTAGACAACATGTATTTACACATGCTACTAGACTGGTATCAAGATCACACCCTTGTACCGTCAAAATAGTTAAATATACCCGCCTCTTCTACACTAAAAGTTTCTTTCCTTGCACTTCCTGTTTGTAGAATTCCATCGATTCTCATCCATCTGTTATCCTTTCTTCGACATCGTATAAACATTGTTTTTTGTTTCACTGTAACGCCTTATGGATCAGTAGCAATCTTCCTTTGTTTGGAAGGACATTTTTATTAAGAAAATCGACAAACCATGGAAAATTGCTTATGATCATGAAATAGTCTGTCGACGCTGGGTGTTGACTGCAGTCTTCACATTTTAACACACACACACACACACACTCACAAACACACACACACACACATATATATATTTATATATATATATATATATATATATATTTATATATATAGTTACTCAAAGGCTTAAACACAGATTAATACAGATTCCCTTTATGTGTTTATATCTATGTTTCCAATTCTCTTTTTTTTTTCGTTTTTTTTCTGTTATGGTAACATACCCATAAATACATAAACTCTTCTAACTTTAAATAAACAACAGTTTATGCTTTGTGGCAGAAGTCTATTCAGGCTGAGGCTAGAATGTAACTTACCTCTCAGTTGCGTCCTTTGTGTTTGGGCAGAGTACGGCTTGGCTGTATGTATGTATTAGGGTCAGTCTATTAACTAATAAACTATTACTGACGTCACATCCGGTTAGCAGGTTCTGTCTGCCGGGCAGTCAGATCCAGTTAAAGGTCGTGACTTGGTTTGTCCTGCATCTGAGTGGAGATACGACTCAGTTTTAACAACTATATGTATTTCGTTAATACATTATTTTATTTCACTGTTTCCGAGTCTTCTCGTTAATTATTTCAACAATAACTCCGCAATAGTATGTTCCGAGGCCAGACGTGCAGTTAAGAAAAAAATTATAGCTTTAGAGTGCCAAACGCCAGTGGGTTATACTCCCAGGCTTTTTCTTTTCCTCTGGAGGGGTCTGATTTTATCGCCTGGCACCTGGGGCGTCCTCAAAATGAGAAGTGCCGAGAAGGATTTGGGAATTTTTTGTATGGCACTATCGATTAATCTCTAAAAATTGATCCTTGTGTCGCAAATATTGCATGGTGAGGGCAATAATAAATATTGAAGTTGTTCCAGCCACATAGCTCTGACAGCCGGACCGAACAGTCATGCTTATGATCTTCTAATTTTTATATTATGCACTATTGTTAATATATTTATTTAACTCTATTCTACATTTGTGTCTTTATTTAGGGCCTTCTAACAAGGTCACAACAACCCGGCGATGAGGACTGTTATGGACTTTTGAAACCCCCAAAAGACTACGTGGAACTTGTCAATATTGCTTCGACATTGGACGCACGGGATTCTAGTTTTCGCCACACTGTTCTATACAACTGTACAGAGAGAGAGAGACAGAGAGAGAGAGAGAGAGAGAGAGACAGACAGAGACAGAGACAGAGAGAGACAAAGAGTGACAAAGAGACAGAGAGAGAGACAAAGAGAGAGAGAGAGAGAGAGAGAGAGAGATTCGTGATTTCCTGATTGAGTAAGAAATTAACGTTATTTCTATTTATTTATATTCATTTTTACTTCTTATTAATCGCAAAAGATGTCACGGCAAACATGGACGAATTTAAATCCGCTATGTTCGATTTTTTAAGTATCCGTTTGAACAGCAAAACCAACCTGAACTTAAATGGCAAGAGAAGCAACTTGCGCAGCAAGTAAGAATAGAGCAACTGCAACCATATGTACAAGAAGAACGACTTGAATTTCAAAATCAAGCTGTAAAAGACCGGCTTGAATTTAAAAAAGTAACAGAAATTAGACATCAAATAATCAAACAAATTCTACTTCAAACTCAACAACAGCAAAGAAACTTCTTTGAACTGGTAAACAAGGGACAGATTAGTGAAAACGAAAATGCGTTATGAAAAACAAAACGATCTGGTGCGCAGTAGGCGTTTATTACAGATTCACCTGACGGGAATATAACTTTGACCTTGTATTTTAGTTGATTTGAGTACTTATACATCACTGATTGCATAAATTGGTAGGCCTCAAAGAAAGTTTGCCACCCTCTTCAAACACTGGGCGCTACAAATCACACTAAATTTGTGAAATATATTACTCCGCAAAAAAAGTGAACTGACATTGAAATAGGTAAGCTTCATACACAACTACTGAGTCCTAAATCCTCACTTTTTCATAGGAGATGAAAGTGTATGAATTTAACCAGAGAGGATAGTGAGATTACACTACATTCGTGTCGGTTCTGAACAAGCATTGCGACAATTTCAAGCTTTCTGAATTGATAACCAAACATTACTTTCCAACAAATAGCGAAAGACTGACAGATAAACCTAAGGGCACACTAAGATTCGAAAAATATCGTAGAATGTGGCAAAGCTCACATAAAAAGTACGCCAAAAGAACAAAAATCAATTTAATTCTCCCTCTAAATCAAACAAAAAAAAAAGAAACAAGAGCACTTGTCTCCAAACTCGTGTTCCTGTGGTGGCTCACTACATTGGTATGAGAACTACCCTTACCGGAATCAGAAATACCTAAATTGTAGCAGTGTCGTGCAAAAGAGCTAATAGTTTCTAGCGACAAAAAGTTAATAGCTGCGTAAAAAACACAAAACATCAGATTAACAAGAAGTGTTAAATATTAGGAAAATGTGCAAATACAGAACCTAAATAAAAATATTAAAGTACAGTTGAATTCTGGTTCAGATTTAACAATCATAAATCTACACACTTGGAAAATTTGGGAAAACTAATCTTGGTAAGAAATAATAAAATATCCATGTCCGTGTCAGGGTTGAAAATTCAGTTTAAGGAATAATTTTTCACTAATGTAATTTTTTCTAGGAAAGGACGTTAACACTAAAAACGTTTTTATTAAGGAATACAGAAAATTTATTCGGCAAGAACTGAATTGAGAAATTTAAGTTGTGGGACATTCAAATTAATTAATTATGCAAAAATAAAAAAAAAACTCAAAAAACCTGAACACCGAAACAAATAATCCAATGAAAAATTAAAAAATACCTTCCCGGAAGTTTTTCTGTGGTCCTTGGCCGGTGTAATATGATGACGGTAAAATTCTAGTTAGAAGAGGATATCAAGCCAGTTTTTAAGAAGAAAAAAAAACGAGATGTAACTTTCGCCTCTTTACAATGAAAAAATGAAGAACTCGACAGACTAAAAAACAACCAGTGCTTTGTGGAAAATTGTGTACAGTCAATGGGCTTCAACGACAGTCTATGTGAAGAAGTCAAACCTGATCCTGGTCTGCGCCTATTTCTTGACTATCATTATTCTTTGCCAAGACCGTAGGAAATTTTCTTTCAAAAATCTAAATGGAGGGAAATTTTTTCAAATGTCGGCATCAGTTCATGGGTATCTTCAAATACCAATAAAGGAAGAATGTTCTACGTTGCTCTGTATCAACACCCTCATGGGTTGTACAAGTTCGAACATCTACCGTTCGGGGTAAAGGTCGCACGGTCAATTTTCCAACATATAATGGGCATTCTATGATTCTATGATTTCGCGTTTGTATATTTGGACGATATATTAAGGATCAGTCAAAATGTAGAACAGCATAACGAACATGATCATAAAACTTCTCAAAATTTCTGGAATGTGGGTTCAAATTCAACGAATACAAATGCTAATTGTATGGAGAGGATTAAATACTGAGACACATTATCGATAAGAATGGCATGAGACCAGACCCATAACGGGCTACAGCAATCACGGACCTGTTAGATCCTGAAAATGTTTCTATATTACAAAGCTTTTTAAGATTGGTCAACTAGAATCAGGTGTTTATACCTAATATACAAAACGTATGTGCACTGTTTAGCGAATTTCTGAAAAAGTCAAGAACTAGGAGTGGATACCTAAATGCCAAGAAACATTCTTCAAAATAAAGGAAGTCTTGACGTTGAACTTGTTTCTCACCCACTTTAAACCAGACCTGAATATTATAGTTGCCAGCGACGCCAGCTCATATGACACCGGAGCAAATACTATGCACACAATGCCAGATGGATCTCATGAAATAGCTCATGTTCGAGAACACTTTTTTCCTGCAGAAAAGAAATACTCACAAATTGAGAAGGTTGTCAGTAGGGATTATTTTTGCAGTGAGGATGTTTCACCGATACATTCACTGTAGTTACGTTGCATTGCAGACAGATCATAAACCGTTACTGGCCATCTTCGATTTAAAATTGTCTTCCTCTGCATACAGCAAGTAGACTGCAGCGATGGGGAAAATCCTTTTAAATTATAACTTTGAAATGAAGTTTCTCCATCTAAAAAACTCTGCCATGCCGACAGACTGACTTGATTAATCCAGAAAACATAAATTTTTGGATATTCTGAATTATTCATAATTCTTTAAACTCAAAATTAGATAAAATACGTAAATACATATATAGGAATACAGACGAACTTTAATGTTGAAATAATAGTAAATACCAATTTCAAAAAGCTAATTGTCTAGATGTATACACTTCTTTAATAGTATTTATTCAAAATATTCGGGCAAAGGAAAAAAAGATTTAGAAAGCATCCTTGAAATGTTCGTTTAGGAGTTACTCAGTCATGAACCTATTTGCATCATATATGTTAGTGCATATCTATGTTCGAAAAATATTTTAGGAATCAATATTGGGCCAATCTAGTTTGTCGAGTTAGTGGAATAATAAAGAAAATGATTAAATCCGTAAATAAAATACTGAAAACTCTAAATCTTAAAGTAACAGTAACATAAAAATGTTGACTTTCTAGTTGTTACGTTTGACCTCATTAATATTGTTTACTCATCATATGTAAAATGTAATGCTAATCATATCTACATACATCCTAAATCAAATCACCGACGATCCATTATTTAACACATAACGTTTTCATTTGAACACAGAATTAACAATAAATCCTCCACTGAACACATTAACTATCACCATAGCCATTATATAATACAGAAGCTTCAATTGCAAGGATATTAATTATCATAAACAAATTAATCATATTACCGAAATAGGAAAATAACTTGTTACACACAACCATTTAGCTAAATGTTTAGTACCAATAAACTGTTTAATCTAGTTCAAAAACAATTCCCAGCTAATAATCCATTTTGCAAAATAGTTTAATAAAGATACACTGAAACTTAGTTCTAGTTGCACCTATAATCTCCAAATGATAATAAATAAAAGAATATAATATTATTCTAAAGCAACAGAATAATATTAATTATAAACAACGTATCATAAATAATGATAATACTACATATTTCTACAATAGTCATAACCCTAATATATGTCCTATCCAAAATACATGCCTTTCAGATTCCATTGTATGCCAAGCTACTTCAACTACCAAAGAAAACCCTAGTATTACAAAATATTATAACGGATGACAAAGATTATTTTGAAGCCAACATTTTTCCAGCATAACTTATCTTTCAATTATAAAGCCTATAGTAATTCTACTTCTCTCTCTAAATTATTTTAGAGAGAGGCGTAGAATTAGAATTTTTCCAATTTTTTCTAAAACTCTGTTGTTGTTCACGTGTTTAGCAAATTATCAGCATCCTTCTATAGAACTAAATCGCTGTCACTTCAAGTTTCTTTTACATATGTGAGGAGATTGTTCAGAATTCACCTTATGAAAGAGTTAAATTACGTAACAGTCTGTTACTCTTTTCCTTGTTCTTAACAAAATATTTATACTTTTTTAATGGATCTTTCTCTATCCTGATGTACCTTCAGCTTTTCTTCTCGTCTTATTCGTTATCTGTTAAAACACTTTCCAGATATTTAAATGGATGTACTCGTTCGATTTTGGTGTTTGTCATTTGCATGCCTTGATTTTCCTTTTAGAATACGCAAAAAGGAAGAGAAAAAAATCTAAAACAATGCAATTGTCACATTCTTTGGAAATTTTTATTTGAAATATCAAAGTACGAAAGGCAATAAAACCTGCAATTAAGATGCCGTAGACATTATCAGCTAAAGGCGTATGCTTTGCCTTTCATGTATTCAACACAGAAAAGAGTAAATATACAAAATTCAACACTGACAATCTCAGATGCACTTAAAGAAAGTATCCCATTGTAATTCTCAACTTAACGCCTGACGCCTACTTAGCCAACTTCAAGTAATTAAACAAGGATTGAGAAACAAAAAGGTAAGCTCATAAAATCACGCGATAGTAATGTATTCAGAGAAACAATCTCGTCTGCGAGTCATCAGTGTCACTTCTCATTCCAAATGCTGAAATACCATTCCTGTTGATAATAAAATCATTGAATAATTTAATGACAAGCAAGGTTAAATGCGCTAAATGCAATCGTTCAGCAATGAGAAAACACTAGATTATTTCTCGATTTAAAGAGGCACGTTTTAGTTAAAACTTGTTTCTGTTTGTTTTGTTACGAAAATCGCTGAATCGATGATTTTATGTTTTTCAAAATAACAAGTATTTAAGAAGGATTTTTCTCGGACTTCAATTTCATCAATATTCTGCAGGATTTTAAAGAACGTCAAATGTAAATGTCACCATCCAGTTTATGTTTATACAAACAATAAACCAAAAAAAGGGTAAAAAAGGAAACTTTAAAGACCAGTAGAATTATCGGCTGCATTTGTTTGATTTAACTGTAAATGTCTTGTCAGTTCTTTTATTTCCTTAAGCATGTCTGCCTTATTATTCCGCCTCAATCTCTCTACTTCTTCACATTTGTCATTGAGACATTTCTCTTTAGCCTGTCTACATTTTCCTTCTTATTTCCTTGTGTAGTTCCCTGTACTCCGTTCCATGTCTTGATATAATTTTCTGCCTCCTTTGCATCATGTCCAGAATCTCTTCCGTCATCCACTGGTTATTCTTTCTGCGCTTATTTTCCTTTGGAGCAATGTTGTTTGCTGATGTCAGTATCGCTTCCTTTAACGAGTCCCATTTCAAGTGTCCTTTCCTAGTTTGTTCTTCGTATTTGGTTTTCACGCTGTTAGTGTATTCTTTCTGTAGTTTGAGGTCATCCACGAGTCCGTTGTATATCGGTTTTGGTGCTGCATTAGTCTTCTTTAATCTCCGGAGTTTCACTTTTAATTTGCAGTTGACTGGGACGTGGTCGCTTATACAGTCAGCACTTGGATAGGCTTTGCTTTGAACCACTGCATTTCTGAATCTGCTGTTAATGTTTATGTAGTCTATATGGTCGTTTGTGTCACCTTCTTGGCTTCTCATTTGTCCATAGACGTCGTGGGTGTTCTTGAAACCAGGTGTTAGTTATTACCTGGTCATTTGCCATGCAGCATTGCACCCATTTTTCTCCTCGTTCGTTGCGGATTCCTAATCCAAAGTATTCAGTTGTCATATCTACCCTCTCCTTGCCTACTTTAGCATTAAAATCGCCCATGATGATCCTGATTTCTTGGCTTTTACATTGAGCCTTCGCCTTCCCTAGAGTGGAGTAAAATGTTTCTATTCTTCGGTGCTTTGTGCTGCTTGCGTATAGATGACTACAATTGCTATTTTGAACGGTCTCCCTTTCAGTTTCACCAGGAGAACTCTTTCGGAGAACTCGCAGTATCCCAAAACACATTTCTTCATTTCTTTGTCCAGTATTAAGCCGACGCACTTTTCATTATTTTTACCTCCGGCGTATATTATCCTATGGTTGTCGCTGTTGAAGCCGCCATTATTTGGTCATCTGGTTTTGCATACTCACAGAATATTGATTTTTAGTCTGTTCATTTCCTGCTTGACATTCTCTAGTTGTCCACAGCTGTTTAACGTCCTGACGTTCCATGTCCCTAAGGTGATCCTTTCTTTGTTGTGCACAGTCGCAGGGTAACGGTCCAGAGACACCTGTTGATCATTTCGTTCCTTCCCGGGCGAGAAAACTGTCCCCTTTACGCCGTTGTTGCTAACAGACGCCGGATGACGGTCAGGTGACACATGTTGCCCATGTCGGTCCTTACCGGGCGAGAAATTGCTCCGTTTGGGAGTAACCCCTTTCACGCCGTTAGGCTTAATATTTGTTTGTTGTATAACCATGATTTTACACAGGATAGAGATAGTGGAGTGGTATCCTGTTGCCTTCTCAAAGGTGGATTATTGAGACACCAACTCTAGTTAGCTGGCCGTTGCCTCATTAAGAGTTCCTCCGCCCTTTGTAGTTTTTTTCTTCATCCTACAGGGTTGCTAACATCCCGTGTCTATATATATATATATATATATATATATATATATAAACGAAGGGTGGAAGAAATAAAGAACAAATATTAAAATATTAAGTATATACTGAGTATATGTTCAAAGAAATGGTCCTAAAAAAATCAATTACGCTCGTTAGGAGTAACAAGCAAAAGACAAAGCATTTCATATCCAGTAAACAGAAGCTATTTTCTTGGAAATTTCGTCCTTCTTCAAAGAAGACTCCCGTTTGTAATTGGATATTTCAAGCAATGCATTTTTCTTTTTTCTTTCTTTTTCTTAGGATACCCTGCGGCCCAGCAAGGATGGGTGGGAGGAATAGACGAACTATAAGGCTCTTCAATATCTTACAATACGAAAATCATTTTTAAATTAAACATTAATATATTTATAAACTTAATATAAATTATAAACAGGAAAAGAAAAAGACAAATCAAAATTAAATTATTCTGAAAAAAAATATTACAAATACAAATATTGAAAATAAAGCATGAAAAAGAGTGAAACGAAGAATTTTATTTCCTCTCCCTTACTTGCGATTCTAACAGAACGGGACCACAAAACTTAGTAAAAATTAGCATTTCATATCCAGTAAACCGAAGCTATTTTCTTTCAAATGTCAGACATGCATAAGGAAATAAAAGAACTGACAGGACAAAAAACTGCTCTTCAACAGGATGTCTAAAATCTAAGGAAGGAACAATCATTTTGGAGAAAGAGGAAATACTCAAACGATGGGAAGAATATATAAAAGATCTTTTCCAAGACAAGAGAAAGCAACCAATATTACGCAAAGATAAGGACGGATAAGAAATATTAAAGTCTGAAGTGGAATCTGTAGTAGCCAGACTCAATAGAAACAAAGCAGTGGAACTAGACGGCATAGTCATAGAGTTGTTGATAGCCCTGGAAGAATTTGGTATAGAATAAAATGACTTAAATAATAAATGAAATATATAATAGTGGGGTTACACCAGATGATATCAGCAACTCTATTTTCATAGCACTATCTAAGAAACCAGGAGCAAACGAGTGGGAACTTCACAGAACCATCAGTTTAATGAGTCATATAACAAAACAGATCGTCCGAATCCGATGAATAGAGTGAGAAGCAGAATCAGGCCACAAATAGGACACGACAAGAACAGTGTGGTTTTGTTAAAGACAGGGGAACAAGGAATGCTATATTTATGATTAGGATGCTTTCCGAAAGGGAAATACAAATAAAGAAGGACATATACCTGTGCTTTATTGATTATGCGAAGGCGTTTGACAAAATACGCCACAAAGAACTGATGGAGATGCTCGACAGCCTGGACATATTTGAGAAAGATTTGAGAGTAATAAAGAATCTTTACTGGCAGCAAGCCGCTTGCATACGGACAGGTAATAAATTGAGTAGATATACAAAGATACAAAGGGGCGTAAGACAAGGATGTGTCTTTTCACCTGGATCTGTTCAACTTGTACAGCGAGAATATTTTGAGGAGCCTGGATTTAAACAACCTAAGTTTCGCAGATGATACAGTGGTGATATCAGACACAGAAAGGAAACTACAAGATCTCTTACAGAAGGTAGCAGAAGAAAGTAACAAGAAAGGACAAGAAATAAACTGCACGAAAACTGAATGCATAGTCATAAGTAAAATGGGTAGCCCAACATGCCAAATACTGCTCGGGGAGACTAGAATCAAGCAGGTACAAAAATTTAAATACCTTGGAAGCGTTATAGCAGAAGACAGAAAGTGCGACACAGAGATTCGATGGCGAATTAGCATGGTTAAGGAAGCATTCCAGAAGTTGAATAAGATATTAAGAAACAGAAAAATTTCGTTAGAAACTAGGAAGAGAGTACTGGATTGCTACGTGATGTCCGTTTTTCAATATGGCAGTGAATGTTGGACAATACCATCAAAGATTAAGGAAAAATTTGAAGCAACTGAAATGTGGTTCTACAGAAGGATGCTACTGATATCATGGATCGAGCCTGTGAGCAAAGATGAGGTCTTAGAAATGATCGAAACGAAAAGGAAACTAATACTGAGCATCAGGAAGAGACAGCTGAAGTTCCAGGGACACGCAATGAGGAAGGAGGGCCTGGAGAACCTGTTGCTAACAGGCCAGATATAGGAAGAAAGAAACAGGGACAAGCATTGGATAACATATTTGAAGGACCTACTCAGGTGGATGACAGAAGGAGAAGGCGTGCTCAGAATCACCAGCGATAGGGAAACGTGAAAAGCCATGATCGCCTACGTCCTTTTCTTGTGGAGGGGGTACCAGTGACCTAATTACGTCTTACCAGAATCCATGAAAATATAAGAGACAGAGGCAAGCCACATCCCGAAGATGAGAAAGTGGCTGGAATCTAAATGCCAGGTTGAAACCAATCACATTACATATCCTTATTTGGAGCCTGTCGAGAATACTGAGATGAAAAACATGGGCACCTGACCAGATATGACAACAATATTCTATGCACGGTCGGATGTTTGATTTGTGCAAAATGGATTTAAGCGAAAAAAATCATTCTGTTCCGACACTCTGACCCAACCATCCTAGCAGGGAGTCTTTTCTAAAATTGTCAGCCATTTAGTATCAACAAATCTTTAGAGACATGGATGATGAGCAAGAAGCATAATGGCGATCGGTGAGAAAAATTAGAATCGGCCAGTGTTCGGATTCCGGACTAACCAGTTGCGTTACATTTGTATTGTTAACCTTACAAAAAACAGGAAGAAGATTTCTTTCAGATTTCACAACAAACTTTCAAAAACTACCCCGGTACAAGACACTAAATTGTAGAACATCTTATTTCTGTCTCCAAATTGCAAGCCCGGATGATGAATAGATTCATATGCAAGAAACCCACTCAGGCATTCCACACATTCTTCATAGAAGGTAAGGACCCCGTTTAAAAAGTTCAAGAAGGCTGTGTAACACAATATAGCAAAATTAACAAAACGCATATTGGAGTAAATAAAATGTTTGATAATAAAGATCCTGTTTTTTTGTTACATTTTAATCTGTTACCAACTCCATTATACATTTCTAATACCAAACAAACCACGGTATATTTCTATTCTCACATTATCAATCAGATACCATCAGTATTTTAGTTATTGACACAGCAGTGATAAAACATAAACTGATATACGATGTAGTAAAAATTGAGAGAAGAATATAACAAAGTGGAATATTATATAATTTATACATATAAGCAAAAGAACCAGACGAATATAATAATTACAATTACAAATTGGAAATAACAAAATGAATCCAAAATAAACATTTAAAAAGAACAGAAAATCTGACATCGAAATACGAAGCAAATGAAACCTTGCAACTGCTAATACAACCATTTAGATTATTCGGACTGTTGTTCCCATTTTTGTTGCCATTTGTATGACGTTTCAGCCGTTGTACGCTTTAGCCTTCTTCAGAATTTCGAACCGAACCCTTTATTACAATCACGGGTTTTTTCCATTCTTTGCCTTGCGCCTCTTCTATAACTTATCTTCCTCTAACCCTGTAAGTAAATTGTTATCCACTGATGTAGTCTGGTATTGAACTCACAACCCTTTGGGTCAAGTCACATGATTTAACCAACGTCTATATGCACTGGGCCAAGTGTCATTAAAGACAAGAACAGCCGAATTTAGAGGACTTATAAATAATGTCCAGTAACTCTCAGAAATATAGACAAATGCTAAGAAAAGTAATAAACAAACAAGACAACGTGTTTAGTAAGAAAGCAAAGAGTATTAAAATGTTATGCAATATCGGTTTTCTTATAATGCAGTGAATGCTAAAGAGATGTAAAGAAACATATATGATTCAACAGAAGGTTGATGAGAATGAAATGGATTGAACATGTCAGCAATGACGGTATTTTAGAAAAAAATACGCAAAAAGATACTTCTTTTCACAATCAGAAAAAGGTATCTGAAATTTCTAAAGTACATAATGAGTAAATAGTACTTAGAAAAATTGGATTAAAGGTCATATATAGCTCAAGAAGAACTGAAGAAATCTAGAAACAGCCTTATTAAAGAACTTGCGTATATATTTGACAAAAGTGAAGTTAGGAGATGTATAAAACAAAGTTAGCTAAAATAAAGAGGAAATTGTAGCGAGCCATTATGGGCAAAGCATCAGTAGGTATTTCTCTATTATGGTGTAAATAAACGCTATTCTGTTTTTTAATAAATCATCAGCAAAACTATGTTTTCGAATTCCTGTACTTAATAACCATTCCATTGTCAGTAAGAAAACCACTCTTTATGTCAAATACTTAATCTTTTGGCAAAAGAAAGCATTGCTCATGTCGCTAACCTCTTCCTCCTTCCATTTGTGGCTTCTTGCTTGCTTGCTTGTCTTCTTCTTCTTCTTCTTCTTCTTCTTCTTCTTCTTCTTCCAACCGCTCTGTTTATACGGAATATAGAATATAAACAAGTGTAGTTGGAATTCATCCATAATTTGTATTAAGCTGCACAACCATTACTCCAGATATTTAGGGAAATGAAAACTTAAACGACACTTAAGCTTAACATGAGGAAGAGACGTTTGAAATCTACGGTACATTAAAGTAAGAGAACTAGAAAAGCTTGACACTCACAAAACATGTTGAAAGCAAGAAGGACAAAGGAAAACTGCGTAACGTAGCTACGGAGCTTCGGTAAAAACATAGCAGAACAAGGCAGAGATAAAAAAAGACAAAGGTTATTAAGAGCTGTATATAGTAAGAAAATTCTTGAGAGCCTACGAGCTGAAGAAACGCAAGAAAGAAAGAGTTGTAATTGAAATTCTCGCTCCGACGAAGAAGAATACCTAAGAAGTAATGAACGTTCATGATGTGACACGAAAAGTAGCATTATTTTTATGAAGTTTCTTCATTCACTTTGAAATAATCAAAAAGAATAATCTTTAAATTTTCTTTCAGATTTTTAGGGAGATAATGCCTTATCTTTGAACTTGGAATCAAAACAGGCTTTCGAATACCGTTATTCAATATACAGAATATTATACAATTATTTCGTTTTCTTTTCTTTCTGTCAAAATCGGATTACTTAGAATGTATTATAATATATTGTCTTTGTTTTTTAAGTATACTTAGTTTTATTTTAACGACGATTAACAAAACTGGTTATAAACAATTACAATTTGAAATGTGGATAAGTGTCTCAGGTTCGAATCCAGTCGAATGACGCACATTTTCGTAACAAAAATTTATCGTATATAATCAGGCCGGTAGAAATAAATATATAATAATGTTTGATGGTAAAAACAGAATATCTACTTAAATACGAATATCGATCAAAAATTATGTTCAAACAAATAGTTTTATATCCGTTTCAATAATTTTCTCTGAAAGTAACAGTTGCATTAATTAAGTACCTTTTTCACTTCTCCCAGTTCTGAAGCGTCAATAATTTTGAACTTTATTAGAATGTTAGATCTGAATATTACATTTGTTTTGCTGCGCTTCAAACGGACACACATATTGCAAATTACATTTGCAGTTGCTCTCAACGTTCCGATATTAGTCAAATGCTCTTAAAACTTTGGCCTTTCAAATGTTGTACGTTTATAGATATTCTCATTCAATTTCATTTTGTATACGGGAATAATTATTAAAACAGGTTTAAATTAATATAGGACGCGTTCTACTTCGTTGAATTACATTTTTATTCCCTTCATTCTATATTTCTCCGCTAGACAGGGCATAATATGATCTGGGGAAATGAGATAGAGAATTATGCAGGTAATGAAGAACTGGACTTAGTACACTAATATTTATATGAAAGTCATTAAAAAAGAATTTCAGCAATTCAGCATCTTCGATACATCGTACAAATATATATAAAAATAATCATTTTTTAGTGTTAATTTTCACTATATTTTGTTCTTTTGCAAATTGGACGGTATCAAGTTATATATCATATATGATATTATTATATTTATCTAGTTTGTACATGGTGGTAATCATATTAGTCAGAAGTTTAATGCAGTAAGAGGGGTTACATTTGTAGATATTTTAGAGTTCTTGGATTCTTTAATAGTTCCTGTGTTCTTGTCTAACATCAATTGGAAGGACTTATATCGTTTGTACTTAGAAGGAAGTGGAGTTTTTTAAGATTTCAGATTGTAAATATCGAATTTCTTGTCAGGGTTATTAGAAGGTTTGAATTAGAAATGTGCTTTCCAAGGCAATCGTTGCACAAAGCCGATAATTTTATCAATGGGTGAAATTGTTAAGAAATGTACACAAGGGTAAGGTATATTTTTCAGTGAATGTTCCGGATAGTATTTAACCATGATAGGTGTAAATAAATTGCTAACAAACTAAATATTGCTGAAAGAGTAGAAAAAGTCAATATTAAAAATGCATACCCTTTAATTTGATATAAAAAACACACTTTTAGAATAATTTACAATCTAGATCAATAAATCCAACCAAATTTTATAACCCCTAAAAATATTGTATAGTAAATAACCAATAAACTACAGCTTGTGATTCTGCCCAACATCTGGAGAGATTAATCTGATACCATCCATTGGTATACCACAATTAATGATAAAATCAGAGGTTTATATCACAAATTTCATAGTATTGACGTCTATTCTTCTATCTTTAGAGATCTCTTACTAAACTCTATTAATTTCTCTAAATATTATATAGAGATCTTAGATAAAGAAACTATTATTAATCTAACACCTGAAAATCACTTCTAACCCTTAACATTTTTCTCATTTGTAATTGTGATGGGTCTATGGCGGCATATAATTCATATAATTCATCTCAATATATATATATATAACATTCTGTCAGATCAGTTTTAAAATTTATTACTAAATCCATTGGGATCATTGACCTAATTGTTTCTTGAAATAATTTTCACTCTCTCTATATATATTAATAAATAAATATATTTATTAATATATATATATATATATTAATAAATAAATATATTTATTCATATATATATATATATATATATATATATATATATATAAAACAAGAAATCTAAAAGTGAGCCACCACCTACCGCGGTTTCACACAATCGGTTCTTCAGGGTAAGACGCTTAGAAGCCGGGTGCAAACAATCAATTTAGTGGGCCATATTACAAAACTGCTCATCCGAATCCTGATGAATAGAGCAAGAAGCAGAATCAAGCCAGAGATAGAACAAGAACAAAAAGTGCTCGTCGAAGAATTAAGGAACATATAACGTCATATTTATGTTTAGGATGCTCATTGAAAGGGCAATACAAATGAAGAAAGACTTATATCTATGTTTTGTCGATTATGCAAAGGCGTTCGAAAAAATAAACCACAAAGAATTGATGGAGATGCTCAGCTGCCTCAACATATATAGGAAAGACATAAGAGTAATTAAGAATATCTACTGGCAGCAAACTTCCCGCATACGGACAGGTAACGAATTCAGCAGATATATAGAGATAGAAAGGGGCGTAAGACATGGATGTGTCTTTCACCGGATCTATTCAACTTCTACAGCGAGACTATTTTGAAGATCCTAGATGTTATGCCAGAGTTTGTCATCAGATGCCACAATGTGAAAACATTAGGTACGTAGATGATACAGTGCTGATTGCAGACACGCAAATGGAAACTACAACCCATCCTACAGAAAGTAGCTAAAGATAGTTATAAAAAACGCTTACAAATAAACTGTAAGAAAACTGAATGCATGGTTATCAGTAAAAAGAGCAGCCCAAAATGCCAAATACAAGTGGGAGTTACCAAAATCAAGCAGGTACGAAAGTTTAAATACCTGGAATGTATTCTAACAGATCACGGAATGTGCGACACATAGATCCGAAGGCAAATTGGCATGGCGTAGGACGCATTACAGAAACTGAGTAATGTATTAAGCGAATAGAAAACTCTCACTAGAAACTCAGCAGGGTGTACTGGATTGCTGTGTGATGACTCATTTATTATGGCAAAGAATGTTATATAGTATCATCAAAGGATGAAGGAAAAATTTGAAGGCCAATGAAATGTGGTTTTTGCAGAAAGATGCTGCTGATATCATGGACCGAGCATGTGGGCAAGGATGAGGTTTTGCAAAGGATGGAAAAGAAAAGAAAATTAATATTGAGCATCAGGAAGTGACAGCTAAAGTTCCTGGTACATGCAATGAGGAAGGAGAGCTTGGAGAACCTAATACTAACAGGTCAGATACAGGGAAAAAAGAAACCGAGGAAAGCAGCAAATAGCATCTTTCAAGTGTCTGAGTAGGTGGATGACAGAACAGGTGTTGCGTGGTGTTGCAGAAGAAAGCGTGCTAAAAGGTACCAAGCATAGGGGGACGTGGAAAGCGATGATCGGCTACTTTCCTGAAAGGACTAGGCACATAGACGAAAAGGAAAATATCAGCATTATTAAAAGCTATGAGTTTGTTTTTTATGAGGTTTTTTTTTATGAGGTTTTTTATGAGGTTTTTTTATGAGGTTTTTTTGTTTTTTTCTATGAGGTATGTTTTTAGAGATTCAGTGAGGTTCCTATCTAGACGTGTAAACTTCGATCGACCATTAAGGAAGTGCTGCATGTTTCTGGTGGTAATCTAATTTATCTAAAATTAAATATTGGATGTGTTGACAAATGGGAAGATTTTTGTTTTTCATTGTTTAGCAGCATCTGTGGGCTTTGTAGGAATATGGTTTTAATTGTTGTGTGGAGAAATGTCTGTGAGAACTTGAGGAGACCTCTGAGGCTTGAGTTTGGTTTTGTTAGTTTATTATTTTCCAGTTGGGGATAATGATTTGTTTAAAAGTTCGATTTCAGTTTTCCTTGTAAGGATGTTAAATTTTGGTTGTAAATGAGAATTAAGGCCTTGATTTACTAATTATTTCTTGTATGTTAATGTATGGCTAGACAGGTTTATGTATCTTTCAGTTTTGTTGGGAAGTAGGATACTTCTCTGTTGTAGGTTACTGAGTTTTTCTATGATGGTTCTAGAGTGTTTGAGTTCTGCATTGTAGATACTGATTAAGATGTGCTGAATTACGTCTTGATATTTAGATTCAGTCAGAGTGTGTTGTAATATGGCATCGTGATTTTGATTTCCTTATTTAAATGTGTTTTTTTTTTTGTTATTGTTATTTGTTGTAAAATGAGGTTTTCCGGAATATGGTAGGGTTGGCTTCCGAGCCGTGTAACTGAAAAATTATATATTTGGGCTGCATTCTGTTTTTTGTTCAGGTTTCATTAAAAATGACAGGGAAGGTGCTATGGTTAAACTTTTGTGTGTGTGTTTTTCTTAAGTGATTTTATGATTTATTACATTTTCTTAAAATTAATGTGGAGAAGTATTTCCCTTAGTTGTGAAGCGTTATTTCAGACATGCCGGCTTTGAATATTCGTGAAAACATTATATATATATATATATAATCGTGTCGCCCCAAGCAAGGAATTTTACTGCCACTGTTGCGCAAGGTGTTGCATAGGATGAATATTATGAAAAGGGAGAGTTTGCAATGGGTGTCAGGAAGAGAGTAGGAGTGGGAAGGTGATTACTGCTGAAAGTGGGGTGGAAGAAGAGGAATGTTATGAGGAGTGAGAGGTTACAGGGGGTGTCAGGAAGAGAGTAGGAGAGGGAAGAGAGTACTGATGAGAGTGAGGTGGATGTAGAAAAGCATGAGAGAGAGAATGTAAGTTAGTGTGACAAGAGATGACTGCCGCCTTTACATTTAAATTCTTGTAGATTGTAACTGTCAGGAAAGTAAATAATGCGCAAGACAATTCCATAGACGGGAAGTTCGAGGAAAGAAACTGCTGGAGTGGAATTTGCGTTTAAAATTTAAAAGTGTGGGACCTAGTTGCTAATCTTGTGGCTCGAGGAAATTCGTATATATATATATATATATATATATATATATATATATATATATAATCTCTAAACGCATGCTAGCAAGATAAAAAGCAACGCTGCTTTTTACAAAGTAAGATCATTTTCTTTTCCCTTTACACAAAAATAGATCACTTCTACCCAAATAGATCGACCAAGTTCCTAACCGGCGAAATCCAAGAGAACAAACACTGACATATACTGACACAATCCCACAAACACAGAAACGAATACGTACATCTGTAAGTCATTTTCACTGTTTCTGATCTCTGAGTATTTTTAACATCTGTTATATTAGTGTAATATAAGCCGGAAAAAAACAAGCAAACAAACTTAAGATGAAGACTGATTTCCGAGAACAGGTTAAAGTTCGGAAACCTTTTGATTTGTAATGTTAGGATGAGCAGATGATCATTGGGCTATACTAGACTTGAATCGAACGCTCTTAAGCGTGTTCATTTAGCTGAATATCATCGGATGTTGCAAGCGCAAATAACTGGTAATCTCAATTTACAATGAACATTCTTCTAAGTGTGGCAAAATATAGCCTCAGAGAATATATATACGATAATTTTTTTTATATTTACTTTACTGACAACATCAACAACACATTCGACTGAGATGAGTTAGTTGTGTCTTCGGGATATATATATATATATATATATATATATATATATATATATATATATGTGTGTGTGTGTGTGTGTGTGTGTGTGTGTGTGTATGTGTGTGTTTGTGTGTGTGTAAAAGTTTCAAATGCAGCTGGAGTTTTAAGAATATTCTAAGAATATTTATTTAGAGTAATTTTACCGGTTACACGAAATAATTATCCTTGAAGATTCCTGTTGCAGGTTTTCATATATTTTAACCTGTTTAAGATAAAACAAAAATTATAAACGATGCTCCCATCATTTGTGACGTATGAGGGCATAATAATTCAGTATGTAGAACTAAACAGCCAAGGTACTCGCACATATAATGTGATTTTGGGAGGAAGAACCAACAAAATTTTTCGGAAAACCGGTTGCTACCAAAGAGTATTGGACCAAGTCTGTTCTGAAATTTATCCAGAACTAGAAAATATGATTTTTGTTCATATCTTTCCGCAGTGTCGTTGCACGTAATTGAATCTAACGAACTTGATTGAAATTCCAACTCGGCTTTCTGATTTTTCAATCCGATATTTATTTCTGCTCTACGCCTCAGAAATTGAAATACCTAGGGTGTGTCCTAACAGTAGACAGAAAGTCCGACACTGAGATTCGAAGGTGAATTGGCATGGCGAAAGACGCATTCGAGAATTTGAAGAAAGTATTAAGAAACAAGACAATTTCACTAGAAACAATGAGAAGAGTACTGGATTGATATGTGATGTCGGTTCTTCAATATGGCATTGAATGTTGGAAAATACCTTCGAAGATGAAGGTAAAACTTGACGCAGTTGAAATGTGGTTCTACAGAAGGATGCTGCGGATATCATGGACTGAGCATGTAAGCAATGACGAGGTTTTGAAAAGGATGGAGACAAAAAGAAAATTAATACTGAACATCAGGAAGTGACAACTAAACTTCCTGGGACATGGCATGAGGAAGGAAGGCTTAGAGAGCCTGTTACTAACAGGCCAGATAGAGGGAAAGAGAGACCGGGAAAGCAGCGTATAACATATTTGAAGGACCTGATAAGGTGGATAACAGGACGTGGGTTGCATGGTGCAACAGAAGAATACGTTCTAAGAGCCAGCAAGGACAGGGAGATGTGGAGAGCCATGATCGCCTAGGTCTTGAAAAACATGGCACATAAAAAAAGAAAACAGAACTAACTATTAAGACATACTTCTCCTCTATTCTGCACAGATCCTGAACTAAATCCCATTTTAATATCATTGAATATATTGTGATCCACGTAGTGGGTCCAACTCAGACAGACAGAACAGGAATAGTAATTGGCTATATTTGTTGAATTCTTAATTCCTCGTTGTTGAATTCATTTTTCTTTCTGTTATGGTACCCTTCTACAAGGAATAGACTCCTCCTCTTAATATATAATTACGCATTTGAATGCAGTTAACGACAGCTAATAAGCACTTAACGCCAGCTACGATTCAGGTAAAAAGCAGCCTAACTGTATCGTTCAGACTTACCTATTTCTATTTACTTATTACTAACACTTAATTTGTATCTATGTATCTATATAATACACTGTTTTGAACCTAGCTTCTGTTTTCCGTGTGTTACTTCTGGCCAAACCGGCCTCTACAACTTTGCGGTGAAGTTTCGCCACAACGACTCCACAACAAAATGGCGACGAAGATTTGCGTTAAGATTTGCCGCAATATATTATGATTTGCCGCAACACTTTCCCTCTCCTGGTGTCCTATTTTAAGATCTTATGTATGGATGTTTCGCTTTTGGTAATTTAAAGTCAACGAGTTAGTTATTTCTGACAAAGCATCGGACGAACAACGCCGTAAGTCATTTGATTTTAATCGAAATTAAACTTTTGTATTCGATTTTAATCATCAAATTGTGATTCCCATTTCAGAAATAAAGAATAATTTCTGAATATTTTTAAAAAATCATTTAATCTAAACCAAGATGGGAGTGCACTAGTAAGCAGGGGAATACACCGAGTGAAAGAGAAGAGAAAGAAAACTGAGGAAAGACCAAAACATGAATGAGATTCAAGAAGATAGAAGATGACTACTGACTTTGAATATTGTTTTTATAATCGTATCACCCCAAGCAAGGCATTATCCTACCATTGTTGTGTAGGGGGTTACATAGGAAGGTTACGAGAAGGAGTGACAGAATACAGGGGGCGTCAGGAAGCGGGTAAGAGAGGGATGAGAATACTGAAGAAATGCGATGAGAGCATGCGAGAGAGGATGCAAATTAGTGAGATAGGAGATGACTATTAACTTTTCATTTAGATTTCTAGAGATTGTAGCTATCAGGGAAGCTAGTAAACGGAGGGTAATTCCACACGTTGGATTTGCGAGAAAAAATAGCGCTGGAGTAGAATTCGCATTTACATCTTATTGGTTTCACAGTAAACAGTGAGACATAGTTGCTAATCTTGTTGCACGAGTAAATTCGTATATAGCGGGCACCATTCATCAGAGCTGAACGCCGTGAAAGTACTAGTTTATATATATATATATATATATATATATATATATATATATATATATATATTTGGTGTCAGTTGGAGTCACTAAGCCCTACGCCATAGGCACATGAAAATAAAGAAGGTAGATTTTAGCGTGTTTATAAAAACGGCACATATACAAGCCAGTCATCCAGAGAACTCAATTTATTACTGAAGTGTTATGTATATATCGCTAAAGTTTTGGTAACTGTTTTTTTTTAATTTTTCTCTCTAGAGTGCTCAATGGTAATTTTTTTTCTTTAATCGTTTCACCCCGAACAAGGCAGAAACGCCACTGATGTGCAGGGGGTAACATAAATTAGAAAAGAGTGAGGAGTACAAGCTAGTTAGAAAGGAACAATAAAAAGCTGAGAAAGCAGGTGAAATGACAGATATATAGGCGGAGAGAAAGTGAAGGTTATACAGGGGAGGGGAGTGAGCTAGAGTCCAGTGGTTAGTAGATGAGTATTAACTTTGCATTTAAATTTCTGGCGGTTGTAGCCGTCAGGAAAGCAAGAGTACGGGAGTGAGTTCCACAGGCGGGAAGTGCGAGAGAGGAAGCTGCAGGAGTAGAATTGTCGTCTGCATTTGGCTAACCTGACTTTGAACGGGTGGGACCCAGTTGCCAGTCTGGTTGCACGGGTAAACACCTGTTGAGGAAGCATCAGTGACTTAAGCTCATCCGAGCAGAAGCCATGAAAGTATTTATAGAAGAGACAGAGGGAGGCCACATTTCGTCGATGGGAAAGTGGCTGCAGTCGAGTCACCAGATCAGTACCTATCACTTTACAGACTCTCCTTTGGAGCTTGTCAAGAACACTGAGGAGAACGGCAGGGGCACCTGACCAAAAATGGCAGCCGTACTCCATGCACGGATGGATGGTTGACTTGTATATATGCAGGATGGATTCAGGTGGAAAAAACATCCTGGATCGACATAGTGACCCTACCTTCTTAGCAGTAGATTTTGTTATGGATTCAATATAGTGGTTCCATTTGAGGTCTGAGGACAGGGTAAGTCCGAGGAGGCGTAGTGTATTATTCACCCGGAGAATCGCTTGCTCCATGCTTATGGGAGGCAGAAGAGGTTGCCTGTAATGGTTGACAGACAACAGCTTGGTCTTAGATGAATTGAAGTTGACAAGCCACTTCTTGCCCCATTTCACCACAGAGTGTAGATCCCGTTCAAGGTCAGCAGCGAGATTATGTCTGTCCGCCACGACAGGTTTCTTACTGGAGCGGGAGTATATTGTAGTGTCATCTGCTTTAGATGCCTACTTGGGACTTGATCTCATCTGGGAGGTCGTTGATGAAAATAAGGAAGAGCGTCGGGCCCAGGATAGAGCCCTTGTGGGACACCAGCATTCGTGCTGTAGGACGAAGAGGCACGCCCATTCAGAACGACCTTCATTTTGTGGTTATTTAAGAAAGGATTGGATTAGGTCAAGCAGGCGACCGGTAATACTATAACCGCGTAGTTTGCATAGGAGGCCAGAGTGCCAAACCCTGTCGAAAGCCTTGGAGATGTCCAGAGCAACCGCGCGAGCCTCGTCAGACTCATCAAGGACCTGTAGCATGTACTCCGTTACGGTTGTTAGCATATCGACCGTGGACCTGGCAAAGCGGAATCCATATTGCCTGTCGGAGAACAGTTTGTGGGCGGTGAGATGATGAACTATTTCAGCATTGATCATAGCCTCGAATACTTTCCCGAATATCGTTAGAAGTCTGATAGGGCGATAGTTGGATGGGTCCGAGGGTTCACCACAATTCTTAAATACAGGAACGACTGAAGAAAATTTCCAGCATGCAGGAAAGCAGGAAGCAGAAAGGCAGTAGTTAAATAGTTTAGAGAGGACAGGGGAAAGTTCAGGAGCACACCTGTTAAGGACTATCACCGGGATTCCATCGTCTCCATTATGGGGTTCGAGTTTTGAAATTACTCTGGATACTACTGGATATTACTGGAAGTAAATGAAAAGAAAAAATCACAAAAAGAAGTTGCTGACATTTTCTACTACTTCAATCAAAAGGTTAGTTAGCTCTCATCAGTACTGAAAAGACGTAAAACTTCTAATTAAAAAGGCTATTTTCCTGAAAGTCTTTAAGAGGAAAATTTAGAAATGTTAACTGATATTAGCACTTTTTCAGGACAACGAATGTTGAATGTTTCTTCATGAGAAAACAGCTAATATTGCTGTATCAATGACAATAAAGAAATAACTATTAGTAAGAATTTTAAATGGTGCGTTCTGTAAGAATATATTCCATACGGCTATCCCAAAACATTCTTCTATTATCTCTGAAATTAACCAGTCATGTTTAGAAAATATATTTCGAAGATTTATAAAATAATAAATCAGAATTTTCCGGATTATTGTCTATGATCAACTCATGATAAAAATAAGGGTTCCTTATTTGCTCACTTAAATTTCACTGAGTCGAGCATTCTCTATATATATAAAGGGGGAACTTCATACCATTCGTGAGAAAACAAAACTGGTTGATCAGGTAAGATATTCTCGTCTAGTCATTCTAATTGCCTCATACTTGAAAGAGAAAAAGAGGGGGTCGCATGTTTTTCGAAGAATATTCTGTGTATAGCAACAAAGATTTTGAAAGCAGCAGAGTTTCAAAACAGTTAAATGGTAAAGACTGAAAATTCAGTAAATATTTCCTCGTCTAGCAAGTGTAATTTGCAAGTGTAATTTACAGTATGTGTTTACTGCACAGTAACATCCAATAGACTTTACTAAATAAAGTTTTATAAAAAAAAAGAACGTTGAGAATAACTGCTGACTTGGTCAATCTTGAAATTGTTGATTCATGTCGGTTGCCATGGAATTACTGCGAGTTGGAATCATGAGGCATTAACCAAAATCGGAATTCAGTTAGACGCTTACCTCTTTCAATTTTGTTAATTCTAAAGCCAGCACAGGCCCTCATCGACTATTCGTATGATTTTTAATTCTTCGAAGTTATTATTGATTGCGTGCAGTAAAGGATAGTTTAGATGTAAGAGTCATGTGAATATGTAAAATATCTAGTTTCTTGTAGAAATAGATTGATTAAGATTAATACTGTCTGGGATTGTTTGTACGTGTCAATGTAGAAATACATTACATTTCAAATTTACAATTTATTAGTAACATCTATACAAACCACGCACTAATAATTAATCGATACTATTGCAATTGCACACACAAAAATTTATATATATATATTTTTTTTTTCCTAAATATCTACTGTTATATATAAAAGACAATGAATGTCTATTATGTGTAATCGTGGGCCGTTCTAAACATCGTATATTGGTTTTAATTTCAAGTGTGAATAAAGACAAAAATTCTCCAACATTTGGAATTTTAATTTTTTAAGCTTCTGGCTCACATGAGTCATCTTCAGAGAGGTTGCAAGAACGTTAACATAAAAACATCCACTATCAGCAACGATTTTATCTTGTGATGAAATAAAACTTTACTAAGAAACAATAACAGTTACCAAAAATAGCAAACGCATTTCGTAAATTTATAATGGTGTTCTATGACGTCACACTGTGTGAGAGCTCAAAATGGTAACAGAACCATATATAAATGCAATATAATGTGTTATGACCAGATTTAAACGCGATTTTATTAAGTGTAGGTTGTTTGGATTTAATGTAGATGGCCTCCAATATCTGAAGTTTCTTTTTACTGTGTGTATGAGTGAGGATTATTGTACTGTTGACTAAAATCTGTCTGATATTATCTATATGACTATGTTTTTCTGAGAAATGTTGTTTAATTGTAATCTGAACAGTAAGGTTACAGGTAAGTCTACGGGAGAGCGTTGTCGTAGTATATATATATATATATATATATATATATATATATATACAGAGAGAGAGAGATACAAAGAGACAGAGAGAGAGAAGTGTGATAGATAAATCGTCGTCTACATCATGCAAAAATGGAAATAATTTTGACATCTCATTTTAACAATTATATTTGCCTAAAATTACACAAAAATATCTTCAAAAACCTAAGTTATTATTATTCAATAAAATCGCCATCGGTTTTAACCAAGGTCTCAAGACGACATTAGAATCTTCTGCATCTCTCCTGGACGGTCTCCTTAATTAAGTCAGTGAATGTTGCCTTCACTTAATATCTGGTGTTACAAAGTGTTTTGTTGAACCCTCGCTAAACTGTACCTCACACAAAATAATCAATAGAGTTCTAATCAGGAGAATTTAGTAGCCAGATTTTAGTGGTGATGTGATCGCAGAAACGGACTGAGTGTCATGAACCTGTCCTGCATGTATGGCATAGTGCAATCTCTGTTGCCAGACGCCGTCTTGACCTAGGACAACGACTATTTCCTGAAGGAACTTGTTGTAGACCACTGTATTGTGTTTAAGTTCTGTTGGAAGACATCGACACTTCCTATAAATGGTGCGTCTTTCTCTTCGCTTTCCTTCTGTTTAAACGTTCACACTTCTTTTAAGTAGCTTCCTGCGTACCAGTGGATGTACCGCTTTGCTTGGGGTGAAACGATTAAAACAAATTACATAGACGAATATCGGCGCCATCACTAGCAATCTCTCCAAGCACCTTCCCAATCATTATTAGAGTCATTCCTTGTGGTGCTTAATTTTTCCGAAAAACACTCTTTCCCTATTACTATACTCTGCAATCGGCAAAATCAAAAACAATGCGCATATGCAAATTTGATGATATAATTAAGTGACGATTAAGCTATTGCATCATATATATATATATATATATATATATATATATATATATATATATATATATATATATATAGCATTCTAGCTATTGGGCGCATATAATGACAATATACGCGCTAAATGGTCTGCCTTCTTCTACAAAACGCTCATAGCCCAGAGGTAGGATCGCCGACTGACGCCATTTCGGTCGGGTTTCAATCCTGGCTTAAAAAGCAATCGGAGTCCAACAGTACTAATGAGCCTTGATACAGGGAAACAGGTCTGTCTGCAGATGACAATATTTACGCTCTCACACACTGATTGATCACTCTGGAAGAATGGTAGACTTTGAAAAACAGTAGCTACTCTGGCATATACGCATCACTCATTCAGTAAAATGAATTAGATTATTCTAGATATTGGGCGCGTATAATGACAATATACGCGCTAAAAGTTCTGCCTTCTTCTACCGAACGCCAATAGCCCAGAGGTAGAATCGCCGACTGACGCCAATTCGGTCGGGTTTCAATCCTGTGCTAAAAAGCAATCGGAGTCCTTACCGTACTGATGAGCTCTGATACAGCGAAACAGATCAGTCTGCTGATGACTATATATATATATATAAGTCAATCAGCTAGCTGTCGTATGTGATACATGCTTGAGCGATAATGTCTGCCTAGGTAGGATATTCTCCCGCAGTAAGTTGCCATTACTTTCTACGGTAGATTAGTTACCAACCAAGGCCATAGAACTAAATCATTCCCGCTATTAAGCCCATAGCTTGAGGAGGAAGAGACAGTTTCATACCTTTCCTAAGGGTATTTGCGGCTAAGTGAATGCAATAAATTTAATTGGAATTCGAAGTCGGATAGCCGACTTCTTAGCAAATGTTCATTGCGCCCCAACGTACATAACGAATTCAAATATCGTTCACTAAAATAAATGTCCAATAATTACCTAAGCATGAGCCAATAGAGAATGATTGCTTCTCGACTTGAAGTGGTTAAAACCGTAATGTTCGTGAATCTAATACACATTGTTTCCTCTGAGTAACAATGGTGAGTAGAAAAGTGATTCGTTCCCCGAAGTGATTCATGTCTTTTACTCTCTGAATGTTCCTAGAATGGTATCTCATTTCAATTGTTACAGTCCGGTTGTTTGCAATCTAACGGTCAATTAGTTGTCGAAATGGTTTAAAATATGACATGGTAAATTACAGGAGATGATAACGCTTGAATATCTACGGTTGTTTCTAAACTATTATATAAACTATTTGGGGATATAATCTCCCAAATGACAGAAGAATTCATAATCAACTCCTCATAGTTTTGAACTTGAGATTTCGACACATTGATATGAGTTGGTACGAAGTTTACAGACATTTTTATTAAATAAAAAAATGTTAAGATGAGAAGTGTTTTCTCCAGAACTAATACACTCGATAACGGACACCTGTGCAGAAATTTCCATGAAAACCACACATTTAACCTCTCCTAGACAAGGGTAAATTGTTACCTATCACTCTATCCACTTCTTCAAATAAGAGACCGCCTTTATAATCCCCTAGCTTCTATGTATCTTGAGGCATTTATTAAGTGAATTATATTGAAAAGCCCCTTATGTAATCGTTATATATATATATATATATATATATATATATATATATATATATATATATATACTGTATTGAGTCAGCATATAATTAGCTAAACATGTAATGTTATATAAAACAGAAAATGAATGTAAGTTATGTTTAATCATGAGCCTTATATCGTATTTTGGCTTTAGTTTCTGGTAAAAATACGGACAAAAATGTCCAATATTTCGATATTTTTTATTACGCTGTTTCTGATTCCAATATCAAAAAAATTAAATGCAACCTCATTGAGATGGCTCAAGTGAGCAAAATGCTTAGAACTAGCGTAATAATTAATATCCAAATGTTTGATAATATTTTCTTTAATGTCACCAGAAATTAAATATAAAATACATAGTTTACAATGTCCAATGTTTAATCATAATTGATATTTATTATCTCTTATGTATGTATGTATGTATGTATTTTAAATTCTACTTAAATTCGTAGTAATGTTTTCCTATTAGTTAAACAGTGTTATTTCTGTCAAACTAGTAAACAAATATCTGAAGAGTAAATACAATACAAGAATATCTTTACGAAATTTCAAATTTCGTATTATTGAAATAACACTACTCTTCTAAATAAAATCCTGTAATTACACTAATTCTGTTAACGATTCTCTCTATTTTCACATCATATATGGATGGGCATTTTTCTATCTCTGTATTTGTGACACCAAGCAATGTAGCATGCAACTCTCTCGTGTTTTTGCTCACCATCTCGTTCATAATATCACAAATTGAATGAGTACAGGCCATGCTATCGTTTCGTCTCTCCTTGTTTGGCGTCCCTAGGTGTACTATTACAATGTATTTAACTCGGAAGATCTGTGGTGACATATTCATGAATAAGCACTACCTTGATTCAGCGTTCCTTGTGGGAAAGATCGAAATTGCTTCTCACTTATCGTAGGTCATTTTCCCAAAAAAAAAAAACACATGATGGACTCTTTCATCGATTTCGACGCATGCATATTCAATAAACTTATTCTGTTTTTGATATTTTTAGTGTTTTAATGTTTATGAAACTTTAGTACTGCTTGTGATTTGTATCCAGGTCCGCGTATTATACAACATCGTGGATACCTATATTCTCTTCCTTCTCTTGCTCCTTTCTAACTGGTTCGTCCCTCTCTTCAGTCTCTTCTATCTAATTTTTACTCTTATGTAGACCCCTGCACATCAGTGGCTCTACTGCCTTCCTCCGGGTGATATGATTTTAAAAGAATATCGGAAGATAATAAAAACCTTTACTGACGATTTTTTGCATTTACCTTTATTTTTTGAGCCGGTCAATCAGTCAGTTAAGTGCCATACGTAATACACGCTTGGGCGATCATGTATCGAAAGAGACATGACTAACTGGGCAGAAGATTATCCGCAGTAGGTTGCCATTGCTTTCTGCGGTAGACTGGTTGCCGACCAAGGCTATAGAACCCAATCTGTCCTGTTATTTAACCCATAACTGGAAGGAATAGGCGGATTAATAGCTTTCCCAAGGGTATTTGCGCGTAAGTGAATGCAATGAATTCAGCTGGAATTCGAACTAGGCCCCCCGATTTCTCGTTCAGAGCCGATATCCAATGCACCACAACGCCGGTTAATACGACTGTTTTAAAACAAATATTTGTTTCTATCATTCTCGGTCGAAGTTAGTATAAGTCATATTGATAGTTGAGAGGTCATCCTTTAGCTTGTCTGATCCACGACTTTCTAACATTCCTTTGCCCACTGTCAAGCTGGATATAAATAGAGACCTTAAGTATTCTATTATCACGCATCCTTGCAGCATAAACGGGGCAGCAAAATAGCAAGTGCAACAGGCAAGTCCCAAATTCACATTAAAAATTAAATTTTAATTCAAATTTGAAAGGATTTAAATTTAAAAAAATAATAAAAACAAAATTGGATATTTCCATGTAATAATACCATGAACATTTTGATGATAAATTTTTGTTTTTATTGTTTTAACATCATGATATGCTGTTTTATTTGGCAATTGAGTAGAGTTATCTAAATTCGTAGTTTCTTTCTTTTGTATGACTACAATTTCCATCTCATAGATGAAAAAAATAACAAATGTGATTTCTCAATGATTTTCTAAAAAAAATTACTTACTTGTATAATTTGTTTTTCGTTGCGTGGTTGACAGAAGTATATGTATTTTTTCTTTCTTTCAAATATTCGTTTTTATTTTCGTAAGCGGGGAGGAAATAAAGGATAATATTTTTCCTAATGAGTTTCTAAAAATCTGGGTGACAGATATTTTGGCTCCAATCTGGAAGCGTTAATTGAAGGAAGGTTGACACTTACCGAGACAATAAAACCCAATAGTTCAACAATGTGATTGTAGGTCATTTTAAGTAACTTGTGAATCTTCAGTGACATACTATTAGGTTGTAAAAGGAATCAGATTTCTTTTTAATTTTAATCGACCGCGGGCGAGTAAAATCGCCCAATTTAGTTTTGAATCGACTTAGTTGATCGGGCGATTGAAATCACAAATATATATATATATATATATATATATATATATATATATAATTGTGTGTGTGCATGTACTTATATCTATCTGTCTATCTATCTATCTATCTATATATATATATATATATATATATATATTCTTATTAAAATGTTTTAACAAACATTTTGTTATATTTCAGAATTAGTTTTTATTCATTTATTATTTAAACATACATTGTAATCATGATTTCTTTTGAAAAAAAAAACGAATCTATACTTATGTAGAAATTTAAAGAGTGGTAGTGGTGAAATTTAACCAGTATGAGTGTGGATGTGTCTCAAAATGAAAATTAGGTTTAGCTATTGTTATGGTGAAACACACCTATTCTTCAGATAATGGACTTCCACTCCTTATATTAATAAGGGTTAACAGG
This sequence comes from Ascarosepion bandense, assembly GCA_037127315.1. Taxonomy (NCBI): domain Eukaryota; kingdom Metazoa; phylum Mollusca; class Cephalopoda; order Sepiida; family Sepiidae; genus Ascarosepion; species Ascarosepion bandense. Next base: position 4,430,791 of record JBBBDQ010001810.1, read on the forward strand.
AAGTTCTTGGGAAATTCATAAGATTTCTTTAAACATTTATTGGAGTTCAGTTAAACTACTAGGCAGTTGATATTAGTCGGCAGTTAGTCGAACACTAAGAAATCAGCTTTCAGTGCAAGATTACAAAGTTCCTAACATTTTGGGTACGTTAATTCAATTATCAACCGACATATCACAATTATAAACTTCAGTGCGAAAACTACTCCACAGAAACTATAAAGGTGACCATTTTGGCCGTAGAATGGTGGGGCATTAAATCAAGTTACAATACAATGACACTATTTTTCTGTCTGGGGAAGATACATATTTGAAAAACATAGCATATTTAACAAAATATCAACTTTCATAATTTTGAAAAGTTTATTTTAATATTTCAGAACTTTCTTAAAGGGACCTATTGATGAGCTTAAGATTTAGTTGAGTAACTACAGTATACTCAGCTATATTAAAGTTGGGAAAAACAAATAAGCATTGTATGTAGTAAAAAGAGAAAGAGAGACTTTCTGATAGACTAATATATGGTTAGAAGGAATAATAAATATTACGTATCATTATATTTTTCTACGAAACATTTCTTGCTTAACATTTATACTTTGAACGATATATCGGAGTTTGCAAAATGTGGCTCAGTTTTACACAAGTGTCACATTTTGTCGCAAGCAGGTAACTACAAACAGTAATTTTTTATCGACCAGATAGAATTGCTAGCCAACCACAGATCTCTTCTTAAGTGTCCATGCTAGATTAATACACTAAAATTTATGGTGCCTGATAACACTTTCATATCATAAGAGATGATGTCATTATCATCGAGGATGCTAGACGTAGAATGCCCTTTGACTTTTGCTGGCAACTCTGATACAATAATCTTATTTCATTTGTAACATTCGCCACCATTACTGACCTTTACATAATAATAAACTACTTTCTCGAAAGATACTAAAAAAAGATGAGTTTGTCTATGAACATACACATTATAACTAATAAAATCACCGAACACTTAGAAAGGTGTAGTAAATGCCATTCGAATAGAATCATTACATGCATCACGTTTCATAAATTAAACAGCCAGTGGCTACAAAATGGCCCCTAATTGTCAATAAATAAGAAGATGAGTTATTATGTCAAAAGATACACACAAGTCAAAAGTATAAAATGTGTAGGTTATTTCATGTCTGTTCAATATTTATTTTATACAAGCAACTTTATTTTTCGGACGTAGCTGTAACTTATTTATTGAACTATTTTATTGTTAGCTGATTGATTCCGAGAAGAAGCCAGTTTAATTCCTTCGTGACTATTTTTCGTTTTCAGACATAGGTGATTCACTGATTGAAAATATAGGAAATCATTGCAGATTCTTTTACTTGTTTTAATGGATTGCAAAAAGCGATTTTATGGGTGTCATTATTGAGCTGCGAGTCGACACTTTTATCGCAGACAAACAGAGGTGAATGTGGTTAAAGTGTGATATCTAGTTACTTTCAGAACAGTAAAGATCTCTTTTATGTCAATATAAATATATTTTGTAGCTATCTGCAAATTATTTATAATCAACAAATCAGAGGAAAAATATAAAAAGACCATTTAAAGTAAAACTTAACTTTGTTTCGGATGTATAATTCTATATATCAAACTTTATCTACTAATTGCAATTTCTCATCATTATGTTAGGTATGTACATTGTTGTGCAGTGGATAACGACACGGAACGGCAATGTGGGGAGCCGAGTTCGAATTTCAGTTGAATTCCTTGCATTCACTTAAGCGCAAATACCTTGGAAAAGGTATTAATCCGTCTATTCCCTCCAGTTACGGGTTAAATAATAAGACAGACTGGCTTCTATAGCTTTGGCTGGCAGCCAATCTACCGCAGAAAGTAATGGCAAACTACTGCGGGATAATCTTCTGCCCAGTCAGTCATATCTCTTTCGAGATATGATCGCCAAAAGCGTGTATCTTGTATGGCACTTAACTGACTGCTGTTAGAAATGTTGGCCTGCACATATTTCTGTACCTCATCTTCAGCCTGATAGGAGACGTTGATTTCACGTCCGTTTGGGACCGTGCCTTTAATTGAATAGTCCTCTTTCGCTACAACTGCTGTCGTTAATTGTAGTGAGTATGTGGTTGTGTGGATACCTGTAAGTGGTGTAGTTAATGTATGGGTGTGCGTATTTTTGGTTTATGTAAGTGCACTCTGTAGTAGGACTTGGCCATTTGTCTAATTTTTAAGTGATAGCAGGCGTCATTTTAAGATTTGATGATATATCTGCCTGGTATAATTTATGGTTTCAAATGTGCACTTTGTCCGTAGAAGGGATTGCCATTTTTGCATCTCTGTCAGAATGGTAGAAGGGGCCGTTTTATGGCCTGATGTTATGTCTATCTCCTTGAATTAGAGGCACGTTTATTGCTACATTTATATATATATATATATATATATATGTATATATATATATAAAGTGAGATCCGTGAAATCTGATAAGGTATATATATATATATATATATATATATATATATATATATATATAAAAAGTGAGATCCGTGAAATATGATAAGGTAAATTACAACAGAGATTAGCTCCAAAGGGAACTCAATGTTAAAATTCATTGTTACATTTAACAGAGTATTATAATCAAGAAACAAAAGTTGGATATTTGTACAAAACCATTGGTAATATGATATTTCATGGGTCCCACCGCACGTCAGAACAAATTCATACATCAATGAATGGTTCAAGTTCATCCAGACAAATTCAAATTAAAAAATAAAAATTTCAAAGATAAGAAAATAGAAAGAAAAGGAGAAGAAAAGAATAAGGAAAAAGGGGGTTAAAATGAAACGTATTAGATCTTAGCGTCATGCAGCGTCTTTCGCCTAGATTAACAAAAAAAGAAAAGTACGAAAACCCTTCATTAATGAAACCAATGAAATTTGAACTTTTTGTCTGTTTAGATGCATGAAATTGAAATTTAATATTTAAAAATTTGTGATTAAATTTACGCTAGGAAAATTAATTGTTAGTTTTTTATTACTTCTAATCGTAGTAGTTATAATAGTCTTATATTATTATATTCGTAGTAATAAAAATGTGGTAATAAAAAACCAAAATCTAGAAAACAAAAATTAATATATTCTATAGACATCCGCAGATCTGTTTCGCTGTATTACAGCTCATCATTAAAACCCGACTGAATCGGTGCTCAGTCGGCGATTCTACCCCTAGGCCACGAGCGTCCGGCAGAAGAAAGCAGGCTTTTTAGCGCGTATAAACACTCCCAATAGCTAGGTGCTCCAATTCCTTATCGAATGATTCAACACATTGAGTATTTTGTTTTATTTAAGCTACTATTGTTTTTCTGTTCTCACTTTTTTTTTCTTTTTTCTTTCGGGAGACTGGTGTCATGTTCTTAATTTTAATTTGTTTTTTACAATATATCCTTAATTTTATTCCATTTGGTTAACCGCGATTTGTATTCAATCCTTTTGATTCTCGTTTCAGACATTTACACTACCCTACTCTCTTGGACTGACCAGAAACCATTTTGTTCGGGGCCGTATATTTAAATCACGTAACTGTTAATATTTTTATTCAGACCAGTTTTTTTAATGAATTTTCCCAATTCATAATGTAGCGAATTTGTCATCTAAAAACCGTCAACCAAATTATTAAATACAGACTTTATAATGTATTGTGTTTTCGTTTGACGTTTCATTGACTTCACTGGTGGAATATTAGACATTACATTAAATGAACTGAGTAAAAATAAAGAAATTCACACTGGGATCAGACATATAGGCAGGATGAAGGCTTAGCAATAGGCTCATCATTATCCCATCACTGGCTAACATATACATGGAATACTTTGAAAAGATGGCATTAGAATCCATAGTTCTGATGCCAACTCTACAGGTGAGATACGTTGATGACACATTCATAGCCTGGCCTCACCAGGAGGAGGTCCAGACGCTACTCGACGATGTGAACTTAACAATACTATCCATACAGTTCACTATAGAAAAAGAGTGTGACAAGAAACTGGCATTCCTGGGTGTACTAATAACTCGAACAGTGGTGGTGTTCAAGACATACGTATATCGCAAGGCAACATTCAACGGTAAATACGTCAACTTCAACTCTCACCACCCATACAATATAAAGAAAAGGATCATCCGCTGCCTTCAACATCGAGAAAAATTCATAAGCAGCGATCCAGGGTCATACGAATAGGAAATTCATACGAATAGGAAATAGTTATCCAGTGTACATGACAACATCAACATACACGGAAGGGAGGGTGCATGAGGATAACAACTCTCAGAAAATAGCCTCCGTTTGTCTACCTCATGTGAAGAGGTTATCGGAGAAAATACAAAGGATCTGTGGTCTATATAACATAAGGACGATCTTCAGAAGTGGGTCCAAATTTCACAGGTACCTCTCCCGTGTAATACCCTCAAAAGAGGAGCCCATGCCTAAGGACTGTGTGTACGCCATTCCATATAGGTGGAGAAGGAAATATAAAAGAGAGACAAGTGGCCTCTTTAAGGTAGGGCTACAAGAACACCGCAAGGCCGTAACACGAGGAGATAGAAAAATCAGGCGTAGCTGAACACATATAAAAGAGAGAAAGGGGATCACCACCCCCTATGGAATTAATAGACAGAGGACGCCACTGGAAACTACGTAAACCTAAGGAATCAGCACATATGCTACGCTTAAAATATTTAAATTGACCAAACGTAGATATATACAAAATATGGGAACCATTAATACGAAGAGCCAAAATAATCATTAGTGTCAAAAATTGAAACATGAACTCTGGCAAAGAAATACTAGAGAAAACTATTAACATAAAAAATTTCAATATGAACACTAGTAAAGAAATGTTACTCGATATTAGGTTTATAAGTCCCAAAAATTCAGATGTTCTTGTTAAATAACTAACCAACGTCACATGGCCCAGTGGATATAGACGTTGGTTAGTTCCTGACTAGATTCTTAGAGTTCTGAGTTCAATACAATGCTACAGCAGTGGTGAACAAATATCTTTCAGGTTTAAAGAAAGATAACTTATGACTTCCAATCGAGGGTTTGCGCAAGGAATGGAGTTCATATAGCCCAGTGATTGTAATAAAGGGTTTTATTCGAAATTCTTAGCAACTAAAGAAGACCGGAACCTATGACGGCCGAAACGTCGTACAAAGAGCAACAAAGATGAAGATAAAAGTCCGAATTATGTAAATACTACCTTATCTCAGACATTTTGATAAATGATATAAAAGTTGAATAATTTCATGAACTAATATTTGCATTTCCTTTGTTATTTTGAAAACAGAGATAATATTGTCTATTAATTCAATTAGGGTTTTTTGTTGTTTCAGAATCGCATTTCAATGATTACCTTTTGTACAAATGTGAGTAAAATTCTTAGACACATTAGCATGCCTGAGCTCCAAAAGATTACTTCTTGCTCAACTCCACATATTATCCTCAAAATTATCCCCATTTAAAAAAAATATATCTCACTAATGTGAAAAGCTGAATTTCTGACATTAACTTTTTTTATGGATCCCAACGAGACTTAGTTATTAGGAATTTGAAACGACTCTCTGGCAAAATGAATCAACAATAATAATAATGTATTTATATTGACTGATACAAATAACAATTTCTTATTGTTAATATTATTATTCTATTATCGTTGTGAATTCTCCTCCATTTCTTGGTTCACCAGACTGTTACATACTGCTGATATCTAATGAATAAAGGATTAATTAATTTTGTTTTAATGGATAGACATAACATATCAAAATTGGTTTCAGTTAACGAAAGAAATAATTAAGAAAGAAGTGTTTAACATCTGATAATACAGTATAAATAATGGTCCATTCAGTTTTCAACGCATGAGAAAACAAAATACGTTAAAGACGCTACTTCGTTTCAATCATAAAATAAATGATAGAAGGAACGACAGAAGTGTTTAACGTGAATTTCAGTGAAATAGAAGCGTTATCAATTTCAAATCTTTCTCATTTTGACCTCCTAATTTTTTAAAATAGCGGTCGTTTTTCAATTTTTTTAAAAATTTTTAGTGCAATAAATTTTCAATTTTTTTTTCAGATCTAATATGTAACGATGCGATAGTGAAAATTCTAAGGATATTTTATTGCCATAGAACTCGCCATTAGGTTAATTAATTAGTAACTGAAAAAGTAAGATTCATTAGAAAATTAAAATAGGAAAACCATGAAACCTTAGTTATTATTATTGGTGTGCGTTGTTATTTTGTTGGTATTTTATTTTGTTGTTGTTTTCCTATGTGCTGTTTGATACACTTTTTTATCAGGTCTTTTCGAACACAAGTTAAAGTATGTCTCTTCATAGAAAATATAGAGCATATATTTCTTATGAGTGTGTGAGCAATAACTTATTTTGTATTGTAGTATGTCGCTAATTTGGAAAGTTCGTGGTAGTCAAATAAATTCAAATTACTAAACTCATGAAAGGATAGAAATCAGTTTTTTTTTAATCATTTCGCCTCAAGCAAGGCATTCCATTGCCACTATTGCGCATGGGGCTACATAGGGGAAGGTAAAGAGGAGGAGTGGTTATATGTAGGAAATGTCATAAGGAAGGTGATAGATGGGTAAGGATACCGAGGGTGAGGGTTGGGCAGACGGAAAGAGTGTTTGAATGAATGGGAACGAGTTAGTGTGTTATGAGGTGTCTATTGACCTTACATTTAAACTCCTGGAAATTGTAGCCGTCGGGGAAGCAATCATGTGGAAGGGAATTCCACAGTCGTGAAGTGCGAGAAAAGTTGTTCAAATTTATTTGCCTTTAAAATGAAGACATAATTATTGCTTATATTTCTTAAACCCAGAGTAACGATACAAAAGGTGTTTATCTTCTATTGGTCGAGATAAAATCATTTGGTCACATGAAACCGCTAGTGACAACACCCCTCATAGTGACCCAAGTGCTAATAAATTTTCAGCTAACAGCAACCGAGGAAAAAGATTGTTCTCTTCTGCCCAGACCTTTCGCTAAGCCAGAATCTGCATACCGCCAGGTTTCGCTGAAACATAAAATTTCTTGCTTCCCGTTTGGGCATAGATGAATACACAAACACATGGAGTATGCTGATGGGACATACATGAAGCCTACTGTATAATTATGGGATAATTTGGCCCCTCTAAATCTAGAATCATTACAATGGCCGAACAGATATGTTTTCAAATTATATGTAAGACCTTTCCTTTTTATTCCTCCGGATATTTTGCTTTGCTTTATATATAATAGACATTTGTTTGTATATATTTATTATGGTGTACGTCATAATATATAAAAGTCTCTTTGAAAACAATCGTTCGATCATTGATTTTTGAGGGTTCCACTTTACCGATACGTTACTCACACGACTTAATAATATTTACTGACCCATGTAAAAATAAATAGATTTATCTTTTCACTGGCATAATTTAATGTATACTTATACTAAATCATTAAATTCTGGAAAAAAGACGTAAATGAACTACAATAAAATAGATTAAAACAAATATTTTTAACTCTTTCTATTTCTAATAGATTATACATTTGAAAAATAATAATTAAAACTTTTCAACCAACTAGTCGCGTTCCATCTGAAACTAGAAACCTGATTCGTGATTACTTTTAAGGGTAGTAAAATAAAGATTCTATGATAGAAATACCAATAACGTAAAGCAAACCTGCACGACGGCGTCTTCAAACAGATTTCATTATTCATTTACTCATTTTCCTCATCAAGTTTTTAAAAAACAACCTTCCTCACCAAGCTACGTGACTCTTATACATTTAATCACCAAGCTACGTGACATTTGCACTGCATTCCTCACTATCTATCTTGCCTATTTTCTCACGCAAATACGCAACAAATCATATACTTTTCATTGTACAATACATTTCCAAACAACAAAATTAATACTCGAAAAATATTTTTAAAAACACGAAGATAGAAATATTTCATATGTAAAAAAATTGCATTTTCTTTTTTGTGGATTGACTCAAAACCGCATCAAAGTGTCCAAAACATATGACTTATTTTGATTGTATAATATATGTGGTATTTCTGCTTAGATAAATTGGTGGTATATATTAAACTGAGTTATAATTAATTTTCTCTTTGCGAGAGCCCAATGTTAATGACGATTTGATACATCGAACTGCTAATCATAAATGTTAGTTCAATTAAATCTTAAGAAAAACAGGTTGTTTTAGTTATCTTTATTTATTTAAGTTTGAATTAGCAATTTATATTTTTTGCTATTCATTTTCAATAGTTATACTCTTAGTCTATATCAGAAAACCACTATTTTTTACTAAAATTAGACAAGAAACAGTAAGAAAATACTTATGTAGACTGATGTATAGGAAAGAATATTATAAAGTTTTTAATTTAAAAATGTATTTTTGGACAGTATTTGTTTATTTTTATTATTGTATTTTATATTTCAGACAGCACCAGTGATTTAAATTCATCGGAGCAGAAGCCATGGAAGTATTTATAAAAGAGACACAGGGAAGCCACGTCGCGCCGGTGAGAGAGAGACTGCAGGCGGTTTGCCAAGTCAGTATCGATCACATTACAGACCCTCCGCTGTACCTTGTCGAGAAGTCCAAGGAGAATAGCAGGGGCACCCGACCAGATATGGCAACAGTATTCAATGCACGGGCGGATGGTAGATTTATAAATGTGCAGGATAGATTCAGGCGGAAAAAACCTGACGGATATTCACGTTTATGTCTACAGTTTTTTGTCGATTGAGAATTACGTTTTTATTCTTTAACAACTTGTTCGCAGATAATCAGTCTCGATGATAATTTGTCATGTTGAAGTCGATTTTGTCTATTTTATTTTACAACAATTTCTTTAATTTTCTGTTTTGGAAACTTTTCTTCGCTATTACAGTGTTCCCCTGTTCACTAGCGTGTTTCCATTTCTTCATTCAATTAAATAGTATGTTTCACTAAGATTTTTTTTTGTTTCCGTTAAAATGAAATATACATAGTCAATATTTCGTACAAGATGTGTTTGACTAGGCTATATATATATATGTTGGCAAAAAGTGTAGCAAAGTTTGTTGAATTAATATAATGGTTAGGCCGTAACTCTTATGATGCAAATTATTTTACAGATTATTGACTTGGTACAATTATGGATCCGAATTCGGTTATTTGTAAATATTTTATAGTTTTTTTTGTTAAACTTACAAAACATTCTGTCCGCGCTCGTTGGTGACATCAATATCAACTTTTACATTTAGATAAACGGCTACTCCTTTATATTTTGGTCATAAAAATGCATAACTTAATATTATTTATGTATATATATATATATGCATACACACTGTAATAAACACACACACACACACACAAATATATATATATATATATATATATATATATAATTATACATGTATACGTACAGCGTTTGATGGATTAATTGTCGTCTAAATTTCGCAAAAAAGAAAATATCACTGACATCAAATTTTAAACATATTGAAAAATTGCAAATTACTAAGCAGTACAGAAAGCCATTTCCAAATTTCTAGCGGAGTAAATGTCGTCATTGTGCTCATTTTTGGGTGTGTGTCTGTGTGTTTGTGTAAATCATGTATTGATACATATTATATTTACATAGATATGTATATTTACATCGATATTTAAGTTTCATGTAGCAATTTCCGTTTTAGCAAAGTGTAAATCTATGTAAAAATGTCACTTTAATTTTTCTATCAAAATTGTACAAGGGAAGGTTTTCAGCAGCTTAATTGACTCGGAAATTATGTCAACATATTTTTGCTCTTTGTATATTGTCATTTTTATAATGTAACAACTTGTTACAGAATTGTTTGTCTATATTCCTGAGATGAGGTATTATTTACACTATTTACATTATTCGAACTATTGTACTCATCTTTGTACGACTTTTCGGCCGTTGTACGCTCTGGCGTTTTTCAGGTGCTAGGAATTTCGAACCGAAACCTTTATTACGATCACTGGCGAATATAAACCGCGATTGAAAATCATGAGTTATCTCCCTCAAACCCTACAATTTATTTTACAACCACTGGGGTATATATATATCTAGGCAAGGAATAACAATGATATAGTCCAGTGATTATAATAAACGGTTTGGTTGGAAAATGAAGAAAGCCGGAGCGTACAACGGCCGAAACGTTGTATAAATGTCCACAAAGTTGAGGACAATACTCCGAATAATTTAAATATTTGTTTCACTATATTTAGTTTTAGTGGAAATAAGTATATACGACGGACAATGTACAGAGATTAATGTTCTCTTTTTTTTTAAGCCTCGTCTCTTGCTAGTCATCTTCAAACAAACTTGAAAATAGTACCTGGGAGTGTATTGTATATTTGATTTTTCATTACAGTGTGTGTTGGGAAGTAACAACGCAGCACTGTAAACAGAACCCCGGACTACTCAGCACCAGAAAACACAACATTTTTTGTAACATAATGAACGTAATTTATTAAGGATTAAAATAATAACTAGTGTTTTCATTATTATTTTTAATAAATGATGTCATAACGATATGTATTTTTTTACTAAAGTAAACTGTTATAGAAAAATTATTTCATTAAAATACACTTGTTTTTAATTGTTTTTATTCGTTTCATTTTAATTATTTTAATTTCGAAAACAGCAAAAGAATATGATTTTTTGTGTTTTTTTAATTGATTTAATAAAGTAAATCATAATGTAATGCATTTTTAATAAATAAAATCGATATTCCAAAATATTTTTATAAAATATAATTTATTGATTCATTATTTACTTTATTAAAAATATAAAAACAAGGCTCGATCATATTTTACATCATATCTTTTCAAGTGCTTTATTTGAAGGGAACTTTTCACTAATTAACGCTTTAATCCTTTATAAAATAATGGCGATACAAAAAACTGGCATTTTATGACGTATAGTATTAAATTATGAAAATCAAGTAAACCAAATAACATCGTCTGGTAGAACATTTTCAAATTATTTTTCAAATAAATTTTCGTAAGATTTAGCTATGAATAAATAAATACAGTAAGATAAATTAATTAAATGTCGCCTGTAACTACCTCATAAATAAGGGACTATGTTGATTGCGTAGAAAGACAGGAAAAACACTACTTAATTGGAGCGAGAAACTGAAATCAAGAATGAAAGAAAAAGAAAGGGAGGAAGAACGGTTTAACAGATTTCACTGAAGTGGAAAAGTTATCAGTTTGAAATATGAAATAACGTCTAGCTTTTATATGTATGATTGTTATTGCTATATTTTTAAAGTAGTTAGTCTTAGAGAGTTAAAGATATGGCAGAATAATTTTTAAGTATATTTTATTGTCGTAGAACTCGTCGTAAACTTATTCAATGATTGACTGAAGAGTTACGAATTAAGATTCATAAGTAAATTTAAATAGCGATTTCTTCAAATTTGAAAGGGTTTTCTAGTTATTATCGTTATTTAATTTTATTTGGCATATTTCTAACAGACTTCTCTGATCGTCATTGTTGAAGATTGAGTGAAGAAACGAATCGACATGTTTTCATCATTTTCTTAGCATGACGCAATGGAATCTTCCTTTCATGTTTAATCTAATTCATTTTATTTCGATTCCAATGACTTTGGCTTTGTTCCTTGTGCATTTACTGTTACAGGCGTCCTTCTAGCATTCATATTCTGTATATCTCTCAACGCTTTTAACTTTCATGTTCGTTAAGTGATTTGCTGGAACGTTCATGACGAACACCTGAAGATTTACCACATCTTTGAGCAGTTTTCTTAGAACGATTGCCCTGCTTTAATTTGTGATTGTTATTGTCGAAATTTTATGGTTACACGACGTCACCGGATGTTGCGTAACACTTTTTCAGATATCTGTTTTACAGATTAAATAGAGAAAAAAAAAAGAAAGAAAAAAAAGAAGAAAATCAGCTTCATTGATTGCAAGAAGACAAAATATACGGTTGTTTTCAAAAGATGAAAAACTGCAGAAGCCAAAATCAAACAGGTGAGTCAATTTTAATGACTGGGAAATATTTTTGTTATATATATTCGTCTACTATAGCAGAAAATTATGTATTTGCATGAAAGGATTAAAAAAAATTGTTTGAAACTGTAAGTTGTTTTTAAATATAAGTAAATGTGAAACCCAGATGCATGCAAGATATTGTTTTGATGAACAGATGTCAAAGAAGTCAAAACCCCAGGTGTAACGGAGTGAAACAGAAATAGCACATGTGGAGCGAGGCTTTCCTAATTAATAGATCAGGGTGACAGTAGTTAGTCAGTTGGGACCAGTTGAAGAAAGAGTTGAAGACAGTTGAGCCTTGTGCAGCTCGCCTGTTACCCGTCTTCGCGTGCCTACTTCCGACCAATATTCCAAGCCCAATCCACAAACAAGTCAGCAAAGACAACGAAAGAAAATATGATGTACACTTTTATTTATATACCTGTATTCCCGTTCGTCAGTTTATCAGCAAAAGAATACCGGTAATTCGCAATGAAAGAAAGGTATTCAATTTTGGCTCCAGTTTATTTTCGTCGAATTCGTACACACAACATTTCTAAAAAGGACGGAAACTGCGACAGCTAAATCGGAAGGAACATTGAGAGAGAATAAATTTTCTAAGCATCGCTGAGATATGGCTCAAGGCCGAAAGTATCAGACACCCAGTGACGAACGAACTCACTGCTCAGTTGTAACAAGTTCTAGCGAGACAAAGTTGCTAACCATTAAATCACGCCGAGGTGCCCAGCGCTGCATAGATGTAGTACAAGGCCGAATACATGAAGTACCCTGTGAGGATTGAACTCACTACTCATTTGTAATAAATTCAAGCAAGAAAAGATTGCAAAAATTACACCACACCGAGGTAGCCAAATCTGAAGGAACACAGAGACAGATAAAACCTTCTCTTTTCTTACATGGTAAGTCCAGTGTACTCTTAGTATCCTTTTATACAACTATAATTATGTTGCTTCACGCCTCTTCTTTATTTCGGAAATGACTGATCTGCTTTCATTGCTATATCGGAGTACAGATATTGTATAATGATTGACTGAAGAGTTACGAATTAAGATTCATAAGTAAATTTAAATAGCGATTTCTTCAAATTTGAAAGGGTTTTCTAGTTATTATCGTTATTTAATTTTATTTGGCATATTTCTAACAGACTTCTCTGATCGTCATTGTTGAAGATTGAGTGAAGAAACGAATCGACACGTTTTCATCATTTTCTTAGCATGACGCAATGGAATCTTCCTTTCATGTTTAATCTAATTCATTTTATTTCGATTCCAATTTCGAAACAAAGAAAAGGTTACTTAATAAAGTAACCTTTTCTTTGTTTCTAACGATGTTTCTTAAAATTATGCTTATCTTTTTGATGACATCTTTCTCTACGTAAACGTGCCCTAGAAATTTCAATTTTCATTTTTTGATGTAAATATTTCATTTTTGTCGAAATTTTCTCTAGAACTTCATCGTTGTTTAATTGTTTTGTCAAAAGTATCCCCAGCTTCTCTCTAGGAAACCCCATTTCAGTTGCTTCAATTCATTTCTTCGTTTAAATTGCGATTAACCAGTATTCAGTGTCATATAGAAGGATTGACATTAAATAGCATTTCATTACTCTTTTCGGTAAACATGAAAATGTGTGCTTGTAAAAAAGGCATGTTTCAAATTGATATTGCTATTAATTTAACTAGGTTCACTCCCTGAGCAATATTTATTTAAAAGATTATAAAAAAATATTCAACTTCTATAAAGATTTATTACTTACTATTTCATAAATAAATACAAATGAAAATAAATCATATTAAAAAAATATCAAAATATGTGGACCATATACAATGCAATAAGTTTTAAAACATCGACTAGTTGCCAATCGTAGCTACTTTCACTCCTTGGGTAATTTTACTAATTTTAAAAATCTATGTGAAGAACTTTAAAAAGCCTAAACATATAAAATTAAAATTAATTCGAATTGTAAAATATTCTGAATTAAAAAAGTGCTATATCCAGAAAAAACATGTTTATTCAAATTTTGATTATTATTCATTGATATGAAAATATAGTAAAAACATTTGCTTATACAGTAATTTATAATATGTAAAATAATAAATACTTCATTCTAAGTAAACATTGCCTAGTAAATGAACGGATTTAAAATAATAAATTCATCGAGAGATAAACCGTTCGTTGAAACAATATCTCTTCTTACAGCTACATATTTTGTATTTTGTTTCTAACGAAATTCAGTCAGTTAAGTGTCATACGTGATACACGCTTGGGACTTCGAGCAGAGCACTAAGTGAGCAACGAGGATGTTTTAAGAAAAATGGAAACCAAAAAGGATAAGTATATTCATTGCATTCACTTACGTGCAAATACCCTTGAGAAAGGTATTAATCCGCCTATTTCTTTGCAGATAGGGTTTAAATAACAGGACAGATTGGGTTCTATAGCTTTGGCTGACAAACAGTCTACCTCAGAAAGCAATGGCAAACTTCTGCGGGATAATCTTCTGCCCAGTCAGCCATGTCTCATTCGAAACATGATCGTCCAAGCGTGTTTCACGTATGGCACTTAACTGACTGTTATGTAAAATGAGAAACATGACTGACTGGGCAGAAGATTATCCCACAGTAGGTTGCCATTGCTTTCTACGGTAGACTGGTTGCTAGCCAAGGCTATAGAACCCAATCTGCATTGTTATTTAACCAATAACTGGAAAGAAATAGACGGATTAATACCTTTCCCAAGGGTATTTGCGCGTAAGTGAATGCAATAAATTCAGCTAGAATTCGAACTCGGCTCCCCGTCTTTTCGTTCTGAGCCGATAGTCAAAGCACTGTAACACACATTCTAGGAATAACAAAATTATCCGGCTTATAATCTGCTTAGTGCTTAGAATGTAAGGTTATATTTTTAATATGCAGTTCCACTCTTAGATCACTATGAAATATAGTTAGCCAGTCATCTCTGAAAATATCACTTATAAAAACAATAAAATAATATCCCTCCGTTGCGTAGTGTTTCGGTGCTGCGATATTTACCTTCCAAATAACTATTGCCTTCATTTGGATAGTTATTACTACTCTTGAAAGATCAGAATAATATATTATTCAGTTTCATGTAAAAATGTAACTCTTACTTTATTTTCGACAAAGATTATTTTTGTATGTGTTTTATCGTATTTTTTGATCAAGGAAATGTAGATTACTCATCTCTATGGTATCTTTTCCGTTGGTTGGAAAAAAATATTTGATGTGTTGGAATTATTCACATCATTTGTATGTTAATTTCAGTCACACGCTTTCTCTGATAAAATTTGATTTGACATTCTCACGGGTGATGTGTTTTCAAGGAATTAGTTAAAGGTTTGACAACAGGATTGGATAATGCACTAATGTATTGAAAAAATGCTAAAATATATTAAGAAAGTTGTCTCTCTTTCTCCATCCTCGCTAGATCTTTTGGTGCCAGTTAAATATTTCCGTATTATTATTATTATTATTATTATTAGTAGTAGTAGTAGTAGTAGTAGTCACTAGTGATGATGCATTTTATATTTCTTTTCATGTAGGTGACTGTACTGTTTTCATTTTCTTTGTTGCCTTACTTTGTTTCAATTCATATTCTTTTTATATTTTTCCCTTTGTATTTTCTTTCCGCCAACCAACATTTTTTAATGTATTTCCTTTTTTGGATTTCGGTGTTTTTTGTTTGTTTGCTTGTTTGTTGGTTTGTTTCTTTCTTTTGTTCTTCTTTCGATTATTCTCTGTAGATATTTCCGTCTTTTTTTCTATGTTTTATTATTCATTATTTCTTCTTTCTTTTTCGTTGTGTTTATTTATCTGTTATCATCTGCATTTTTTTCTATTATTTTTTTAGTTATTCAACGTAAGTTATTTCGTCAGTGATTCTTTTTTCTTTATGTCTTTCATTTATTTTTCTCTTATTCGCTTTTCTTCTATCTTCTATTTTCTTTCTTATTACTTTTTATTTTTGTTTCTATTTTCTGATAATGCATGCCATTTTTTATTTCATTCTTTTTCTTTCTCTCTTTCCTTTATCTTTTCCGGTATTCTCTGCAAATAATTTATACTTTCTTTCCTTTACACTTCTTTTCAATTATTTCCTTCAATGTCTTCTTTATTATCATTGTTGTCTTCTAAATATAGTATTTTTTCTAAGCAATCTTTATTTAATGCACTTCTTTCTCAATAAAAATCTATGAAAAAAAGCCAAGCAAATTTGTTTTGAATATGAACATAAGAAATTTGGTATGTTAGAATTCTATCGGTGTTTCTGCCTTTGGCTAAAATGTCATAAACTTTGTATCAAACAGTAATTTTTCAATTTCAATAGACTATTTGATGCAATTTCTTTAACTACACAATATATTTCCTAAAGTGAAGGTGACAAATATCTCCAAGAATGAGAATGAGATATTAGTTCCCTCTCCGGAAAACCATCGAATATAACAGAACATTTTCGGGAAGAAAATAATAAATACAGAAATGTCTTTTTGCATTTCATTTTGAAATGTGCGGAGATATGTTAATACAAAAAACAAACAAACAAAAAACAAACAGACGTGTTAATATTTTTTGTAAAGAAATATGTATTTTGAAGGTAGGTTTAACAATAGGCAAAATAATGTTTAACCAAAATAATTATCATTATTTGTAATGACAAAGCACTATTATGTAAAAATTAAATTCTTTCATTACTTGCTAAAAAATTATCTGATTCTAGTGGAACCACATATGTTGATATCTAAACGAATGACCTTACGGTTTAATTAAGTAGTTAGTGGAATATATTAGGATTCATTTGCTCTTCTCTTTATGTCAGGTATGACTCTTTGAAATGTTCATGATCCCAGATATTCACTACAGCCTATTTTTTTCAGTTAGTAATATTTTTTATTTTTATGCTATTCAAATCCCATTCAGATATCTATTCACATAAGCTCGTAAGTAGGTGGCCTTCTTCACTCCTTAGCCCAATAGGTCATGAAGCGGCAAGTTTTATTTCCTCATATTGTGTCCCAGAAATTTCAAATGAATTTTTCTCATTTTATATATCAGTCAGTTAAGTGCCATACGTGAAATACGCTTGGACGATCATGTTTCGAATGAGATATGGCTGACTGGGCAGAAGATTATCCTGCAGAAGTTTGCCATTGCTTTCTGAGGTAGACTGTTTGTCAGCCAAGGCTATAGAACACAATCTGTCCTGTTATTTAACCCCTATCTGGAAAGAAATAGACGGATTAATACCTTTCTCAAGGGTATTTGCACGTAAGTGAATGCAATGAATATACTTATCCTTTTTGGTTTCCATTTTTCTTAAAACTTCCTCGTTGCTCACTTAGTGCTCTGCTCGAAGTCCTTTTGTAGAATCATATTTCTGTTGATTCTAGTTACCTCTTTCCATTGTTACGAGATCTTATGATAAGACAGACTTATCATTGTAAATATTTAAAAGTAATATTTTGTGAAGAAAATGTTGATGAGGTGCATACACGTTTCAGAAAATGAAAAAACACATTCAATTTGAATTATGTAATCTATTAATCTTACTTACTGAATCATAATCCTTAATATCAATATTCTAAAGCTATCGTTATATATATATATATATATATATATATATATATATATATATATATATATATATATATATATATATATATATATATACATGCCAAAAGTCTACCTCCTTCTAACGAGCGCCCGTAGCTCAGAGGTAGAATCACCGACAGACGTCAATTCGGTCGCGTTTCAATCCTGGGTAAAAAGCATTTGGCTCTCTAATCGTACTGATGAGCTGCGATACAGCGAAAAAAAACTGTCTGCGAATGAATATATATATATACTTGAGCAAATTAATTGAGACAATTGCGTTAGTTTCGTTTCTTACACCATTCTTTCAGTTATTGAACAACTGGATTTTTTTCTCGTATTAGGTCATTTACAGCGGTGTACAGTAATATGAACTAATTTGGGATGTAGGATGAAATCTGTTTAGCCTTGTAAAATATTGCTTCATCCGTGATTGCATCAGATTTTTATCATACACAGACACTATTGTTTCAACTATCTTACGGACATTGTTTGCGATGGACGTTACTCTAAGCTAGGGTACAAAAATTGTAACGCTGCACGAACACACTGGCAAGTTTTACGGAGAGATAACGGTATATTATTGTTGGTGTCAGCCTATTAACTGTGAATTGTGTCATCAAGGCGAAGAAAAAAAATGGAACCATCAGTCTAATAATATATATGAAAATGCAGTCCGTAAAGAAAAGCAAAGTTGTAAACCAATATTTTGAGCATATTTTTAAAATGTATATTATAAAATATATTTTACACAGCTATATAATTATGAATAGTATTTGTGATCGGATAGCCGTAAAAAATTGCATTACCGTTGAAAACTACCTTCGTAAACGTATTTTAGATAAACATCTGTTGTTGCTCGATATATCACACTTCTGTCCTATGCTAAAGCAATAATATAATATGGAAAAATGTTCCCCTGTTGCTTCTCACCACATCTATATGTTTTTGACAATGTAGAGTATAAATTGAATTTTCTAGGAAGTTAGACCCTTATAAGCAGCACTTTTCAAAAGAAATTTCCCGTGAGAAAATCAAACTTGGTCTTCACAGTGGAAGCCATGCATATTGATGATGGTCAGAAGCCAAAAAAGAAATTCAATAACATTCTATCAGAGGGTGGATTTCGTCGAAGAAAAGACGTATCATTCTGCAGAGGTTGTTCAAATTTACATATTGTACTTTAGATTTCCTCGACAAAATAAGAATTATGAAGATGTAAAACTTTGCTTTGAAATCAACAACTAGGAAGAAGCCTAAAAAAAAAAAAATGAAAAATAAGTTTTCCTGTCGCTAATATAAATTACACCAGAGAAACATAGACTACATATCACATTAACGGTCAGTTCTTATTTTACTGCATATATTAAATAAATTCCTTGGAATCGAATGTTTTATTTGGTGAATATTTACGTAGCTGGGATGGCAAGCCGATGCATTCTGCGCCAATACCAATAAACGTCATCCTCTTACATAAATTATTCTTAACTTAGAAAACCCAAAATTGAACTTGTCGGAATGTGATAATTTTTAATAATATTGAAAATGACATGTCAGATAGAAAATATAAAATTATCCGCAGATAACAACAAATTGTAAAGTTTGTTGAAAAATTCTAATCAACTGTGGTACAGATGAGAAGGAATTGGTGATATAGTGAAATTTGTTGCACTAACTGTTTTTTTATTAGTTTTGTTTTTTGACCTTCTTGAACATCTTCATGTTGTGTGCATGTCGGTGTTTGAGAGTGTCATTTTAATGTTTTATCGAAGTCTTTGTTTCCCTTGACATTGATATGATTTAGACAAAGCACCATATCGAAAGGATGTGCGTTGTGGTCCAGTTGACATCGGTTCCGAACGAGAAATCGGGGAGCAGAGTTCGAATTCCAATTGACTTCATTGCATTCACTTACGCGTAAATACTCTTGGCATAGGTATTAATCCGTCTCTTCCTTCCAGTTATGGGTTAAATAACAGGAGAGATTGAGTTCTCTAGCCTTGGCTGGCAACCACTCTACCACAGAAAGCAATGGCAACCTACTGCGGGATAATCTTCTGCCCAGTCAGACATGTCTCGAAAGAGACATGATCGACCAAGCGTGTTTCACGTATGGCACTTAACTGACTGACCATATCGATATGAATATCTATGCAAGCCTATCATATTTCCAAGCAGTCATCTATCTATGTAATAACCAAACTCAATATTGCTTAACTTAAGTGATCGGGCGATCCAAAATATAGTTTAACTTAGGTGATGGGGTGACCTCAAATTGAACTCAGCATTTTTGCCATTCAGAAAGCTTTTTCTCCTATCGTTGACCATTCGACATCCAATGCTCTCGATTTGGGATTCAGTTGACATACTGATTGCAAGAAGAAGATAGAGAAACATGATTAAACTTCATAACAGGCTTCTGTAAATAGAGAATGGAACTGAAAGTGGTACGCTATTAGAAACAGCAACAAATCAGTGATCTACGAATGATAGAAAGTTATGGAAAGCTACGATGGTTTGCATCATGAAAGAGATATTTTTGGGAAGGAAAATGATTTTCTTTTATGTATATTTATTTAAATCTATTTTTATGAGAACTTTTAAAAATTTAATAGAAGTTCTAGGAAAAATTCTTTTTAAAAATTTAATAGAATTCTACGAAAAAACATATTCAAAATTTAGTGCTTAGAAGACTAAAACATGTTTAATAGAACACTTATTATCACTGTAAAATAATGATTCTTTTTATTCATATTTATTTAAATTTATTTTTGTGAGAATTTTTAAAAGTTTTTATAGAATATCTGCGAAAAAACACATTTTTAAAACTCTAATAGAATTTCTAAGAAAAAATATATTAAAAAATGAATGTTCTATGACTAAAACATGTTTAATAGAAAACCTATCATCTCTGAAAAATCAGTGCTGTCATCTTGAGCTATGTTCCGAGTTATTTACAATTAAGTAAACGTGACTGTGAAATGAAACGTGGTCATATATGTTGGGGATGCCGGCATCCACTATTTCCTGTGCGTAGAGCAAGTAAAAAGATATAAGGTTATTATATTATGAACATATACATTTTACAAAACGAAAATGAAAGATGATTTTAGGTGCTCTAAAAATATTCAATAGACAGGTATAAAATAATAACCAACAAATCATTTATTATACGATGAAACTATTTTTGTGCACACCTTCCTTCTTTATCGCTGCACTAAAATATATTATGAAAATATACAAGAGGGACTATCAACAACTTTATCTTGATACTCTGCCTGGTGGCATACGCTGCTGGTGGCGCCAGGGGTGGCGGTCTCGCCATAACCACCGAGACCGTGACATCTCCTCTGGTCGGCGGATGATGAAAACAGGGTATTGCACGTGCTAACACACGCTGTATGTTACCAATAGGAAGTTGATAAAAATCATAGACATAGAAACGTTTGTAAAGGCATTTTGCGTCAAGAATCAGCTAATAACAGTGTATCAATATGTGGACAATATATCGGATTATTTTAAATGAATTCCTTTCATACTCATGTTTAATCTTTCGCGTATTACAATCAAAAGATGTCACAAATGAGCTGCAACGTTGACAGATGTTATTTTTATTAATTTCTTAAGGTACCCATGTACTTTCAATCTCTTTCCGAGGTCATATTTAGGGGTGTAAGTTATGGTAACAAAAGTAACCTGAAAACTTTTTTCTAAAAAATACTGTACATTTATTTTGCTTTAAATATAACAGTTGTTAGCGTTCATTAGAAGTTGAAATTTATCCAAAATGGAATTTTTTTATATGTTGTAATGTCATGGTCATGCACGTGTTAAAGCATGAACAAAGTGTTCTTTATGCAAACATTTTAGAAAATGACTACAGTATTCTTTGTTGATTCTATTAATTTACGGCTTAAGTATTTTAATGAATACTGCCTCGAGAATCTGTAGCTTTTGTTGTTTTCCTTCTGTAGGATAGTTATATTATTGATCATTATCTTTTTATATTGTGAATATATACAAGAATGTTGTTGTTGATGTCCACAAAGGGATGAATGGTCAGAAAAATGTAACGTAAGACGTCTAGTAATCGTGGTTGTTGTAAATACAAAATTGATATTTGGTTTTTGTCGAAGATACTTTCTCCAAAGGGGTATTTGAATTGATATATAATGTTGGTTTTCCGCAACACATCAGTTTGTGGGGAGGAGTTGTTACGGACAATCAAATCAGTAGTATTCTACCTTTTGTAACATATTAATTTTATGAGATTTTTTATTATTTTCTCATCCTGTTTGTAGTTATCGTGCATCTGATTCGTTAAATTTGTCAACCGTTATATTTGAAGCAAAAAAAAAATGTACAGTATATTTTAGCAGCAGAGTTTACCAGTTACATTTGTTACCATAACTCTCACCCCTGAAGATGATCTCGGAAAGAGATTGAAAGTACTTGGGTACTTTAAGAAATAAATGAAAATAGTATCTCTCAACGGTACAGCTCATTTCTGATATCTTTTGATTGTAAAACGCGAAAGATTATCTGTGAGAATGAACGGAGTTTATTAAAAATAATCAAGCATATTGTTTGCAATTTATTTAATCTAACATGTTTAAAAGAAAATTTGCTACTAAAAAACAAATTTGAAATTATATGATTCCTTCTCGTATACATGTGTTTATCTCTATTTATATGTATTCATATGGAAACGAGTCATTTCGCAACTTCAACCGTTGGGTATCTACAGGCGATTTATAATAAGTGATTTTCCAAAGATTTCAAACGTACTACAGGAATTTTTTTACGAACGCACGAACTTAAGTTCTTTAACAACAGAAATTTCTAAATTAGGAAGAAGTTATTTACAAACATTAAACACATTTATTTACAATTATGTGATCCTAAGATTTGTTTTTTGGTGTAATTCCATCTAGACATTATTTCTGATCTTTCATTTAGTAATTTTCTTGTTCTGAAAACAATATTATGGCTAACATTTTTTCTTAGCACAGTCTTCATATTCACCATCATTTTAATTTTTTTTATTATACTCGATATTATATCAGAGACTTTTGCAGTTTTTGTTTCAATTTCCACACGTGATTATCAAGTTTGATACAATTCTTTTAGACATTCCAGCTATTTTTTAAAATATCTTCTCTATCGATATCGACTTGACAGCTCGACTCCAGCCAATTTCTCCCCATTGGGATGTGGTTTCACTCTACAGAGTCCACAAATACTTTCGTGGCTTCTGTTCCAACGAGGTTAGCTCCCTGTTGCCCCTTCTACAATAATTTAGTCGAAAAAACACACTGGCAAAAAGTCCAACATTCTTACGGTCAAAACAACCAAATGCAGTCATCACTTCTAGTCTGTTAGCTGCTTTTGTCAATTTTTTTCCGTATACTTGCTTTCCTGATAGGTACAATTTTCTGAGAGTTTAAATGTAACGTCAAATGCTATCTCTTATCCTTTCCTTAACACCCCGGGTATCTTGTTCGTATCTTACACTTTTCTCTTTCGCAACGCTCTTCACGCCAGTATTACCATCCTTCTCTTACCCAATCTCTAATACCACTTGTAACAGGCTCCTTTTTTTCTTTACTCTCCTCTTATGTAATCTTTCACTCTCATATAGCCCCTCCCTTACACACAACAGAGACAGTATTGCCTTAATTGGTGTGAAACGATTTTAAAAAACAACAGATCCCTAAATTGTTTTTCTTTGTTTATTTTTATCATGTACTTCTGCTTTGTATATAACTCCGTTTCACAAAATCCATCAAGTGAGCACTCAAAAAAATGACAAACAGCTTTGATGTAACATGGAGTATAATAACAAAAATGGCAAACCCTGACAACGGTGGTAATGTCTGTCGATTGCGCTAAGAAAACAAGTGAAGTATACTGTTGTTTCAAGAACAAAACATATTAGTAAATAAATGATTAAAAATAAATTTAGCTGTAATCACACCAAAATTACAACTTAGGATCATACACTTGTGAAGAAAACTGTTCAGGATCCTTACGTCACGTCTTTCTAATTTTGCTATTTAGTTTGCAGAAATACTAAGTTTCCAAAAATAAAATGTTCAGTAGCTCTACAATATATATGTATTCTGCACATTTTAATGCAACTGTGTACTGGTTTAATTTAATTATAACCCAAACATTGATTATATATATATAAAAAAAGAAAGACAGCTTAATTAAAAATATTCAATAAAACTTTACAAAGCGAAAATATAGTGCAATTTAAGATATGAAATTATTGAACACTAAAGTAATTTAATTTCTATTGATACGATACTGATAGAAAACATGAAAGTAGAAACGTAAGTGTTTTACAAACTGTATGCCATATATATATATATATATATATGTGTGTGTGTGTGTGTGTGTGTGTGTGTGTGTGTGTGTGTGTGTGTGGACGGCCATTATAAATGTGAAATTTTGGTTGATTTAATATATTGTTTTCAAGATCAAAGCACAAGAACATACACACATGTGTGTATATAAGTAAGCAACTCCGAATGAATATTATATATATATATATATATATATATATATATATATATATATATATATAAGAGATAGCATTTGACGTTACATAATTAATTATATATATATATATAATATATTATTTTTATGTATAATTCCAAACAGCTCGACGACTAACCGTACATATGATTTGATTCTAGTCTTAAGGTTTGTAAAGAACCAACCGCAATTTCTGAAATAGCCGAATACAGATTACTTGTGCACAGTATATCACAAGTATCCAAAATAGCTATCAGGTTTTCTCATTCAGAATTTTCATTCTTTTAGACCATTCCCCACCAAATCTACAGGTCTCAGTCTGTGCTTCTATTACACCATAGCTGGATATGGATTCATAACTTACCCAAGTAAGTGAATGTAATGAACACGAATAGAATTCGAACTCAGATCTCTGATACTTCAGTTACCTCACTGTATCACAAACATTGAGTTTTCGCGTGACATAGCAAAAAGCCGAATTTATTTCTAATGCTAAATTAATAGCCTGAACTTCATCAATGTAGATCGAAGGTATATTTGTCAATTGCTTCATAGATTTTATATAGAATAAAAACACTCTACATCCACTATTTCTAGGACCATCTGTACATATGTTGCAGTAGGTGCCACATGGATATACATTATAAGAAAAATATCATCTACCTAATGGTTCTTTTTTACAGGATAGCGGTATAACGTCGAAACAATTTTGAAGAGTTTAAAAAAATAATAAAAATGCACGTGAAACAGTTGATTATATCTGACTTTTAGAAATCCGTTAAAATAAAATGAATTGCACAATGGATTAGCCGATAGGCAAATTTCCTGCGATTCACAATAGTACAGACGCCAGAAAGGAAGGCTAATGGCTTCATTTTCCAGATGATGTCATGACAACAACTCAGATATTGATTTTTGAAAGCACACGGGAAGCCATATTTCAGGATATTCAAATATATGCCAATGGATGCTGGATATTTTCTTTACAGAGGAAGAGGCAACATGAAGCAACAGAGATGTGGTTCTCCAAAGGACTGCTGATAATAACAGAAATAAAACATATGAGCAACGAGGCATTTTTATAAAAAAATAGAGACAAAAAAGCTTTTATAGAAAGCATCTGAAAGATGTAATTTCTAAGACATATAAGGGGAAAAGGAGGTTTGAAAAATTTGCACTCAGTGGCCATAGTGAAACCAAGAAAGAGTTCTTTTTTAATTTTTTCTCCCCAAGCAAGGCATTCCACCGCCACTATTGCGCAGGGGGTTACATAGGGGAAAGTGATGAGAAAGTTTGGTTAGATATAGGAAATTTCAGAGGAAGGTGATAGACAGGTAAGAATACAGAGGATGAGGGTTGGGTAGATGAGAAGAGTTTTTGAAAGAATGGATGCGAGTTAGTATGTTAGGAAGTGTCTATTGACCTTATATTTAAACTCCTGGAGATTGTAGCTGTAGGGGAAGCAAGTATGTGGAAGGGAATTCCACAGTCGGGAAGTGCTAGAAAAGTGCTAGAAATTGTGGTTACATTTTATCGGTTTCACAGTAAAATGGTGGGACATAGTTGCTAATCTAGTATCTCGTGCAAATTCGTACCTAGGGGCCACCAGTGATCTATGTTTATCGGAGCAGAAGCCGTGAATGTATTTGTAGAGGAGGCACAGAAAAGCCACGTCACACCGGGGAGAAAGTGACTGCAGCCGGTCTGCCAAGTCGGTGTCGGTCACATTACAAATTCTCCGTTGTATATTTTGTCAAGAACCACGAGGAGAATTGCTGGAGCACACGACCAGATGTGGCGCCAGTATGCAATACACGGGCGGATGGTAGATTTATATATGTGTAGAATAGATTCAGACGGTAAAAACTTCCGGGCCATGTAGAGAAAACCGACTCTCATAGCAGCGGGATTAGCAATGGATTCGATATAGTCATTCCACTTGAGGTCCGCTGAGAGTGTGAGGCCAAGGAAGCGTAATATTCTACTCTCTGGGAGGCAAGCCTGTTCCATGCTAATGGGAGGTAGATGCGATTGTTTATGATGGTTAATTGATAGCAGCTTCGTTTTGGAAGCATTAACCTTTACGAGCAATTTCTTACCCCAGCCCACTTCGGATTGGAGATCCTTTTCAAGCTCGGCAGCGAGGTTCGCTTTATCGCCAACACTACATTTTTGATCGAGGTGAGAGTAAACTGTGGTGTCATCGGCGTACATGTCTATTTGTGATCTTACGGCATCGAGGAGATCAGTAATGTAGATCAGAATTAGCGTAGGACCTAGGATAGAGGGACACCCGCGTTCGTATAGTAGGTCTGGGAGGCATGTCCGTTTATACCACTTTCAATGTGCGGTTAGAGAGGAAAGACTGGATTAGGTCAAAGAAATGTCCAGTTATACCATAGCTGCGCAGTTTGCGTAGAAGGCCAGCATGCCAGACTCTGTCGAACGTTTTGAAGATATCTAAGGTAACGGCTCGGGTTCGCCATTCTTGTCGAGAGCCTGGTATGAAAAAACATGAGTAAACTTTATGATGGTCTTCTGTAAATGGATAATATAATAAGAATTGCTAACTGTAGTAGAAATGCCAAAAAGTCTGAGAGCACGATTTATAGACAGTTGTGGAAAGCCTTGAATTTTCAGATCTGGAAGGGAATATAGTTAGAAAGAAAAATAAGTTTTTGCGATACATTAAATTTGTTTTTATAATTATTTATATTAAGTTTTTCATTTCATAGAATTTTCAAGAGAAAACATGTTCAAAATCTACTGCTGGTATGCTTAGCGTTCATTAATATGTGAAAATTATCCAATGTGGAATATTTTCAAGAATCTCTGCTGGCAGCAAACGGCCTGCATACGGACAGGTAACGACCTCAGTAGATACACAAAGATAGAAAAAGGCGTAAGACAAGGATGTGTCTTTTCACCGGATTTGTTCAACCTATACAGCGAGAATATTTTGAGGACCCTAGATGACACACCAGGATTTATTATTGGAGGCCACAACCTGAACAACATAAGATACGCGGACGATACAGTACTGATTGCGGACACGGAAAGGAAACTGCAAGATCTCATACAGAAAGTAGCATTGGAGAGTGACAAGAAGGGACTACAAATAAACTTTAAGAAAACTGAGTGCATGGTCATCAGCAAAAGATACAACCCACAATGCCAAATACAGGTGGGGGATAACAGAATCAAACAAGTCCAAGAATTTAAGTACCTAGGAAGTGTTCTAACAGGAGATGGAAAGTGCGACACGGAGATCCGAAGGCGAATTGGCCTGGCAAAGGACGCGTTCCAGAAGATGAGCAAAATACTAACACACAGGAAGTACTCAATAGAAACGAAGAAAAGCGTGCTAGACTGCTACGTGATGTCAGTTCTTCAGTACGGCTGTGAATGCTGGACAATATCATCGAAAATGAGGAAAAAACTGGAAGCGGCTGAAATGTGGCTCTACAGAAGGATGCTACGGATATAGTGGACTGAGCATACAAGCAAAGACGAAGTGTTAGAAAGAATGGCAACAAAAAGGAAATTGATGCTGAGCATCAGGAAGAGACAACTGAAGTTCCTGGGACATGCAATGAGGAAGGAGAGCCTGGAGAACCTGATACTGACTGGTCAGATAGAAGGAAGGAGAGACAGAGGAAGGCAGCGGATAACATATCTGCAGAGTCTGATCAGGTGGATGACGGAACGGGGGTTGCCAGGAGCAACAGGAGCAAACATACTAAGAGCCACAAGGGATAGGGAGACGTGGAGATCCATGATCGCCTACGTCCTGAAGGGACAGGGCACATAGAAGAAGAAGAAGAACATCACGGTCATCCACGTAGTTAATCATGAAAAAAAACTATTTTTTGAATATTATATATATAATAAATTATATTTTAGAATATGTCAGAACGTCAATCTACAAGAAAAGTGAAAATTGTGTTTCGACCAATGTATAATTTTGTAGTAGATTGTAATTTGTAGATATTCTAAATTATAATTTATAATGATATTCATTGCTCTATCTCTATATGCAACAATGTTTTAAGTTAATGTTTTGAACGTTGCAAATATTTTCTTCGTTCCTTATTCCTTTATATATATATATATATATATATATATATATATATATATATATATATATATTTGTGTGTGTGTGTATAGGGCAGAAAATCCAGGAAGGATTAGAGTAAAGTCCGGGATAGGCTTGGAAAATAATCCAAGAGGATCTTAGTAATATCGTTAAAATATTAAAACTGTTCTAATAGAGAGATCAAGGTAGACCAGTTTAATTTACAGAGCTGAAATTTCTTTATTTATCTGTAAATTCAGATGAAACTTAGTGAGGGAATAGCCATTTTCAACATGTCCTATTTAGGCCTGGATTCTTCGATGTGTGTGTGTGTGTGTGTGTGTGTGTGTGTGTGTGTGTGTGTGTGTGTGTGTGTGTGGATCATTGAATAAAAAAGAATAAAATTCTGATTTTACCAGTGTTCCCACAAATTATTTCTTCAGATTTTTTATCTGAAGATTCTTGTATATCTCATGTGGTGATTGATTAATTTCTCTGTTATGGTTCATCAACAGTTTGGGAATTATTTAAAGTGCTACAGATTTCGGATGGTATGAGATTTTTTAGAGTATACGAATTGTTAAATTTTCTCTTCGTGATCGAACG
Source organism: Ascarosepion bandense (assembly GCA_037127315.1). NCBI lineage: Eukaryota > Metazoa > Mollusca > Cephalopoda > Sepiida > Sepiidae > Ascarosepion > Ascarosepion bandense. Next base: position 4,459,714 of record JBBBDQ010001810.1, read on the forward strand.
AGAACTGGTGTTTTAAACGTGATTTGACCGTAGTATATATTTACGTGAAAAATGAAATAAACTGAACACCAATTACAATTCTGCATTGAGAATCTCTGAAGATTGAGCAGACTTTCATTTTACTCATGTAACATAATCATTAAATACACTATATATGAGATGCAAAACATACTGATAATAATATAAAACTAATTGCCTATTGAAAAGCCATTAATAAAATTGATCGCATAAATATCTATTGATTATAAAAGAAATATTCGAATATTCTCTTCGATAAAATGTCATTAACTGACAGCATTAATTGTAGTCTAGTTTTACTTTCAACCTAATTGCTTTTTTTCTTTGATAATTATTCCGAGTGTGAACTAAACTGTTTTGGAACATCCAAGATCAGAATTAATTGGCGACCATCGACACGTTTTAACGCGTTTTCTCCGCAGACCCTATCTATTGCGTGCCGAGATACAATGTGCAGAAGATAGTACTTAATTGAAAAGATTTATAGCTAATTTCTGACAAACAATAAAACAATATTTTTACTAAAATTATCAGGTTATGTAATACCATCAAAAAGTTAAGCACAGCTAAGAGGTGTACATCCTTAGAAAAAATACAGTGCTGACTACCTTTCTAATATCTATCTTCTATTATGGCACTGAATGCAGAAAAAATTCCACAAAGAAAGAAGATACATTGAGCCACAAAATATGGTTCTACAGAAGGATAGTGAGAAAAATATTGAGGAAACGTATAAGCACGGGGACATTTTTAAGAAAAGAAAAGACACAAAATGGACAGTTTTATTTATTTAAAAAAAGTCAAAATTCTGAGAAAGAAGACTCGGAAAATTTAACACACAGTTCATATTAATGACAATGGGACGAAGAGAAAAAAGCGAATAAACTGTCCAACGGGTTTCATGAATGGCTGACAAAAGAGGACGAACAATTATAGGAAAAATTAATGAAATAGGATCATTCAATACACTATCTATGCGATGTCAAACCGTACTGATAAAAATGTAAAATTAATTGCTAATTGAAAATCCATTAATAAAATTGGCTGCATAAATATGTATTAACTATAAAAGATATATCTGACTATTCTCTTCGAAAAATTGTCCAGAATTATGAATGCCATTTTTTGAAAGTACACGACCCATGAAAGAAAGTGGATTTCAGAAATAAACCATGGAAATAAACAAAATAGGTTTTAGCTAAGAAAATCATTGTTTGTTGTAAGTCATGCTGTAGAAAATCTTCTATTAATCCACTTAGTTCCCAAATGAATAATTATACGTGTTTGGATGTTATTCATTATTTTCTAGTCAAATAATATTGGCTGTGAAATGTAAAACTTTTGGATTGCTGTGATAAATACGACAAAGAAAAATAGATTTAAAATTAATAAAATAAACGATATTTTTCCGAGAACATATCAAAATAACATTCAGTCAGTTAAGTGCCATACGTGATACACTCTTTGGGCGATCCTGTCTCGAAAGAGACATGACTGACTGTGCAAAAGTTTATCCCGCAGTAGGTTGACATTGCTTTCTGCGGCAGACTGGTTGACAGCCAAGGCTATAGAACCCAGTCTGTCCTATTATTTAACCCATAACTGGAAGGAAGAGACGGATGAATACCTTTCCCAATAACATTACTTCTATTAATAAAACTAGGAATGTTTTACAATAAAGCATGAATTTAAAAGAACCAGAGAGCATTAAAAATAATAAATATTAAAAATACTGTTTAAAATATTAATAATAGTAAACTCTGAACAACATTATTATTAAAGTTATGAATAAAATATAAAAAAGAATTGTGAATCACCAATTTTTAATGTTTGAAAAGCGCTTCATTGAATAATAATAGAAAAAGTGATGCCATGAAAGTTTTTGAAAGTATCGGATTAATTAGATGTTGCCTTTTGCAGAATATCTTATTTGATAGTTTTAAAAATATTCTTTTCTTAAATTGATTTTTTATCACGTATTTTCATCGTTTCATAAAGCACAATATCTAAAAAAATCTAAAGAATTAGCGCCAGAAAAATTACCTGTCCATTAGATTTACGGCATTCACTTCTTTTTAACTCTTTGCTTTATATTCAGTGGGAAGCAAGGGGTCGATCAGATACGTGACATACGTGATAAACGCTTGGACGATCATGTTCCGAAAGAGACTGCAGAATATGATACTGCAGTAGGTTGCCGTTACACTCTGCGTAAATATGTTTAGCAATGCTAGATAAGGTATTCCGTTCTGTTATTTAACCCATACCTGAAGGGAAGAGTTAAATTAATACCTTTCCCAATGGTATTTGTGCGTATGATAATGCAAGGAATTCAACTGGAATTCAAACTCAGCTCCCCGATTTCTCTTGCATTTAAATTTTTCCAGTTTAAAGTTGGCTGGAATGCATGGAGCCGAAATAGAGTTCCATCAGGAAGAAATGAGTGAAAAGAAATGCTCAACATAAAACTTACGACGAGTGCTGCTGCCACATCTAGTCGGGTGTCCCTTCTATTCTCCTCGGGGTTCTTGACAAAGTACAGCGAAGAATCTGTAATGTGATTGATAGCGACTTGGCTGACCGCCTGCAGTATCTCTCTCACCGCCGTGACGTGGCATCCCTGTGCCTCTTCTATAAATACTTTCATGGCTTCTGCTCTGACAAACTTAAATCACTGGTGCCCCCTAGATGTGAATTTGCACGAGATACTAGATTGGCAACTAGGTCCCACCCTTTTACAATGAAACCGATGAAATGTAAACGCAATTTCTACTCTAACAGCTTCTTTCCTCGCACTTTCCGCCTGTGAAATTCCCTACCGCATTCTTGCTTCCCCGACGGCTACAACCTCCAGGAGTTTAAATGTAAGGTTAATAGACACTTCCTAACACACTAACTCACTCCCACTCTCTCCAACTCTCTCCCTATGTACATCCTAAGTCGTCTATCACCCGCCTTCCGTCATTTCCTATACCCAATTGCTCTATGTATCCCACTGCGCTATAATGGCAGTGGAATGCCTTGCTTGGGATGACACGATTTAAAAAAAAATATCTAGGCATCTTCACTGTAGATTGATGAATATTTAGCGCCAATGTAGTACTGCACTTAAATTCAAAAAGTCTAGGTACTACAGCGTAGAGCTGATATGAAAAATGACCATGAAAATATATACGAAGAAGACACAGTGCAGGACTTTATAACAGTGAGATTGTTACAGAAGTAAAATCACTAGACCATGAATAATAAAATTGTAGATTCTCCTTGGAATCTTATCAAAGTGTTTAAGGTAAATAGCAAAGACACCGGGTCATATGTGGTAGCAATATTGTAAGAAACTTTAATTTATATGGAGTGATTTGTTTTGGTTGTTGTTTTGTTTTTCTTTTATTTATTGCACCATTTAGGTTAGGTTCATGGATCTTCACAACGTTCTACTATTTGTGGGTCTTAGCAGATTTTCTCTCTTTGCTAAGCATTCCAGACCTCATTCAACTACTCATTCACATAACCCCTTCATTTTGTTTATTCGCTCGATTCCACTAACCTTCCTTCCCTACATGCGACCCGCCAGGGTTCAGTTTTTCAAGCCATTTTATCTCATTATATACCTAAGAAATTCTGTCTATCTGTTTCTGATTTTTTAATATAAGTGTTCTTTGCGTTTTAGACTTCCTTGTTCCTTCAGTTAATTAAGTGCCCTACAGAAAAACACGCTTGGGCGATCATGTCTCGAATGAGACATGACTGACTGGGCAGAAGATTATCCCGCAGTAGTTTGCCATTGCTTTCTGAGGTAGACTGGTTGCCAGCCAAGTCTATAGAATCCAATCTGTCCAGCTATTTAACCCATAACTGGAAGGAAGAGACGGATTAATACCTTTCCCAAGGGTATTTGCGCGTAAGTGAATGCAATGAATTTAACTGGAATTCGAACTCGGCTCCCCGATTTCTCGTTCCAAGCCGATATCCACTGTACTATAACGCACATCCTTGTTCCTTACTCGGCTATAAAATCATCAGTATCATTTAGTTAAAATATGTGTCTGTTGCCTTTCTTTTTCGCTTCTTTTATTGTCTAGCATCCATTGCCAGTATAAGCGAATGGATATCACATTTTAATCCAGCATTACTTTCTCCGTTTCTACTGAAAAAATTCTTTTTCTGTGTACTTTGTTTAACTTTTAGAATGCATCTTTCTCAAATAAAATGTGCGTTCGGATTTCTGTTTGAAATTTTCCTGAGCAAGTCTTTGCGGATATTAAAAATTCTGCACATACGTCGTCTATAATGTGTCAGTAACGATTCCACTAAATCCGCCATACAGACAACATATATGAAAACACTTTATTTTGCCAGTCTGCGGCAGACAACATCACAAGTTTTATGTATAATGATATACTAACACTTATGTGTCCCCTGTTCGGGAATTGAAGAAATGGGGACTAATACCTCAGTTGTCATTTTCTTCTTTTAAGAAATTATAAACTTCAGTCTATATTAGCATAAGATTTCCATATAATAAATTTGCCTGACTGTCACTTTTCGGCTGATTTCGGCATTCAGTGCGAGATATTCCGATTTGCAATATCGATTGGCCTTTTTTCAGCGTCTTATCTCAATAAAACATATTCTGAGGTCAACCTGAAGTAAAAGTCTGTACGGAATTGCTTTCGACACACACACACACACACACACACACACACACACACACACACACACATATATATATATAATGTGCGTGTGTGTACTTTTTTCTTATTGATATTTGCCATCTATAATTTGTAGGTATAGGTGCATATGTTTTACAGTGAAATTAATATCTGCCGACTTAGCGATGGACAGTCACATTAAAGCCAAATTCGCATTCCGATAGTAAACAACGCGTATATATTTTTGTTCTGATTAGCCACCTGTGCCAATTTTCTTGAATGAGTATTTCAATCACTAAAACGGTGTATGTTAGTTCCATTGTTTAAAACTGTCATGAGTATTGAAACGTATTTATCGAATTAATATATCTGTATTCTAATAATTGTCAGTGTGGGAATTAAGAAATTGATTTATTCGTCACGTACACAATATATATATATATATATGTATATATATATGTGTGTGTGTGTGTGTGTGTGTGTGTGTGTGTGTGTGTGTGTGATAAAATTTAACGGATGCTTTATTTATGGATTGAACGCTTCGAAATCAGAGACATATTATGTTTAATTATATTACATAATTAAAGTGATTGTGTTTAAGCATGAAAATAAATGCTACCTCTGAGTGTTGATCTCAATGTCTATATATATAGTCATCCGAAGACAGATCTGTTTCGCTGTATCACAGCTCATCAGTACGGTTAGACGGCTGATTGCTTTTTACCCAGGTTTGAAACCCAATCGAATTTGCGTCAGTCAGCGATTCTACCTCTGAGCGACGGCGGTCGGTAAAAGGAGGCAGACATTTTAGTGTGTATATTATCATTATACATACCCAATAGCTGAGAGTGTTATGTTCATTGCTGAATGAACGATGCGTATATATATATATATATATATATATATATATATATATATATATATATTAGTACTGTCAATGAGTTTTCACTGATTCTTTATGAAAAGTAATGATATATTTACAAGAATCGTTAAGAAACATGTCACTGAAAATAAAGTCCCTGACTAGCCACTGCTTTTTCTTAACTTTCTGGTAGCATTTGAATTCCACGCCAGAAAAGCTAACCATGAGTCGACCCATTTTTGGTATCTTCGTAAGAATAAAAGTACCGCCCAGCTAGACCGTATCACTGATTAGAATCGGACGGGTAATATCTGGTTAATACGGTAGGCAGGGTAGAACTTTTATTTAAGCGTTTCCGATTATGTTTTTACGCATTTTGCAGCATGTAACATAGTGATGTCATGTTGTTGTGTCACTGCTACTATAGCGACTCAACTGAATTGCTCGCCGTAAAACTCAACTGTGTGCTTCAGCTGCAGAGTGCATTTGAATACAGTAGTGCGGTAAAATTCCCAGCAAATAAACTTTCATATGCACGAAATCCGACTTGTTTAACCCTATGAAAACAAACTTTGTTTACACTTCGGCGAAATGACACACTAAATTTCAAAATCGTTAGATTGTTACTTATTGATGCGTTAAGTTCTGAAACTTAATGCACGCAATCTAATTCTGCATACGCAAGCTGTTGGAAAACATCAAGAACATATTCAAGGTCCTAATATTTTTTTATAATCAATTCACCCCACACAAGGCAGTTTTACTAACACTGGTGCCCAGGGGGTTACATACGAGAAGAGTGATGAGAAAGAAGAACAAGTTAAAAGGGGCGTCTGGGAATGGGTAAGAGAAGGATGAAAACACAGGCGTGAAAAGAGATGACGAGAGTAGAGTGGACATGGAAAAGAACATGAGAGAAAGAATGCGAGTCAGAGAGACAGGAAATGGCAATTGACATTACATTAAAGTTTTTGGAGATTGTAGCACTCAGGGAAGCAAGTATAGATATGGACATTCCACAGGCGGGAGGTGTGAAAAAATGGCTGAAAGAGTAGATGTTGGAGTTACATTTTATTGGTTTCACTGTAAAATGTTGGGACCTAGATACAAGTCTAGTAACTCGAACAAATTTATGCAGATGGAGCACCAGAGGGCTAAGCACATCGGAGCAGAACCCGTGAAAGTATTTGTAGAAGTGACAGAGGTAATCCACATTACGCCAATGAGAAAATGACTGCAGCTGTATGTATTAATCACATTGCAGATTCTCCGTTGGATTTTGTCAAGAAATCCGAAGTGAATAGCAGGGTCACCCGACCATATATGTCAGCAATATCCAACAAACAGACGGATGATTAATTTTTATATATGTGCAAGTTAGTTTCAGACGGGAAAAATACATGCTGGCCCTATACAGTGAACCGTATTTCCTAGTAGTAGATTTAGCTAGGGTTTCGACATAGTCATTCCATTTGAGGTCTGCTGAGAAATTAAGGACGAGGAGGCACAGTGTTTTGCTGTCAGGGAGACTAGCTCATGGGGCTTGGAACGAAGGTTTATGATGATTAACAGATAGCAGCTTTAAATTATTAAAACGAGACATTTCTTAACCCAGTCCACCACAGATTGGAAGTCTTTTTCTAGCTCAGCAGAGAGGTTTGCTTTGTCAGCTTCAGCGGATATATATATATATATATATATATATATATATATATATATATATATATATATATTATTGCGTTAAAACTTGTGCAAAATAAAAACTACTAGAAAATTTACATTTGTTTTGACACTGAAAGAACAGTGTCTTATCTGATGAGACATTGTCTTTCAATGTCTAAACAAAATGCCCAATATTGTAGTAGTTTTTTTGCACATATTCTAACGTAATAATTAATAACATATAATCATTGGTATATTTTATATTGAGCATTTTTTTAAATTAACGTTTTGAAATTTGCAATTATTATTTCGTTTTTATTCACTTGGATACACACACACACACAAATATATATATATATATATGTATATATATTAAGGCAGGATATCTTTCTTCACATTTGAATAATGTAAACATATTTTGAATACTTATTTTTTCACTTATTCTTTCCAGTTAACTTAACAGTTTTTGAAATTGAGATGACATTCGTAGAGAAAATCAGATTTGTTATTTTTTTATTGTCTATGAAATGGAGGTTGTAGTCAAACAGAAGAAAACCTACGATAGGTGTCTACACTCAATTGTCAAACAAACAAAAAAACAGGATATCATGATGTTCAAAAGTCTCAAACTTAATAAAAACAAAGTTTTATCATCAAAATGCTTATGCTATTATTAAGAGGAAACATCACATTTAGTTGTATTTTTTAATTTTTTAAATCCTTTCAAACATGTTCGAAATTGTAATTAAAATTTCATTTTTTGTTTTTCGTCAGCGATTCACGCTATGTTTACGTAAGGCGACTATTAATAAAATGGAGTCGGTCAAGTAAAATGATTTGGGGGCAAGTAAATCTTTATTGCTCTCGACCGCAGGTCGAGTGATATTTTTTTCAAATCTCAAAGGCTGTATATATATATATATATATATATATAGGCATCAGCAGACAGATCTGTTCCGCTGTAACACAGCTCGTCAGTATAGTTAGACTCCGATTACTTTTTAATCCAGGATTGAAACCCGACCGAATTGGCGTCAGTCGGCGACCCTACCTCTGGGCTATGGGCGTTCGATGGAAGAAGGAAGAATTTTTAACACATATATTATCATTATACGCGCCCAATATATATATATATATATATATATATATATATATATATATATATATACGGACCCTGCAAATTACCATCCTATTAGCCTTCTTCCGGTCTCTGGCAAAGTGTTCGAAGCCATTATTAACGCCGAGCTCGTTCAATATCTCACAGCCCACAGGCTACTCTCGGACAAGCAATATGGCTTCCCCTTCACAAGGTCTATTGCTGATATGCTAACGACCATCACCGAGTATATATACCAGGCTCTCGACAAGAATGTTGAAGCCCGAACCGTAACGTTGGACATCTCTAAAACGTTCGACACAGTATGGCATGACGGCCTTCTACGGAAACTGCGAAGCTACGGCATAACTGAACTTTTGTTGGACCTAATCCAGTCATTCCTCTCTAACCGCACTCTGAAGGTGGTATTGAACAGACATGTTTCTCAGAACTATCCTACAAACGCGGGTGCCCCCCAAGGCTCTATCTTAGGTCCTACGCTCTTCCTAATCTACATCAATGATCTCCCCATGCCATAACATCCCAAGTAGGTATGTACGCCGATGACACTACAGTTTAGTCTCGCCTCGATCAAAAATCTGGTGTTGGTGACAAGGCGAACCTCGCTGCTGAGCTTGAAAAGGACCTCCAATCCGTGGCGGATTGGGGTAAGAAATGGCTCGTAAAATTCAATTCTTCCAAAACGAAGCTGCTGTCAATTAACCACCATAGACAACCGCACCTACTCCGCATTAGCATGGAACAGGCTTGCCTCCCAGAGAGTAAATCACTATGCCTGCTTGGCCTGACACTCTCAGCAGACCTCAAGTGGAATAACTACGTCGAATCCATTGCTAAATCCGCTGCTATGAAAGTCGGCTCTTTGTGCAGGCCCAGGAAATTCTTTCCGCCTGAATCTATCCTGCACATATATAAATCCACAGTCCGGCCGTGTATTGATATTGCTGCCACATCTGGTAGGGTGCCCCTGCTATTCTCCTCGGGGTTCTTGACAACTCGTCTATCACCCTCCCTTTGCTATCCCCAATCGCTCTATGTAGCCCCATGCGCTATAGTGGCAGTGGATTGCCTTGCTTTGTGTTATATTATTTATATATATATATATATATATATATATATATATATCTGGTGGATATTACCCTCAACACACACACACAAACACACACACAAACACACACACACACATATATATATGTGGAGAGGAACTGACAATGTTTTACAGAATTTACTTCATCAAATTTGATTAATGAGCATTAAGGCTCATTCTAGGTTATTTCTCTATTTTTATTTGATTTCATAAATGCATATGAATTATAACCCAGTTGAATATTAACGTCTATTGGTCAGTACAGAAATGCTAAGAAATATTCCGCGATATATGTCGAAATAGACAATTGCGATACAACATTTCTCATAATATAAATATGACATTTCAACTATGTTACATCAAATTAGTTTTATCAACTTTATCTGCAGCACTTTCTAAATTAAATTTTCATGTAGGTATTTAACATTTCAGTTGGAGATATCACATATATATATATATATATATATATATATATATATATAGCCCTTTTCTCCAAATGTGTTTGAACAGTAAATTTTGGTTTTTTTATTCAGTGAAGTCATTTTTTTACACAAAATTATAAATATGAGACTAGTGATTTTTTCCAGTATTTAAATTTAAATGTTTTAAACATCTTAGAACGTGCCACCTATTCTCTGAGGATCCCATTTATAAACTGTTAGACACATGACTGATAAGAATTTCTTTTTGTCCCGGTATTTCTTTTAGATTCCACTTGTCAACAATGTTTTGTTGACATGAAGTGTTAGTGGTGATTTAGACTAGTTTTGGGTTCTGAATTCAAATGTGGTCAAAGTTTTGCTCTGTGATATTACATTTTTATAGAATATTTTCATGCATTTTGATGAAAATAATCATTTTCATCACAATTTAAAGACGTTTTGGCAGTACATTTTGATATGTAGTGTGAAAACGTTTTTTTTTTAAAGTATGAATACATCTCTTAAAATAAATTACATTTTATTTTGTATGTTGTCTCACTTATGTATTTCTATATTACTGGATAGGTAAAATTATAAAATTTTAGGGAAAAAGTACTAACAAGCAACCTATTCAAAGAGAAAATCAGCTGATCACGTAAGATACTGTACAGATAGTAAAGTATATACATAACTGAGATATCTGATATGTATGGAATTCATATTTGCATTCATTTGTAGACTATAAAATATCAATGAACACTCATTAACAGGATTTTTCAAATAGAAATTACGTGGAAGTGGATTAGTTATGATTACCTGATCTTAACCTAGAATTCATCCATGCATTACTTTCTTATTCTAAACAGGAAGTAATTTGAAATGACTCCTAATTAACAGCCAATCCGTATTGTGCACAAATTCCCTAAAAGAACCCCTGCCCTAATCTTAGTACTAATTTGATTTTGCTTGTTTAAACATTGCAGTGTTCAACATCTTATGTCTAGCAGCTATGGCTAAACATCTTAATGAGAGAAGTGATGCAATGATCCAGATATCTTCTGCTATATCTGTAGAATCTTCACTTTGCATAATCAAAGGCAAAACATTAATGACTTTGTCAAGAAGGTGTATCTTTACTACTTTAAATTACCAATATCAGGACAAAATCTGGGCCGCTAACAAAAAGTGCAAAACTTATGAGGGAACATTATGATCATGGTCTCAAGGGAAGAATGCTAACTCAAATTTCGGGTGCTAGTATATGTGCTACTTCTCCATTGTCAATATAAAAGTTTACAGTAAGAGAATTAAAAAAAACACTTGAATTACCTAAATATTCTACCGACCATTAGACCAGTTGGAAACTGTAAGAAAATACGTGTGTCTGTATTTGCTTAGCTGCCAGAAATTGATGTTTAATACTTCAATTCACTGACGAAGATGATCAGACTAATGCAGGTTTTGATAAACATTCTCTGTTTTGTCAACCTGAATTTAATTAGCCGTTCGGAGATTTGTATTTTTTAAAAGAAGTCTACTGAATTGTCGGCTCCTTGTTTACAAGAGAAAAGTTTGCTGGAACTTGTTACAGTTCTTTCCTGTTATCGTACCAGAGGTTCAGAACTGCATGAATACTTCCATTCAGATGGTCAACTTGTTCATTGTTATGTTGTTAAAAGACTTATTCTCAATTTGAGTTTGCTTGCATAGGATTCAAGTAAATGGAGACTTTATTTGATCATTCTAAAGGATACTTGAAATATATTTTACTTCATAATGAAAATCAATATGACTCAAGCCCAGTAGAACATTCTGTAATAACGAAAGAAGAGCATCCTGACACCAAGTTTCTTCTGGGGAGGTTGAAATATCATATTCATGAATGGGTGGTTTCTGTATATTTTAAAATAGTGAATTTAATTTTTGATTAGAATGCTGGTGACACAAAGGAACCCTGTTTCTTTTGCTACTTTGATTTATTGCAACAATGGACTTTCAACTATATATGTTCAACTATTCCAACTCTCTGTGTGGAATAGTTAAATGCAGGAACAAAAAATCAAAATACGTTTCTGTTAGGAAGAATATATTCTAACGGTATTTTGTGGTAATCTCAGTCAGTTATATTTCACTAGCGGTATAGCCCGCCGTTGTTCGGGTGTAATGAAAACTTTAATACTAATCCATGGACCTGGAGCTCAGACTCTTTGGACGTTGGCACAAAAGACTAAAAAGCAATAGTTGTTTCCAGTTAAAGCGAAACCGTAGACTGAAAGAGAAATGAATGGATGCAAGTCAAATTTTTATTTCCTGATATCGATATCAAATAAGTTTTTTCGTCGTAAACTGAATTTCGAAGGCTAAATAACTCATCTGAGTAAATAGTATCATGGCTGAGACTAAGAACTACAATTATACATAGTTAGAGTCAAACCCGAAGCAAAAACTAAAATAAAAAGGCTGAAGAAAATACAGACATACAGGCAGATAAACAGACACACACACAAACATATTGCCTTTCATATATATACATACACACACAAAGTTCCATTTATAAATAAGTTTTGATATGTGATACACTATTACTCTATTACGTCTCTTTTGATCGATGGCAGACTCGACAGAAGATATTCACACAGAAGTTTAGTCTCTCCTACTATTCAACCCATAGCAGAGGCTGAGAGAAGATAGATTTAAAATTTTCCCAATTTTATTTGCATGTAAATGAATGTAACGAATTAGACTGTAATTTGAATAGTGATCAAACTTCTCATTCCAAAACGTTTTTCATGACTCCACCCGCTGAAAGAACCTGGTATCCCCAAGCCGTCAGACGTCTACATACTGATCTGGCACGACGTTGCTTAACTTTGGTGACAGGATGACAACCAGTATTTCAACGTAATATCGCTGTAAGACTGCTGATTAGAATAATACAAAATAAATACACAAAATGTATAATTTCGGAAAAATCAGAGAAAGGAAAAGGCTTTGATTTGATTAGATGAGATATAAAGAAAATTGGCATGAAATAAATTGAAGTCATTAAAAATACCGAAATGAATTTAAATTAAACTATAAAATAGACAGTATTATTGTCGCAGAATGTTAAATTATACAAGTGCTAATTCAAACAGATAAACGTTCCTTGGGCTAATTTTATGGGAATCATTGCAGTTTTCATTATTAATATGAAAACGGTAATAGTTAGCAATTATCTTCGTGAAATGTTACACCTTTGCCGTAGCTTAATGTGGAAATTTGATCTTGAAATGATGAACCAATTATGATAAGCTGGGAATCAAAATGAATTTGCAAATCTGAACAATGAAAGACAGAAGTAAAATACGAAAATTGAACGTATTCAGAGAAGAAAGTGACACATACAGAGAGAAAAAATACGCAAAAATAAAGAATGAGAGAAAGGTGAGAATAATTAGGGCAAACTGAGAAAATTCTAATGTATGGCCGTTAATAAATTCTTGATAGTTTTCTATTTTTTACAAGTAGAATAGGAACTTTGTCTATATTTCTGAGATGAGGTAGCATTTACAGTTTTTACATTATTCGGACTATTTTCCTCATCTTTGTTGCCATTTGTACGACGTTTCAGCCGTTCTACGTTTCGTCCTTCTTCAGGTGCAGTACTTTCGGTCAGAAACATTTATTACAATCACTGAGGTATATCATCTCTGTCCATTTTGCGGAGAGCCACTTTTTGGTAGTCATGAGTTGTGAGTTCAATAAAAGGATACATCAGTGGTGAACAACTTACAGGGTTAGAGGTTGATAATTCATGGCTACCAAAAAGAGGTTCTACGCAAAGAAGATGGACATTATATACCTCTTTGATTGTAATAAAGGGTCCTTTTCGAAATTCATACCACCCGAAGAAACGTAGTACAAAATGAAACAAAGACGAGGGCAATAGTTCGAATAATGTAAATACTGAGAATAGGCAGAATAAATTCTATAGTGATAATAAGTATGAAAGTCTAAAATGAATATTAAATATTCAAATTTATTTCGGAAATCATCATAATGATCATCATTTTTTTCGATTGCTGTCGTGCTCGGAGCCGATGGTCTTTTTTCAGAAGAAACAAACTTTGCGCCTTTTACCTCATGACCCTTTCCAGATAGCTAGACGGCACACATCAGATTTTGACTGCCAGGTGCAAAGCATAACTTATCGTGTGGGTGGGCCTCGATCCACACACCAGGCCTTCAGGTTTTGGATTCTGAATTATTCATCTATGCCGTTTATCTTGCTATATATGCATAACTACGGAGAGAATACATGAAGCCATTACGATCGCAAGGGTATTATTATGTAAGTGAGTGTAAAACTCATCCAGAATTCGATCTCGTTCCTATACTTCTGTCCATTTCTTTCTAGAAAACAATGAATATACGTTGACAAAATAAGAGAGAATACAAAGTAAAATTCCTTGTTTGTAGTTTTGTGTTATACTTAAATAAAACTTAGTAAATGGGGGCATGGAAAGTTTATTCAGCATATTTCTCAAAATATAACTAAATTTGGACCATTTTATTATTTCAGTGACGAAGAGCTTCATTACAGGAGCAAAATTATCTCAAAATCTGCTTGTAAATAGCTAAAATACAATAATGCTCATGAAAGAACCGTAAATCTAAGTCAAAGTAAATAAGTGAACTAAATAAGGAAAGGTGGCTAAGATACGAGTGTGGGGAAAAGAGTTCATAAGCTTTCTATAAAGAAGTGAGAGCTGTAAAATCTTGCGTGTATTAACTTCAAATCTTATTATTAATAACTATATTTTTTCTGGTGAACTAATATCCAATTTTTCATCGAAAAATAGTAGCCACTTTTCTTGAAACTAGACAAAATTTGGCATCGTTATATTATCATCTACCTAAAGAAAAAGCATTATCCTTAATGGTTGCAACATTAGGAGGACGACGCTTCAGCATTATAATAAGTACAAAATGGGAGCAGCTGAATTTATGAGGGGGCGTGAGAAATTTGAAATTGATCCAAGATCTGCATATCCTGCAAGTTCTATTAGAGGACAACATTGATTTATATCACATCATGTTTACAGCGCTTTGACGAACGGCAGACGATTAACTATAAATCAAATAGCCAAGTCTATTAGGATATCAAGTGAAGAGGATGTGAATATTCTGAACTATGAACTTGGCATGACGAAAGTTTCTGCTCACTAGAAGCCACCTCTTCTGATACCTGATCGAAAACCTGCCAGTATGACTACATTATGGATAAATCACTGATTGATGTAATCCAGCTAATTTCGCTTTAATGATTTCTAATCCTGAATGAGTGTTGGATACATCACTTTCAACCATAGAAAAAAGCTATTCCATTGTGTGAAAACACCCCGACTCACCAGCTCTAAAGTTGTTGCTCTATTCAGGAGATGTCTTCATTTTTGGTTGTGAGCCAGTATCGCAGGGATGATAATGGTCTATATGCTGTTGATGACGTGTTGATCAACAGGATTAAAGCTTCTTCTCCAATATCATTCAAAAACTGCAATGTGCGATGTGAAAATGTGCATAGAGACTTGAAAAAATTCCATGAGAGTATCTTTTTAAGTGTACGAACTTTTTAGCTGAATGTTCTGAATAAGAAAAATGTGTGCTATTTATCTGTGTCAGAAGTATTTACATCTTTAGAACGTTATGTTTGATTGTTATTGTTTAATCAGTACTCTCATAAATTAAGCAGGGAGCTATTTAAACTTTTTTGTATTTGAATGGATCCATATCTTTTCTTTTAACAAAACTGCGAATTGAACCCAGCAGGCTAATCAATAAATATTAATCGGCCTACCGTTCCGATTTTGACATGATGAGAACCGTTTCGGGAAAATTCAAACGCCGTGACAAATATAATTGTTATAATGTAGATATTTGAAAGGAAGAGACTGAGATAGCTGAGGCCATTTTACCGCCAACCAGAGAGTTGTTTCAAATTTTGATTAATTTATAATCATGGGGTAGAGCTCAGAGCACGAATTTTTGCATTTCTATACAATTGTAAAAGAAGAATATCAGTTTCGGCTAAAACATAAACACTTCCGCTTCCTCTTCCTCTGTATTTCGTGTCCTTACAGAATGTTAATGATCATGAATTTCTACAGTTCTTTCACTACGTAAGTCTTAACAGATCTAGTGTTTTGTCAAATCTCCTAAACCCTGAGTTGCTATTTAGTTATATATCTTAAGCGAATTTTACTCGGTCTTTTTCACCTTCAGCATATCCTGTTAGTGCAAAATGTTTCTGTCTTGTTATGTGTAAGTAAAGCTACAACTTTGATCATTGATACATGGATTAAACTATGATCATAATTACACTATTTACATTATTCCGACTTTTGTCTTCATCTTTTTTGCCATTTGTAGGACGTTTCGGCCGTGTTTGCTTCATGTGCTAGGAATATCGAACCGAACCCTTTCCTACCTACACTGGGGTATATCCTTCTCATTCCTTTGGTGGATCTTCTTTGGTAGTCATCAGTTATCTCTCTGTAACCTGACTCTGTTTTACTTGTTCATCACTACTGTAGGTTGGTATTAAACTCACAACTGTTTGAGTTAAGTTACTGGAACTAACCGACGCTGTATTCAATTCCTCACTTGTATGGTCTATCTAAGTTTACTAAAAATAGTATTTCACTCAGGCCACTTCTTAGCAATCTAGGCTCGATGTGCCAACCTCTGAGTCGCTTCCTTGTAAATATAATTGACCTACTGATCGAAATCTTACCATCATATGTTCGAAACTTTGCGGAATATTGCAAAGATGCTCCTATCCAATGCAACCAGATGGTGATCCTGGATGATTCTCTTCACCAAGGTACCCACGGTGGAGGCATTGTCGGTAGTCAGGACAGACTGGCCTCGGATTCATCCCAAAGGAACGTAAGAATATTTCACTAGATAACCTGATGGAGATGATGATTTTCTATACACAAACAACACACTTCAAACTGAGATCAGACTTATATCGGAAGCTTGAAGGTTGAGCTATGGGCTCGCAATTATGACCATCACTAGCTAACATATACATGGAATATCTTGAAAAGATGACATCATAATCCACAGCTCTAAAGCCAACTCTATTGCTAAGATAAATTAATGACACCTTTATACTCTGGGTATTGTAGCATATGAACTTAATAAGGTCATCAATACAGCTCACTATGGGAAAAGACAGTGACAACAAACTGGCATTGCTGGATGTGCTAGTAACTCGGACTGATTTGTTTCAAGACATATGTATTCAGCAAGCCAACATTCATCGGAGAGTATCTCAACTTCACCCCGCACCACCCGTACTATATAAACAAAGTGATCATCCGCTGCCTGCAACATCTAGCCAAAATCATAAGCAGCGACCCAGAGACATACGAACAACAAATGGTCAATATATGCAGTAGCCTACAAAGGTAACAATTATCTAGGGTACATGAAAACAACTTCCACGAACATGGACAGGAGGATATATGAAGATAACAACGCCCACCCCCCAAAAAAATACAGATTCGTTCTGTCTACCTATGTAAAGTGGTTATCAGAGAAAATACAAGTGATATGTAGTCTATATATCAGTACGATCTTCAGAATTGCTTCTACACTGCGAAGGTACCTCTCCCGAACCACTCCCAAGTAAGACCCCCAACAGAGAAAGATATGACTTGCATGTAGCTGTTAAAATTCATATAAAGGAGAAACAGGCTAGCTATTAAAGTAAGACTACAAGAACATCACAAGTCCGTAAAAAGAGGGAAGATAGAGAAAATCAGGCGTAGCTGACTATATATGGAGGGAGAAAGGAGATCACTGTCCTATATGGGATGAAGCTGAAATAATAGATAGAAAACTCCACTGGAAATTACTAAACGTAAGGAATCAGCAAATATGCTAGACTACAAAAACCATCTAAGCCGACCAACCATAGAGATTAATACAATATGGGAACCAGTAATACGGAGTGCCAAAGAAAACCATTAGGGTCAAAATTGCAATATGAGCTTTGGTAAAAAATATTAGAGAAAACCATTAACACCAAAAGATACTAGAGAAAATCATTAACAACAAAAAGTACAAGATAAAACCAATAACAGTAGAAAATACTAGAGAAAACCATTAAAACAAAAATTGCAATACAAAAAATGGTTGCTGAACGTTAGGTTTATAAGTTCCAGGGATCCAGTTGTTCTTAAGGACACATGGCCCAGGAGATATAGACGTTAGAAGTTCTAGTGACTTGAGTCAAAGTGTTGTGAGTTCAATACAAAGCTACAGCAGGGGTGAACAAGGAAGATAACTCATGACTCGGAAGATTCGCACAAAGGAGTGAGAATGATATGCCGAATAATGTAAATACAAACCCATCTCAGAAATATAGAAAAATATATATATACGAATATATACGAATGGCTTTGCTCAAATACAGAATGGACGTATTCAAAGCAGACACCACAGGATCATTTCGAACATTAAAGAAATGCTTGTATTTAAGATTTACCTAGGCTAAGCCAATATTCTCAGAATTGATGAACAGCAAACGAGCTCAGCATATATACAAAGATAGGAAGAAAGATAAAACAATATGTGTCTTCTGACCAGATCTGTTCAACTTATACATCAAGAAAATTCAGAGAGTCATAGAAGTTCTGCTAGGGTTCATCATTAGCAGTCACAATCTGAACAATATAAGATTCACTGACGATAGAGTGCTGATAGCAGACACGGAAACAAAAACTACAAACTTCCTATAGCAGGTAGCTGGAGAAAGCAGAAAGAAAAGATAACAAATAAACTCAAAAAAAAAAAAACTGAATGCATGGTCATCAGTAAAAAGAGGAGCCTAAAATGCTATCTATAGGCGGGGGATACTAATATCAAGCAAGTCTAGAAATTTAAATAAATAGGAACTGTTCTAACAGAAGACAGAAAATGCGATACTGAGATCCAAATGTAAATTGGCATGAACGAAGATGCATTCCACAATCTGAGCAAAGTATTGAGACACAAGAAAATTTCACTAGAAAGAAGTGATTACTGGATTGCTATGTAGTATCTGTTCTTCAGTATGACATTGAATGCTAAATAATATAAACGAATATGAAGAAGAGACGTGAAGCAACCAAAAAGTTGTTTTACTGACGGATGGTGATGACACAATGGATTGAGCATGCGAGCGACTATGAAGTTTTGGAAATGATGGCAACGAAAGAAATTTGTACTTAACATCATGGAAAGACAGTTGAAATCATCGGGACATGTATTGAGGGAGCTGTGCTTGAAGAATCTTATACTTGCAGAACTGATGGAAGGAAAAAGAGACAGAGTAAAGAAACTCGTATCATACATGACCGGCTTCCGTAAGTGGATGAAAAAACCGGGGTTTAGGTAGGATAACAGGAGAAAGAATGCTAAGAATCACTAAGGGTAGCGAAATGTGAAAAAACCATGATTACCCTTTTTTCTTAAAGAAACGGGGAAGATATAATAATAATAATAATAACCAGTCAACTTAACAAGACAGAATGTGGTTATAAAATAGGACAAAAGAAAATAAGCCATCTATTTTACATGGATGACTTGAAGTTATATGCTAAGAATGATAATGAACTGGAAGGTCTTCTGCAAACTGTAAAATGCTTCAGCGAAGACATTGGAATGAAATTTAATTTGAATAAATGTGCTAAAGCTACAGTTTTACGTGGATCAATACAAGAAACATCCTCAATTAGCCTAGACCCTGCTGTAACAATAAAAGAATTGAAACCAGAAGAAGCTTATAAATACCTAGGTGTAAATGAGAGCGAAAACATTCACCATAAAAAATGAAAGAAATAGTCCATAAAGAGTACTATAGAAGGCTACGAATGATATTTAAAACTGAATTAAATTCACAGAACAGAGTTATGGCCATTAATAGCCTTGCAATCCCAGTTGTCCAATATAGCTTTAACATCTTAAACTGGACTCTAAACGACATCAGGCGAATGGATGCTAAAACAAGAAAGCTTCTTTCTAAGCATAAGATGCATCATCCAAAGGCTGATGTAGATCGTCTATACATACCCCGTAAAAAAGGTGGAAGAGGTCTTATTCAGCTGGAATTGTCATACAAGACAACAACTATTGGCTTACTAACATACATAGAAACAACAAAGGATTGGATGTTACAATTAGTAAGGCAACATGAAGAAAGAAAGAAAAAATATTCAATAATAAAAGAAGGCAGTAAATTCAAACAAGATTTACAGTTAGTAGATTCTGTAGAAAAGCAGAACGGAAGCCAAGAGCCGACTATTGCGGCAAAGAATATGAAAATGAAAGCCAAAGACAAATCTCTTGAACAGATGAAACAGCGCTGGCAAGACAAACCTCTGCATGGCCAATATCCAGTACGTGCCAATAAATCTAATGTTGACAAAGTTAATACTCATCGATGGTTACGGGCATCTGGATTAACGTCCGAAACTGAAGGCTTTATTCTTGCAGCACAAGACCAAAGTCTTTTCACGAGAAACTTTCAGGCAAATATTATGCATAATAATATGGATCCAAAATGCAGGTTCTGTGATAAACACCAAGAAACAATAGACCACCTAATCTCAGGCTGTTCTGTGCTTGCCCCAAATGAATATAAAAATCGCCACGATAGATTTGGGCAATATTTACATTGGGCAATATGCAAACATTATGGAAAAGCTGTAGGCAAACACTGGTATGAACATCACCCAGCACCGGTTACAGAAATAGAAGATGTAACCATTCTATGGGATTACACCATCTACACAGACAGAAAAATTGAAGCAAACAGGCCAGACATTATTGTTAAAAACCAGAAGGAGAAAACTTGTCTATTAATTGATATAGCTTGTCCAGCGGATTGTAACATAGCAATCAAGGAATTTGAAAAACTGTCAAAATATAAAGACCTGGAAATTGAAATTGGAAAAATGTGGAAATTGAAAACAAGAGTTGTGCCAGTGATAGTAGGTGCACTTGGAATGATAAAAAATGGAACAAAACAACACATTGAAAGAATCCCTGGAAACCCCAGCTTAAGAGATATACAAAAAATTGTCTTATTAAGTACAGCCCACAAACTAAGGAAAACTTTATCTATGTAATGCTGAAGATAGAAAAACATGAAATGGAGCCATAACAACATAACACTACCTGCCTTAGGTCTCCCCGCAGACTTGGTTGGTAGTGAGACCAAAGCAGAAATCGAAATATGATGAAAAATGACATAATAATAATAATAATAATAATAATAATAATAATAATAATAATAATAAGAAGAAGAAGAAGAAGAAGAAACTAATATTAACACATTCAAAACAGAAATGAACAGCGGTGTGTCGAATTAGCGTAAGTTGAGTTATATTCACAATTTAAATCTATTTTATGTGAAAAACTAATGACAAAATAATTATAAGCGATTTAAAAAAATAATTTATTGTACGTACTGTGTCACTTCCGGTTTTGGAAGAACGTCAATCTTAAAAATCTCTTATCGTATGCAAACTCTAAGCAAAATTCGTTCATTCATCGCAGAACTTATTCTGCCATTCATATACGAATATTGTGAATTATGATACGCGATGTTTCCATCTTGATTCGAATATGTTATTTCAGTGACAAGTTCTCAAGACAGACTTTTCTCATTATCTGTCCTTGATACTCGAACGGTCTCTTTCTACGTCTAATTACTCTATGATATTTACATTTTTTTAGTGTCAGCTTCTTCGTAGCACAAATGTTCTAGTCAATGTCAGTTATATTGTCAGTCTCCTTCCCTAGATCTTCCCTGTTGTCATATACAGGGTGCGAGATTTTATAATTTTAATTGAGCCTAGAATTGTTGTTTTAGAACTTGTCAATTTTGTATGATAGTTATATATATATACATATATATATATATATTTAATAGTTTCACCCTAAGCAATGCAGTACTTTCACTAGTGCGCAGGAAGCTACAGAGATAAAAGTTACATAGGAGAAGAGCGAAGAGAAAGAAGAACCGGTTTACGGGGTAGGGGAGGTTAGAGAAAGGGAAAAAGAAAGTTAGGAATACTGGAGTAAAAAGAGATGCAAGTGTTACGCCTAGCGAATGCTGGTTCCAGTTATATCGACGAACAGCGAATTGCGCATATATATAAAAATATAAGTTATATTTTTAATAATGACGATGAACCGTGTAGCACAGGGGACAGAGAATTGAGAGAGCGCGCCTCTAATGGGTTGACGGGAGTGTCGTCGTATCTGTTGTGTCTCTCTCTCTCTACTGCTACTCTGCTACTACTGCCGAATCCGTGCGCCGAGGTCTTTTTATAATCTCCAGAACCGGGACTTTTTCTTCCGGTTTTGCCTCGCCCACGCACGCCCACGTAATTCTCAGAGACACCTGTTCTGTTTGCCTCTGTAGCCATTTCCGCTACTGCCGGAAATAAGGTTCAAACAAACATCCGTTCCTTTCAACGACCGGAAACACCCTCGCTTGCATCAGCCTTCCTCGGGTGGGGCCAGATTGTTATATTACACAAGATTAGAGTGAAAAAGTAGAAGAAAAGATCCAGGGGGTGTTGGAGAAAGGATAAGAGAACGATAGGGGTCAAGAAGATAAGAAATGGCAATTGACAATGCATTGAAACTCGTAGGGACACTATTTTGTAGGGTCCTCGGTGATGCTTGGTAAATTGGCCTTGTGCCAAACAGGTCCGAAATCCCCACAATTTACATATTAGAATGTTGGATGTTGAATGACGAAATATGGAAGGATGAAATATTTCGTTTCTAAATTAAAGCAAAGATTTATAAACAGAATGTCAAAATTATAAGAAGAAAAACAAAAGTGAAATATCGTTAACTGAATACTATAATATATTTGTGAGAAGAAAAATGTTCATTGAGAAAATGCATACAGCTTTGTAGTTAAAATTGTTCAAAGAAAAATATAAGTATTTAAAATGTCCAGAGAAGTTTAAATTCATGGTTGTGTAGAAGCAGAATGTAAAGTCTCCTTTTTGGTAAGTTGGCGACAGGGTGAAAAAGAAGGTGTAAAGAAATATTACTTATTGCAGAGACAGTGTTCTGTTGCTGTTGTTGTTGCTGCTGCTGTTGTTGTTGTTGTTGTTTGTCTGCGTGGAATTTCAATGCTTCTAAAACGAAGCTGTTATCAACTAACCACCATAGACAATCGCATCTACCTCCCATTGGCATGGGACAGTCTAGCCTCCCAGAGAGTAAAATACTACGCCTCCTTGGCGGACCTCAAATGGAATGACTATATCGAATACATTGCCAAATCCGCTGCTATGAAAGTCGGCTCTCTATGTAGGGCCCGGAAGTTTTTCCCGTCTGAATGTATTCTGCACATATACAATGTATTGAATATTGCTGCCATATCTGGTCGGGTGCCCCTGCTGCACTCCTTGGGCTCCTTGACAAAATACAAAGGAGGATCGGTAACGTGGTTTATACTGACTTGGCAGACCGGCTGCAACCACTCTCTCACCGGCGTGATGTGGCTTCCCTGTGCCTCTTCTACAAGTACTTTCATGGCTTCTGCTCCTATGAACTGGTGGCGCCTAAGCACGAATTTACACGAGATACTAGATTAGCAACTAGGTCCCACCCTTTTACAGATAAACAGATAAGATGTTACCGTAAATTCTACTCCAAGAGCTTCTTTTCATGCGCTTCCCATATTTAATCGTCCTTTCTCCACTCTATGTAGCCCCCTGCGAAGTAATGGCAGAGACATGCCTTGCTCGGGGTGAAACGCTTATAAAAAAAAAAGTAAAAATGAAGAAATGGAAATGTTTGAAGAAAAGATAGGCGAGACGTGACCGGGTCAGCTTGAAGATTTTTCCTTACATTGCGATGAGATGCTATCAGTGCTGCTCCCATTCTGACTGCCTTTGGCTGGTGGCGAACGTGTTTTAAGTGGAGAAGTTTCACATGTTGCCGGCTTCAGAAAGTGTTTTCAATTCTAGTTGTAAAAATATTTGCAGAAGAGGGAAGTCATATCTGGTCCGTAAGAAAGTGGTTGCCAGGTCGGGATCGATTATGCTGCAGATTCTCCTCTAAAATCCAACGAAGACCCGAGATGAAAACCAAGCGGGGCCCACCAGATATGACAAGGGTATTCAATGCATGGACGGGTGATTGGTTTGTATATGTGCAAGAAGGACTTAGGCTAGAAAATCTTCCTGACCCGAAAGATGACTCAAATTTTCTAGCAGTAGATTTAATAATTAATTCAACATTATCGTTCCACTTGAGGTCGGAAGAAATAGTGAAGCAGAAAATATATATGTAGTTACGTGTGGTATATTTATTTTATTTTATTTTATTTTTTAGTTGGCTCTGTAATTTTAATTACATTGATCTCTACACCTGTATCATTTTTTTAATATTAAAATACCAATATTAATTAGAATCGTGTCTTTGGGATTTATCTTCCTCCTTTTCATTTTGGATTAAAGTTATTTTAAATATATATATATATATATATATATATATATATATATATATATATATATATATATGTGAAAAGTGTATGTATATAATTATAGATATCAATATATATGTATATATAAATATGCAATTTGTTATATATATTTTATTGTTTAAATATTATATAGGCGTGGTGCTTATTTAAAAGCGCTCAATATCAGTGATAGAGCAGACATATCATCAAACAAATACCCATATCTATCAGCCGCAGGTTATCTGAAAATTCCTCTAACATACAGATTTTCAATAACAAAAAACACCATACGACGAAGCACTAAAGAAATGTGGATACAAACAACAATTACAATATACAACTCCGCAAAAAAAAAGCAAAAACAGAAAAAGAAATATCATCTGGTTCAATCCACAATACAACAAAGCCGTCAAAACAAACATAGGTAAGACATTCCTGAATTTATTAGAAAAACACTTCCCGGTGACAAACCGATTAGCAAAAATATTCAACAAAAACAACGTCAAAATTATTTACAGCTGCACAAAAAATATTACACAAATAATAAAAGGCCACAACAAAAAATTAACAAACTACAATAATGCAATCAAAGAAGCTCAATGCAACTGCAGAAACGGAACTACATGCCCACTCCATAGAAATTGCCAGCAAACAAATATAGTATATAAAGTCAAGGTAAGTGCAAACAACAACACATGTACTACATCGGTGCCACTGAGGGACCATTTAAGAAAAGAAATAACAACCACAATCTTTCATTCTCCAATAGAAAATACTTGAACAGCACTACACTATCAACATACGTATGGCGTCTAAAAGACAGAAATATTTCCCCAACAATAAGCTGGGAAATACTGAAAAAAAACACCTGCTTACAACAACATTCCAAAAAATGCCTGCTTTGCCTACATGAGAAAGTAGCAATTATTTCACATACCCCACAAAAGAACTTACTAAACACGAGATCAAAACTAATTTCCAAATGCAGACATGAAAATAAATAGTAAAATTAATAATTAATAAACACTAACAAGCATTACAAATTAGAATTTCTACCATTTAAATATACGCAACCACATAAAAAGATAATACAACAAGCCAATAACCGACTTTAAAACAAAAAATAACAATACAGCCTTAAATAAAATAATAGCAATTCTTACATACCATAGTTTCACACAGAACCCATCAAAAGTACATGTGTACGTACGAGAAATCGACAACTTTTCGCGCGTTGACGCTGACATAGCTACACACTATTCGAATATGCCAACCGAATGAGTGTGTATGTGTGCAACGGCACACATATACATGTATATACCGAACCCCGTACAATTCGCATGTGCATGTTTATGCAAGCCTCAATGACTGAACGCGCGTACGTATGTGTATGTGTGTGTGAACTTGCGCGCGTTTGTGGGTGTACAAATGTATATATATATATATATGTTTGCGTCTGTCGTGACGACAGATTTTTCCCCACTTCCACATAAATACACGAATATAACCAATTTAAAAAAAAATTAATCAGTTTGTATGATGATCGCAAAAGCGTGAAATTCAGGGTTACAAACTCACACACACACACACACACACACACACACACACACATATATATATATATATATATATATATATATATATGGAAACACTATGATATATATATATATATATATATGGAAACACTATGAGAAGCCGTAAACGTTCTGTTTAAAGTGTAAATTTATTGTTATCAATATAATTATAATTACTTGCTTTTTGAATGATATATTAAGTGTCTATAATGGTATTTGTGTTGCTACTCGTTTTTCGAGTGTAAACTTCACTCTCTTCCGGCGAATAAACTCGTGACTTCACATATCGTGATGCCCAAAAGATCGTGTATATATAGAGATAAGCGGTAAGCAGTTCGGAAAGTTCATATGCGTGCGTGTTTGCTGTTTTTTTTTTTGTTTTGTTTTTTCACATTTGCACCTTAAGTCTCATCCGTCAGTGGTATTCTAATGGTATTTTTTCCGTTAGTTGGAAACCCTTGTTTAATAGTGGAGTGGGGTATCCTCCTATATGTACGTTTTTCGTGTTCCTCAAGGCGTATTTTTACGAAGGCTATCGTCAGATACTATTTTGCAGTTTCTTCCTGCTAGGAAGTAGTCGATTGATTTTATGAAAGTAACGATTTATCAAAGTTATGTTAATAAATATTTGTTGCTAAATAGAATTCTCTTACTTATTTGAGAATGTCTCGTAGAGGATGTAATGCATCAGCAAGATAAGTCTGTTTTTCTTTAAACATACTGTTTCCATACATATCTAAGTTAAGTTTGAAATTTTGAAATTTTGAATATTCATTTAGACATGAATACTGACCATTCGACTTCGTGTAAAAGAAAACAAGCTACCAAGTGATGGTAAATTAATTACAAATTAATAGTCAGTTTCATCTTCTCTGAATGTTGCACACTTTCATACTGATACGACAAGTTTTAGAAAATCTTCCTCATAGAAATAGATAT
Organism: Ascarosepion bandense; assembly: GCA_037127315.1. Taxonomy (NCBI): domain Eukaryota; kingdom Metazoa; phylum Mollusca; class Cephalopoda; order Sepiida; family Sepiidae; genus Ascarosepion; species Ascarosepion bandense. Next base: position 4,486,577 of record JBBBDQ010001810.1, read on the forward strand.
AGTGTAATGTTTAGGTGAAATTCATATCTGTTCATATCAAATTACGAGTGTGCAGTTAGTTCGATCCACAATACACTTATCATGAGTTATGCTAGCTTTAATTTTCGGTGTGTACATCCCCGTATATATATATATATATATAAGTATTTTACTACTTTTGATGATGTGTTGAATTTTTCTTTATCATATTGCTCTGTAAAATATTATTTAAGCTCTCTATGCAGATATATCCATTAATAGTTCATATTAAATTGATCTTTTTGGATTATCAGTTTTAAAACCAAAGTAAAATAATAAATAAAAGAAATGTATCAATGGAAAAATGTAGACATGCGAACAAGTGTCTTCTTTGCAACACAAATAACAATAAATAACAAGAGAAACAATATATATATATATATATATATATATGTGTGTGTGTGTGTGTGTGTGTGTGTGTGTGTGTGTGTGTGTGTGTGTGTTGGAGAGAATGGCAACACGTGAAGCCGGAAAAGAAAACTCAATGTATCATTATATTCTCACTCAATATATATATATATATATATATATATATATATATATATATATATATCAGATTAAATAAATTGCAAATATTATGTCTCCTTATTTTTAATAAAATGCGTTCATACTCACGGATAATCTTTCGTGTATTACAATTGAATGATGGCAAAATGAGCTGTAGGGTTGACAGATGCTCTTATCAGACATTTTTAAGGTACCTAAGTATTTCAACCTTTTTCGAGATGATCTTCAGTGGTGTGAGTAATGGTAACAAAAAATAATCGTAAAAGTGTGCTGCTAAAAATTCCAGTACATTTTTATACTTCTAATATAACGGCTGAGAAATTGCTAGTGTTCATTAGAACGTGAAAAATTATCCAAAATGGAATTATTTATATGTTGTATTGTCCTGATCATGCACGTGGTAAAGCATGAAAAACTGTTCTTTTTACAAACATTTTAGAACATTACTACAGCATTCATAGCTGATTCTATTAATACGGCTTAAGCGTTTGAATGAATACTGCGTCCAGAATCTGTAATTTGCTTTTGTTTTTTGCTTGGAGTAGGATAGTTGTATTATCGATCAATATCTTTAAATACACACACACACACACACACACACACACACACATACACACACATATATGTATATATATATATATATATATATATATATATGTGTGTGTGTGTGTGTGTGTGTGTGTGTGTGTAAAAACACTTGCGTAAGATGAAATATGGAAAATAAATAACCACCACCAAATAAAAAAAAACACTTGAAGACCACAAACGCAAATACACACAATGACCCATACAATCAAACCTTGCCTAAAAACAATAAAATCGGCAAATACACCCACATCATATAAGAAAATGTCAAGCAAATAAAAGAGATCAATAAAGCAAAATATGTCAACCTAAATGACAAAACAACCCTTTGAATAGGTTTTTCTATGAATTTTAATTAATGGCAATAGTTTATACTGTTTTAATCAAAGTTAAATGAGAAGATGACTCGCAGTATACACTGAATATTCTTAGGAATATTCTTCTGAATATTGTTAGGCGATCGTTGAAAATATGACAATCAATTTGATAAAATTTGACGAGTATTATGCAACAACCATCTAAATTCCTTATATTGTCATACAATCGCCATGTCTGCTTCGCTTTTATCATCCTGTTCTTTCAGTTGCTTTCAGATAAATGTAAATTGATAACCGTTTATTAATAATCTCGTTTCTGTACGTTGTCCATTTGATGGGAATTAGTTCTGGTCATGACTAAGATTATTTCACAAATTCTTTTATAGGAAAATTAGGAAAACATGAAGAGTTTTATTCGCACAATATCCTGTCACGCGATTGTTCTAAAGCATTACGTATTACATATTATCTACTTTTCAAGCCAAATGGTCAAATAATAATATTAATGATAATAACAATTTAGCATTGCTTTGAATCAAATGTATTGATTCCATAATATGTATTTCTGAATAGCAATGAAAATAAAAGTCCAAGCAATAGCGCGTGAAATGATTGCATTGTCATTGTACGGAAATTAGTTCTGATATTTGTAATTTAGTGAGTCTAGCTGCAGGAACAAGGAATAAATCAGTGCTACGGGTCAACAATACCCAATTGATATTGTCGGCTTATCGTTGATTGATTCGAATCCTAAACGCGGTCGACTCGTGGGCTGATATGACAATGAAACCTTATCAGATTCACCGCCCTATGTCTATAGAATGACAAAGCTTATATGAAAAATGAAACAATATTATCAAATTAAAAACAACCACATTGCAATTATGAGGCCTTCTGTTTTCATGTTGATTTCAGGGAAAAATTGTACGATATTTTACTATTGAAGAGCATTAGGGATCATTATTACTTTTTCTCTCCTCATTACTCTCTCACTCTATTTATCTATCAACATAAAAAACTGCCGATATAGCCGACCCATTATATATATATATATATATATATATATATATATATTTCATTGTCATATATATATATATATATATATATATATATGTATAAAATATCACGTCAATCTTTCGATATTGATAAATGTGTTTAACTGTGAGCCAGTATATATATTAAGTATTATAAAAACTGTAGTAAAATATATAGGGCAGTCTGATATATACAATTATATGTATATAAATCACACAACACACGCACACACACACACACATATATCTGGTATATAAATATATGTATTATACATATACGTATTTATGTTACATGCATACGTATATATATATATATATATATATAGCATTTATTATATATATACGTATATATATATAACATTTATTATGTATGCATATAACGATTATATATATATATACATATATATATATATATAGCATTTATTATATATATACGTATATATATATAACATTTATTATGTATGCATATATATATATATATATATATATATATATATATATAATCGTTATATCTTCATTCAAGCATGTTTCATTAAACAATCGGTTACTACAAACCAGGAAACATGTTTAAAACTCTACAAATACACAAACCTAACTTCTGTCTCTGTTCTATTTTCGCCTTAATATACCAATTAATATACCAATTAATAAGTAAAGACCATTCAACGCATTACACCATGCATACTTAATTTAGTACTTAAGCCGATGAAAAACAACTAACATAAACACGTGCACTCTAAAAAAGTAAAAGTGAATGGCCTAATTATTACAAAGTAACTATAATAAAAAATAATAATTCGTGCAAAAGTCAACTCTTCTACAAAAATAATTTTCTACACTGAATCAAATAATATTAAATAAATTCTCATTAGTAGGACTTTTCTCATTACATCGTCGATAAACAATTCAGATGAGTCATAACATTATTAGCATACATAAAAACTATCATACTACTTCCTTAAATAACCCTAAAGATATCAACCAACAGTGCAGTTTATGCAATGAACGCTAATTATACTCAAGATGAAAAAATCGTAAAAATCTATTTAGTTCTGATATATTCCCCATTTCTCCCCGTAAAAATTAAAACCTATTATATACTATACTAAGTATAACACAACTAACTTAATCATACACAAGGCATCTTCTTTATCAGTTAGTTACTTGTTAAAGACTATCATTGTGTACTAATTATAATGCCCAGTAAGAAAACCTCTGGTAAAGATAATTGCATATGTCGGCTTGATGACAACAATATCATCAAGATTTCTTACAGTCTATTTTTGCTGCATAAAATTTAAGGATATATTTCTGTATAACTTCGCAACACAGAAAAATGTTTGTTGACAACACCAATATAATACAGTATTGAAATAATAAACAATAATCTTAAATTTTCAAGGCCCTTTATATAAAAACAGCCAAACATCATTGAAAAAAGTTATTATGAGTATTGTAGCAATGTATTAAAACATTATAATCGAGTAAAAGTTAACACTATGTTGCAAATAACCATCTGTCTTTATCCGTCTTGTATTAAGAACGCTTATTTACAAAATATTGCAATGAAAACGATTAATTTTAAATTAATTTTAACAGATCGCGTTTATAAAAATTCATGTTTACAAAAATAATCCAACAACGATTACAATTCCTTGGAGGATTATCTGGGAAGGGATCGAATGTATGTGGGTTAAAAAGAACTACGAGGTCTTTGATGAAATTCAACAAGAATGGTAAATATATATATAATCAATTATTAACTTAATAATTTAACGTGATATATATGTGCATGTGCATTTAAAAGTATCTACCTTTGTAGAATACGCATGTAGAATATATATATATATATATATATATATATATATATATATATATATATATATATCCAGGTAGAGTGAACCAACACTTTTACAATTCCGAGTTAACTGGCATTAATTTTTTTTAAAAAAGTGCTCAATACAATAAACATTGTAAAGCATAACATAATCATATATATATATATATATATATATATATATATATATATATATATATTTATGGCACTATGCGAGAAAAATGGGAGACTAGGGGATAAATGTCTCTTCCACAAATCTATAATTCTGGGAAAGAATCTGTCCAAGTGTAACTTAATTTTTTCTTAATTTATTACGCAATGAATGAGTATATTCGTGCTTGTGCATTTGGAACAGCTCATCCCAGATTAAAAGTTCAAATTAGAGGAACCCGATATACGCACCTGCAATGGAAATAGCGATTAAGCAGCGAGAGTCTAGCAACGTTTCATTTTTGGAAAAAGGGTTGTATGTAGAGAATAATTCATCAATTACAATGTCACGTAGGCCCTTTTGAACTATATCAGTTCAGACACGTTAAAATTGAACAGCTCTTGCAAATATATTGATTCCCTGGGGCTCTTAACAACCTTTTTCAGGAACCTACCTTTTGGCAAGATATTTTTAAAATCTTTTCAATAAATGTTGTCTTTTTGTATCAGCATCTAATTCTATAATTTTTTGTAGAATATTTATATATGTATTGCGATGGTTTTCCTGACTATTTTATTGTCTCTTTCCCTATGATTCTATGAGTAATAAAACTTAAGATATTGGATGTGGATTTCTTTTATGCAGTTATTTTCAGTACGTGATAAACTGTTGAGGAATCATGTCTCTTTCGATTTCTGTCTTCTTTTTTTTGCAGACGATTGTGTTTTCTTTCTCCACTAGACTGATTATCAAATAAAACTACGCAAACCTATAGAGATGTCTCATCTATATTGAATATCGTTCAGGAGGTTGCATTTTTGAGGTCTACCCAAAAAATTGTGTTGATTGTAGATGACACTAAGGATAGTATTGAGTTAATATTAGACAGGCGTGTACGCTAAACTCTTTTCTTGTAAATAGGGCACACACTTGTCACATAGTATAGACTTGAGAAGTAACTTTCATTTACGTACCAGTTAAACGTCTTCATCAGTACTGAATTTATATTTGGGCTGATATTCTTAAGTTCAAGTACTCGTATTTTATTTGAACCTGTTGTCTTGCCAGTCTCATCGTTTTGATAAATCTGAAACCTTTAAGCACCGTATCAGAAATATTACAAAGATTTGCTTCGTGAGAATATTGGTCAGTTATATAATCGTCCATATCGTAAACGTAGTTATAGGTAAAGTACTTTGCTTTTCTTCGCTTTGAATAAGTATGTCATAATTTCAGAGCCAGACACTCTCTTTCTTCCTCTATTGAAAATTATATTCCAGATTTTTTGGAAATCAGAGGTTTTAGTAATTTACTACAATTATTTTTGGTAATTCTGAATGCTGCAAGAGTGACACCGCATCATATTACTTTGAAATTTCTGTATTTATCTCTGTTTTCTACTTGTAAATCATTAATTCTAACTGTTTCCATTGCGATGAGGTTTTTCAATGATTTATTAGCTAAAAAATGATTATGAACATTATTACAATCTGGATTTAGTTACATTAGATTTTACGCAGCGACTATAAATATAACTAGTTTTGGTGACATTTTTAAATTTTTCTAATATTTCCAGAATACAAAATTTAGTGAATGAAAGATCAGAAATGTTGTCCAGGTGCAATCATACCTATAAATACATATTAGGTTCATACAGACATGGATTAAATGTTTTATGGTCCTTAAGTAACTCCTTTTTAATTTTGAAAATTTTCGGTTGTTTAAAAATTCTAGTTGCGCGTTCGTGAGAAAAACCCTGATAGCAAAATATTGAAACCTAGGTTGCTGAAATAACTCATTTGCACATGAGAAATATTCAAAAGTTCTAAAATATATATGTATTGAACATTTCTTAATACAAATGAATGGTCTAATATAATTTTGACCAATAACTAACTATATATATATATATATATATATATATATATATTTTGTTTTTCTTGAATCCGAAGTGGAAGAGTAGGAAGGTAAATTCCAAGAACCTGATCCTAATTAATATTAACAAAATTTTAATATTAAAAAAAATGATGCAGGTGGAGAGCTCAATGTACTTAAGAATACAGAGCCAATATAAATTAGAGAAAATTTTCAAAATTCAAAGATGTCGGATGCACATTTCGACATGAGATCTCTAAGAGAGATTCCACATCACCTCAGCAACATTGTTCTGTTCTAAATGGAGAAGGCTCTGGGGTAAAGGGGGAGGGGCAAGGTTAACAACGGTCAAGAATTGAGGGTTCCCTTAAGGTCAGGGAAGTGGGATTTTTTTAAGTTGGGGAATTAGGTTAAACAAAACAGAACAGGGCAGAGCTGGGAGGGGTAGAGATTACAGGGTGTATAGAGACAAGAGAAAGACGGAGTATCAAATATCAAATGGTAGAGGCAAGCGAATGTTTACAGTGGTTTGAAACGGTATATTTAGGAGGGGAAGGAATAGATTTAAATGTAAAATCTTAAAGATTTTTAATTAAGTTTATCCGTACAGGAAGTCATGAATTTAGAGTTATTAATATATATATATATATATATATATATTTTAATTCAGATACTTCAATCCAAAGGAATTGCAATCTATTTAAAAAGGAAAAGTAGACTAATTTTTCTCCAGTTTCTGAAAGGTTTTTTTCTGTTGCTGAGGTGATGTGTCGCTCCCCGTGGGGATCGTCATATCGAAATGGCCATTCAACATCTTTGAATTAATCCTTTTTTAATATATATATATATATATATATATATATATATATATATGTGTGTGTGTGTGTGTGTGTGTGTGTGTGTGTGTGTGTTAACAAAGGAAACAAGGGGGTTTAGTAAAGGAATCCATATTTTATAAAGATAGACAACTAAAGGAGTTAAATTACTTTGTTAAGGTTAAGATTTTGAGCTGTTTGAAGAGGTGTATTTAGTGGGGAAGGAATGGGTTTATATATACGATCTTAAAGAAATTTTAATTTAGTTTATTTAATTAAACTTTTTAGGTAGATGCGAGCTAAATGCCAACTACAAGAAGTTTTATATATATATATATATATATATATATATATATATATGGTTAAATAAAATAAATGCAAGAAGAAATCTCTATTTAAATCGCCTACGCGTTTCGTCCGGTGATGGACTTTATCAAGACAAAAAGATGAAATGAGATTTATTCTAAATTACGTATCTATAAACAAACAGTGTTGACAGCTATAAAAATGCTCACAAAACATTTAAAAAGATTAACAGAATATTTTAGTTTTAGAATTCCTTCATGTGTAGTGCAAAGTCACGAGATGTTAAAATGAAGAGATTTCAACCGTTCTCTTTAAACATACATATATATATACACTTGTGAAAATTAATTGAAACAACTGCTTTTGTTTCTTTTTTATCATACGCTCAGTTTTAGACTGACTGGAATGACAGGGTAATCGATTTCTATTTTTTCCTCTGTTGACCTAATTTTTAGCGAAGTGCAGTCATATGATTTTTTTTTCGGGATGTATTATGAAATTTGCTTGAAATATATTGGGTCATTCGTGATTGCATAATATTTTTAACACGCTCAGAATGTGTTAACTGCCGATTATTTGTTCTAAGGCCATTTTCTGTAATGGACGTTGCTAAAAGGTAGCATACTAAAATTGTAACGCTTCATGAAATACACTGGCAAGCCTTACACGCAGATCACAGATATTGTTGGTCACACTTTCAACTGCCAATCGTGTCATCAATGCGAAAGAACAAACTGGATCCATGAGGCAAAATCGTAAAGGAAAATGACGTCAGAGGAAAAACTAATGCCAAAAGACGACATATACGTGGTTACGGAAAATGTGACAAATCCTGGGAAGGTATTATTTCGTTTTGTTTCAATTAATTTGGATAAGCCTATATATCTGTATATTCTTGATTTTTATTAATTTGCAAATATTTCTTTCTTTAATCTATTATCTTTGAAAAATTAACTTGTCAACAAAGTTTTTACCTGAAACAATCTTATTTCTGTGCTTCAAAAAACTTTAAGAAAGAAAAGACTATTAAAAAAGCGATTTCAGATCAAATGAAATAGTAGATTAATGAAACATATATAAGAATGTCACTATATTTCTAGATATCTGAGTAAACTGCTAAATATTAGAGTTATGTTTATCCTACTAGATGGGCTGAAAATTCATAACCATCAGTAAAATAGAGTTTTTATGTCTTTTATTGAAAAAATTTGAACAAGCCAAATGTTTTTGCCATGAATAAATTTTGGTCACGTTATACACAACGTCAGACAAGTTTACGACTTTCATATTTTCTTAACTTTTGGTAATTACACTTCGGTTAAATAGCTTCAAAGAATGTCTCAGTGTGTCTCATGTTCTTTGGATTTAAAGAAAAAAATGATCTCAAGACCCGAAAAAATCTCATTTGCTAAACATCTAATCTGTTTTTGCGAACATTTTCATAATGTCTTAGTTCTTTGATAAAAGCAATTAAAGTTGGACTGATTGACAGAAGCAATAACGAAAGAGAATATTGAATACAAGACTTGTTCTCGATTGCTGTCTCTCATGGAACTGATTGCAAAACATTTGATCTTTTCGACATCAGATATTTCCCATTTTTTATTTTTTATTTTTTCGCAGAGTATCTGGAGGAAAAATGTCATTAACATCTGTATTAGTAAAAAATTAAATTTGAACAGAAAATTCAGAAAATAATAATTTATTTCATGCTTTCTGATGAAGGCGTTAACAAGAAATGGATCCTTTTCATGAAAATTTCACGTTTATATTATGTTATAGGAAGCATACTTCAAATGTTAATATGTCTAAAGGAAAAAGACAATAAATTATATAATATTCAATTCTTTAAGGAAACTTCTTGCTTAATGTTTTTGTAACTAATCGTAACGGAAGAAGGAGAAATAAAAGATAATACAAAAATTATTACATTGCTAATATTCAATCCCAAATCATTATTTCTCTGTTTGACATATCAATATTTATAAAATAAACATATTTTTGTCATACGTTGAGCACCATTTTTAAATCATTTATATAGAAACATTTTAATCAGGTTGTAATGATAATTTTAGCGAAACATACACTGTTCATTACCGGTCCCGTGTATGACCTGGAAACCGAGCAGCAAGGCCTCTTATTCGGAGGTTGTGAGGAGCATGAAACCACCATGACAAGGAGTGTTAGCTCCTGTTAAGATCCCAGGTATGTGTAAAAAGTTAACCCCAAAACTTGGGTCAAAACACTATGAAATTATAAAAATAGACTTTTATGCAAATATATATATATATATATATATATATATATATATATATATATATATATGTAAATACTTTTATATAAAAAAATATACATCTTTGAAGAAGTATATTAACAAATATATATTTTTGAAGGAAACAATTATTACTATGACACATTTTCGAAAGAAACAAATATGGCCATAATACTATTTTGAAGGAAAAAATATTATAAACAACGAATATATTTTTGAATACAAAACTACAAAACATCTTCAGTTTTCTAAAATAAAATAAAGATTTTATCAAAATCTAAGTAATCTACCTTCCCACTATCACAGAAACATTAAAAAAGGTCCTTAAAACCCCATCATTTTGGATTATATAACCCAGAAATTAAAAAAAAAATACCTTAATACTCCATATTTTTGGCATTAAATAACCCAGGGAAGTTGATAGAGGAGGATGGGGTAAGATGAACAGTGGTGCAAGCTGAACCAACGCTTGTATACGAGTTAACAGAGACGCTATAAACCTCTGACGTCACACACATTAAGCAGCACGTCACCACAGGTCTCTGAGCGGTTGGCGCCGATTTATAGCCAGTTTGAGAATTTGGGTGCGAAAAAAAGTGTTTTGACGATCATCACGTGCAGAATTGAAAAGTTGGAATATCATCAAATACTCTGGTAAGTATAATCGTTTTCTTCTCGTTGTCAATTACGGGAGTTTGAGTTGTTATTTGACTGTTCTTCTGTGCACGTTGGTAATGGTTACAAAATGGATTGCCTTGCTGCTAGGTGAGTTTTTTCAACCTTTGAGCTTGGGGTAAGATGAACAGATGGTTCATTTTATTCCAACATGTGTGCCACATTATTTTCTCTTCTCCCCCCTCACCCGTCTTGCGCGGATGTCAAGGACTTATTCGCTTCATTGTGAAGTCAAGGAATAAAGCAGATGAAGACATCATAAATGGGGGAATAGAAAAAGGGCAACCACAATACTGACTGACACATCAGTCTGAGATGAATTGGTAGCAGAAAAAGCAAAGTTTAAACCCACAACAAACATAAAAAAGAAACTGTTTAACCAAACATCCCAAAGACAACAGGGAATGTCATCACGGATGACGACAACGATGATGAAGACTGTAAGTCCATGGCCATGAACAATTCTGATGACGACGATGTATCGGATGACGAACTAATAGAAGGTGATTTCGTGGTAGCCAGCGTCAATGGAAAGAAAACCACTCGTCGATACATCGCCAGATTCGATGTAGTTGATGGTGATGAACTCGAGGGCGTCGTTTTGAAGAGAATCCAAGGCCGAAAACCCATGAACGGCAGACAGGGCTTCATTATCGACCCCGATGATGAAGCATCATTCGATAGATAAATTACTGTAAAAAAACTACCTGTGTCAAACAACTTGTTGGTGAGTGAACGCAAATCCAACCAATGGGTCTTCTCCTGTGACCTGGAAAAAATCAATCATTCACAGACTGGAATGTGACTGTATTGCCATGGTTGTTGTCGTTTGTTTTCTTTTACAAGTGTTCAGCTGGATGCCACAATTGGACAGTAAATTTGCAGGTCTATGCTTTTTACTGAAATATAAATCATTTTGTCCTTTCTTTTCTGTTATTTTGTAGAAATATTTATTAAATCCAAACCTCAAAGGGGGTTCATCGTACCCAATATGTGCGGTAAATTAAACCTTTCTAACACCTTTTTTCAAGTGCTTTAAAAATGTGGAAGACATCTGGAAACATCCAAATTGTTGATAGTCAAAGGTAAATGGAAAATGCTCAATTTAACACCAGCATAGAGTGGATGACATGACCACAGGAGAGACCAGGTCAAAAAATCTAAGAAGGGGTTCATCTTACCCCATCCTCACTTATGCCGTTAAATAAAACACAAACTGTTCATTAACCGAAAATCCAGTGATTCTTTCGAATGAAATTTATAAAACCCTTTTATTAAAACCATATATAGAGAAAGTAGGCATAATGTTATCTTAAAAATATGAATGTCATAATTTTTATATATAAATTAATGTAGATTATAGCATTCAATACGTATTTTTCAAACTTTCTGCTAGGTCACCTTTCTGTGGCAAATGTACGCAACACGCTAATCAAAAATTATTTGCATATTTCTCAGAATAAAGAAGATTTAGGAAATTTATTTGAGTTGAGAAATTTCCAGCATGCTTCCAAGTAATAGATATTATAGAATATCCATTTATTGCATTTACGTTATTTTTTAATGAATAGATTTCGTAATAAATTATTAGCTTATATAATAAGACGTATTATATATTCATATGCACGCACACACACAAATAGAGAGTGTGTTTGTGTAAGAGACTGTCAGAATAAGATGTTATGTATTACATGTTCAAATATTCAGAGAAGCTTTAGTTATTTGAGAACAGGTTAAAAAATTGATTTTTTTATTATTTGATTTTTACAGTTTATCAATACTTGATGTGTTATATAAAGCCGAAACGTTTTTTGATTGTAAGAACTTTTATTTTCTTACTTAATATGACATTAACAATTTTGGAATTAACATTGATTTGTCCAGATGCTAATAATACTATTTAATCAATAAGTGAGGGGATAAAAGAATGAATCACTATTTTTATCACAGTATTTCTGCGCAATCTAAAAAGTAATACAAAAAACAGTACGAAAATAGAATCTTAATTTTAAAAAATTGTAATTATTTAGCAGCAAAATACATAAAACAAACTAGATACTCTTTTACTCGTTAGAATTTAAAAGCTTACCAGTCGTCTGTTTATTGAATATTGCTGGCATGACTGGTCTGATAACCCTGTGATATACATTGATATTTTTGACGGAATACGAGAAAAGATTTGGCATCTCAATTTCAGTCACTTTCCTACCGCAACCACCGTGACGTTGCATTTCTTTGTTTTTTCTATAAATATTTTCATGTCTTCCACTCCTTGACACTTCAACCACATGTTCTTAAGCGCACTACTAGGTTGGCAAATAGGTCTAATCGTTTTAGTGTTAAAATACTTACATGTTACCGTAATTTATATTCTAAAATTTTACTCTCGGCTTTCTCAATAGAAGAAATCTTATGGGCTTTCTTATTTCTCTGTCATATATGTTCTTCAGAGATTCAATGCACAGACATTCGAAATTTTCTGTCCTCTTAAATCTTCTTCATTAATTGTGTATTCTACCCAGTAAAGCCATATGATTTTCATTCATCTGTGTCTTAGTGGTTTTAAAGACTTGCTTGTTGTCATGGTGGCATCACCCATTACAACGGATTGAATTCTTCCTTCTATCACATATACTCAACGGAGGCAGGAGCAGATCAGCATAAAGCAGATCAGCAGGAGAGCTTGAAAGCGATAGGCACGATGACCCTTGCGTGTACCAATTCTAGTATTACTTCTTAACCCGTAATTATAGTTCTACAAACGGAGTTCCAAGTATTTTATTTTGCTATGTTTAATATATATATCGTTATTTCCTATGGCTGGACTCTTAAACGGGTCCGTGACACTTGTGCATTCAAAAAGGGATTGGTAATGGTTGTACGAGAGATAGAAATTCCTGTTTTAAAATTTTAGGCACATTTGACACCATACATGTCAGGTGCTTTTTAATTTTAACCATATATATATATATATATATATATATATATATATATATATATATATATATATATTCGGCGAGAATTGAGTATGGCAACAGCAAATGATTATAGAGGTCATTTAACCGTCCATTGTCTTCCATAAAATTATGGTAGCCGAAGACCAACTCTCATTCTGTTACGCAGCATTGCATTCAATGCATAAAATCGATGAGTTTTCAGCAGGAGAATTCACGCTTTCAGGAATATTTTATTATTTAAAGTAATTTAGCAGACTTTCAGTGAAGCTGTACTCGACCCAAGGTACGTGCTCGATGAGAAAGCAACTACGAGTCAATATCAAGTGGTTCTACTAGATTTTGGAATAGCAAAACCAGATACTTGTTCAAGCTTGCTTTGAAGCACTGTCGATTTCTCTCTTTCTCGTCGAAATCTCAAATGTAGTTCTCGGCGAGTAAACCAAACGTCACTAATTACGGATTATATGAACGCGCCAACCGTTACAGGATCATTTGACCCATACGGAAAGGCACTGAATCCTTCTAGAACAAGTATGGAATAATGTCTAGTGTTTCTATATCATCCCTTGCATTGACCCTGTATCTACCACTTCAAGTGAAATGAAAAAGGAATTACTTGCTTTCTAACCACAAGAGAGTAGATAACTTCATGGAATCTATCCAGAACAACCTGCCTTTCCTGCTGTTTACGTCGCTAAGTTCAAGAAGCTCGCTATCTTCGGTTTCTTTGGCTCGTTAAAAATTCGTCGAGAATGGCGTGTTTTCTTTTTTCAATCTTCTGTCAATACAAAAAATACAACGCAGCCAAAATATCTTAAAGAAATAACGTTATCTCTATATTATGTTTCGCTTCATTTAACGTTTGTTAAATAATGGTACCAAATAGATAATATGAATAATATTGTATGGCGCTTTATTGGGTGTTATAGGGAAAAACAAAAAATTATCGATACGTTTTACACTCATTTGTCGAATGCGAGTTCAGTTAGCCAACATCTAACATCACATACCTGTTAAGCTTCACAATAGAGAAAAATACTTGTTGACAACAGTAATATAATGCACAGTGAAAATAATGAACAAAAACTAATCAATCAACAAAAATAATTATTACTAAAGGTATTGAACAGTATATGACATGAGTTTAACGTTATTTTGAATTTCTACCAATTCAAACTGCTCCCATATCTTGTCACACTTTTTTTTTGCAAATATTCCAAAATTACCAGTGATAAATTTATTTTTTAAAATATAACTATAACATTTGCGCGTGCTTTTAAAAATCACTATCAAAACGGAATGCAAACTATATCGCAGTTGCAATGAATAGTTATTTTGTAATTTATCCATGAAAATCATCTTGGAAAAGATAGAAAGTAATAAGGTTATAAATCATTATAGCGCACTCTTTTATAGATGCCCTCTTAACGTCATGAAACTAATTAGAAAACTGGAAACGATCTTTGTGTTAATAATAAGACACACTATGTAAATTTTTCTTTAATTAAACATTTCCGAATGAAGATCTGCTACAATAATACACACATACACAAACACACGCGTAAACACACAAACGAGCACATGCACGTACACACTAACACACACATTATATAAAAAACAATTATTGAGAGATTGTTTCATTGAAAGTTGAATTCAATTTTTCTCGGGAAATCAAGCAAATTTTGAGAACAATCGGTCTATCTATCTATGTCGATATAAAACGAACTTAATAAAAAATATCCAAATGTTGGAGAATTTTTGTCTTTATTTTCGTCTGAAATTAAAGGCAAAATACGATGTTTAGAACGGTTCATGATTAAGCATAATAGACATTCATTTTCTCTTATATTTAACAGTATATGTTTAGAAAATTATCTAATGCCTCGATACACTATATATATATATATATATATATATTGTGTTTGTGTGTGTGTGTGTGTGTGTGTGTGTGTGTTTACAACGTTTACCTAATTTTCCGATGTCATGGTATGAAAATATCTATCGATAATTAGTTTTTTGAGATAATTTTTGTTTTTGATTATTCATAACCCACAGGAAATTATATCAACGGAACTAAAGTATTTTCCGTCATTGTTTTGTACATAAGTTGTTTTTGCAAAATACTCGAAATTTAGTAGCTCGACCCTTTGAATGGGTAACACGTAAAAATGCAAAACACGAATGTTATTGCCTTACAGAAGAGTGATGATAGTGTAAAATTGTGAAACAATGTATAAGTGACGTCTTTCTTCACGAGAACATTATTTATGTTTTGTATTACGGGAAAAATTCGAATGTTTGTGATTGGTGATGACGCGGAATTTGTATCTTCTGACATGTATTAAAAATGTCTGACATGAATTTATACTGCGAAAAGTTCGCGACCAAAAATAATATATTTTATAGTAAACTTGCAAGTTTGTTAATAAAAATTAAATGAGTTTACCTTTTCATTGATTATTGATGAATGCCATCTATAAACGCATAAAATCCTAAGTTTAGATGGAAATCGACTCAGTATAGTTTGCAATTGTTTTTGCTTTTTTTAAGCTATCACCGAAACATTTTTTTAAATACTTCGATATTTTAAAAGAAATGTTTTTGAAAGATGACTAGGAGTCTGTTCGGATGTTGACATGAAATGTGTTCAAGAGTTCACTGGAGCAAACTTTGGATGCAAAAATGTTATTTATTCAAATAAAAAATGTTTTTAAAATTTTAATTACTCAAATATAAATTGGTAGTAATTCCGAAAGTTTTGTATGCTACATCAAAAATAAAAATAAAATAGTTGATTGAGAAATATATTTTGCATAATGGCGGCGCCCAAACCCACAAGATTAGCTCTAATCAGATGTTTTTAATAGAAAAGGTATACTAATAATAGCAATTCTTGCTCGAAACGATTGCAATTAAAGCTCAACAGAATACCAAGTGGAAAGTCAGTATTATAGAGATATCTGGAACATCAATCAGAACATAATTTTTATTTTGAGTATATACGTGGTAGGCAAAAGTCTCTATCGTAATAAATCCAAAATATAGCCTGTTTTCTCCAATTTTTTTAATTGTTATCAAAATGTCGGCCTGTTTCTAATATTTGTTGAGGTCACCAATTATTTCTATATGCGTTTGATAGGTCACCAATCATTTTCAGCTGATTGTTTTGTATATTTACACTTGCAAGTGTTCCATGTGGGCGGTAACCAACAGTTTATAATTGCGTTTATGTGTCACAAATTTTTTCAGCTGATTTCATTTTTATGTTTATATATTTATGAATTTTATATTGGCGTTAACTAATCATTTGTAAATGTGTTCGATATGTCACCGGTCATTTTCAGATGACAGGATTTCTATGTTTACATTTGCTAGTGTTCTGTGTTGGCGGCCATTAACCATTGTAGAGAGAGATAAGTGACAAGGACAACGGGACCACTGAATAAATCTAGGTATTTTTAAAATTTATTATGATCATTTTAAATTGAAAGGAAGGCATTACAAAAATTATTTGCAAAACAATTTTACACAAACATTTTTGTGTATCATTATCATAATACAATCAAACCCATTTCCTTAGTATGAATAAAAAGAGAATACGTCTACGCTTTATTGTGTTTCAGGTTTTTATGCTATTTTATGTATACGTGTAATTTTACAGCAGCAGCATTTCCTCAGGTAGCTGATACATCAGCTAAAACAATATGATTAATGCCGCTGCTAAAAAACTTTACTGGTAATAACTCGGTTTGTATAGTTTTGTTATTCTTAACATCGTTGATCCTTTTTATAATATACTTTTACAAAAATAAATATGCAAAAAATGGGAGTTATTAATTGAGATTTGAAAATTTTATCTTGTATATCAACGAACGACAACCCTGTTGAAGTTTTGCTGAATGACTGAAAAAATTTATTCTCCATATTAGTACAATCCATTTGAGTACCTAGAAATTTGCCCAAACATGATTAAAATTTTAGATATTATTAACCATTTCAATGTATTTGTCAATAAACATTTTTCCCAAAATTTATATTTTATAATCATATCTCCCAAGCAAGTCATTTTACTGCCACTGTTTTGCAGGGGGTTACATAGGAGGAAATTTATAAGAAACAGTGAGAGGTTATATGGGGTGTCAGTACGTGGGTAAGAGAAGGATGAGAATATTGGTGAGATATTAGATTAGTGGACTAAGAAAAGAGAATGATAAAGAGAGAATTCCACAGACGGGAAGTGCGAGAGAAACACTGGTAGAGTTGAATTTGCGTTTATATTTTATTGGTTTCACTGTAAAAGGATGGGACCTCATTTTTAATCTTGTTGCTTGAGTAAATTCTTATATAGGGGGGAACAAGTTAGCTGAGTTCATCGGAGCAGAAGCCGTAAATGTAATTGTAAAAGAGACACAGGGAAGCCACATTGCGCTGGTGAGAAAGTGATTGTATTTGATCTGCCAAAGCGGGATCGATCACATTACAGATTCTCCGTTGGATTTTGTCAAGGACACCTAGGTGGATAACAGGAGCACCCGACCAGTTATGGCAGCAATATTCAATGCACGGACGGATGGTAGATTTATATATGTGCAGGATTGTTTCAGACGGGAAAAACTTCCTGGCCCCACAGAGAGAACCGATTTTCTTAGCGGCGGATTTAGCGATGGATTCTATATAGTCATTCCACTTGAGGTCTGTTGTGAGAGAACTCGAGGAGGAGAAGGGTTTTGCTTTCAGGGAGATTAGCCTGATCCATGTTAATGGGGGTTAGGAGCGATTGTCTGTGATGGTTAATAAATAGCAGCCTTGTTTTGGAAGCATTAACATTCACGAGCCTTTTCTTACCCCAGTTTTCCACGGATTGGAGGTCCTTTTCAAGCTCGGCAGCGAGGTTTGCTTTATCAGCCTTGGAAGATTTTTGATCGATGCGAGAGTAAACTGTAGTTTTGTCAGCGAATATGCCTACTTATTACATCTGGGAGATCGTTAATGTAGATAAAGTATTTGAACATTATTTGAAGTGAGCCATAAAAAATTAGTAGCAAATAACAAACATTACAACAAATATTAATTGGCAGAAAATTCAAAGACTACTACTCGTCTGATATCACGTTTCTAATTGGCTAATAATTACGAATATAGAAATACAAATTTGGAAATGACTTGTGCCCAAAAATGCATGAATTTCTGTGTTAGCCGCTGTTAGTACAGAATTAGTTTTTTTAACTATCTCACTAAACTCCTTTAGATTTTCTACAATACTTTAACGCGGTCTCTCTATGTCACACACACACACACACACACACACACACACACACACACACACATATATATATATATATATATATATATAAATGAAAACTCAACACGTTATATTAATTATAAACTATAGTTCATTTCAATGAGCTTAATTAGCTGATATCATCAGACTCTTTTACAATATTTCCTTTATCTGGCACAATATTTCTGCCGGAATGAACGTTTTCTTAAAATGAAGATGGAACATAATAGAAATAATAATAATAAACATAAGATGACAAGCAAATAAATAAATGACAATATACACCGGACTACGTAGGCGCACGGAAGCCCTACACCTATGAATCGTATATATGTGTGAGTATGAAAACGCTAAGACCTAAAAAGATGAAAAAAAAAATAAAAAGAAATCAATGGATATGTAAACTTGAATAAAAAATACGCACCGTGTATTTTTCAATAACCCAAGCTCTAACGCAAGTGGTGGACTTCCCCACACGTTTCTCTAAAAACCCTAACGGAAGGGACTCATTACTCGATATTTGCTTTACCTCCATCCCAGACTCCTGCACTACCAGGCAACTCTGCCCCTCGGAAACTCTGACCACGCCGTAGTCGCCGTAAACATATCAATCCGCACTAACTATACCCAAGAAAACCAAACCAGCAGAATATCATACTGCTACCAAAGAGCAGACTGGGACTCGTTTAGAGACTTCCTCTGCGACGTCCACTGGAACAACGTCTTCGATCTTCCTGTCGAAGACTGTGCCTCCGAGGTCTCCTCTTGGGTTAAGGCTGGCATCGATGCTTTTATCCCAGCCAGGAAATTCCAACTAAAACCAAATTCGTCCCCCTGGTTCTCACCCGCTTGCTCGGGCGCCATTGCCCACCGGAACTATTTCTTCCGGCTCTATCGAAGCTGCTCGTCGAACCAAAACAGGCGCCTTTTCGCCTTAGCACGGAACAAGTGTAAAAAAGTACTGAATGAAGCTAAGAGGGCATAGCATCCTCTAAGTTTGGTTCCAAAGATTACTGGCGTCTCTGCAAAAGCGTGCTCAGCAGGAACAAGACTTCAATACCGCCACTAATCAATGAGTTTGAAGTTCTCACCTACCCAGCGGACAAGGCTGAATGCTTTGCCCGTAGATTCTCAACCAATTAGACACTGGACTCGTTAGGAATACCTACACCAGACTTCCCACCCAGAACTAAGGCTCAACTAAATAACGTCCACATTAGACCCTCGCTGGTCCCCAAGTTAATTGCACAACTTGACCCACACAAAGCGAGCGGCGGTGACGAAATCCCAGTCATAGTACTGAAGAAATGTGCCACAGAACTCTCCTCTGTTCTCTCTAAACTCTATAACCTCTGCCTATCTGCTTCCTGCTTTCCTGCCTGTTGGAAGTCCTCCTGCGTAGTTCCTATATTTAAGAATTCTGGCGAACACTCAGACCCCGCCAATTACCGTCCTATTAGTCTCCTTCCGATCTTTGGCAAAGTTTTCCAAGCCATTATAAACGCCGAGGTGATTCAGCATCTTATGGCCAACGGGCTTCTCTCTGACAAACAGTACGGGTTTCGCTTCACCAGGTCTACTGCTGATATGCTAACGACCATTACCGAGTACATATACCGGGCACTTGACAAGAATGGCGAAGCCCGAAACGTTGCCTTGGATATCTCCAAATTGTTCGACAGGGTCTGGCATGCTGGCCTACTGTGCAAACTGCGGAGCTACGGGATAACTGGACATCTGTTTGACCTCATCCAGTCTTTCCTCTCTAACCGCACATTGAAGGTGGTATTAAATGGGCATGCCTCCCAAAACTACCATACGAACGCGGGCGTCCCTCAAGGTTCTATTCTAGGTCCCACGCTCTTTCTGATCTACATTAATGATCTCCCCGACACCATTAGATCCCAAGTTGGCATGTATGCCGATGACACAACAATCTATTCTCGCATCGATCAAAAACCAGGTCTTGAAAGGGACCTCCAATCCGTAGTGGCCTGGGGTAGGAAATGGCTGGTAAATTTCAATGCCTCTAAAACGAAGCTGTTATCAACTAACCACCATAGAGAATCGCATCTACCTCCCATTTGCATGGGACAGGCTGGCCTCCCAGAGATTAAAATACTACGCCTCCTTGGCCTTACCCTTTCGGCGGACCTCAAATGGAATGATTATATCGAATCCATTGCCAAATCTGCTGCTATGAAAGTCGGCTCTCTGTGCAGGGCCCGGAAGTTTTTCCCACCTGAATCTATTCTGCACATATACAAATCTACCATCCGCCCGTTTATAGAACATTGCTGCCATATCTGGTCGGGTGCCCCTGCGGCTCTCCTTGGGCTTCTTGACAAAATACAAAGGAGGATCTGTAACGTGGTTGATACTGACTTGGCAGACCGGCTGCAACCACTCTCTCACCGGCGTGATGTGGCTTCCCTGTGCCTCTTCTACAAGTACATTCATGGCTTCTGCTCCGATGAGCTTAGATCTCTGGTGTCGCCTAAGCATGAATTTACACGAGATACTAGATTAGCAACTAGGTCCCACCCTTTTACAGTTAAACAGATAAGATGTAACCGTAAATTCTACTCCAACAGCTTCTTTTCTCGTGCTTCCCGCCTGCGGAACTCCCTTCCACAAGTCTGCTTTCCCGACAGCTATAATCTCCAGGTGTTTAAATGTAGGGTCAATAGACACCTCCTATCACACTAATTCCCAATTATTCTCAGAACACTATCTACCCAACCCTCATTCTCTGTATTCTTAACCGCCTATCACCCACCCTCTGACATTTCCTATATTTAATCATTCTTTCTCCACTCTATGTAGCCCCCTGCGCAGTAGTGGCAGTGACATGCCTTGCTCGGGGTGAAACGCTTATAAAAAAAAAATCAAAGGTTAAGTATATGTGGGAATGTACACTTGGGTATATGTGGATAAAAGTTAGTATAAGTAAGTGGGCTGACCTGATGAGGTCAAATAGACACCTAAAGTCAGGGGAATTGGTTTTTTTCAGAGGTCATGCCATCTACGGTCAAATAACTTCAAACGGATACTACCCATATTTAGAACTGGACTCTATCTCTCTTCTTTCCTTCCTCCTTCCCCTTATATTTATTGTCATTTATTTATTGTTTGTAATCTTATGTTTATTATTATTATTTCTATTATGTTCCCTCTTCATTTTATGAAAACGTTCGTTCCGGCATAAACTGTATGCCAGATGGAAGAAATAGAGGATAGATGTTGATAAATTATAGACATAATGTTCAGACTCTAGTGTTCTTAGAAGTATCCACTCAGGAGAATGTTCCACATCGTAGTTTTTTTTTATTGGAAAAATCTATTTCAGTGAAATATCGTACAGATAAATGCAAAGCCTAGGGAATGAAAGCGATTCGAAAGATTCTCAGATAATACAGTGTTAATAGCTGACACGGAAATGAAATGAGAAACTTTCTACAAAAGATATCTGAAGAAAGCGGAATGAAACAACTGCATATAAACTACAAGAAAGCTGAATGCATGGTACACAATAAAATGGGAGCCCCAAAAAGCTAGCTACATGCTGGGGATACCAAATAAAACAGGTACAGATATTTAAATACAATAAATAAAACAGGTACTGACATTTAAATACAAAGAAATTTTTCTAACAGAAGACAAAATGTGCGACACTGAGATCCGAAGGCGAATTTTCATAGTTAAGGGTGCATTCCAGAAGCTGAGCAGATTAGTAAGAGTTAAGAAAATTTCCCCGGAATCAATGAATTGTTATGTGATGTATCTCAGTGAATGTGGAACAATCTCACCAATGATGAAGAGGAGAGGTCAAGCATCTAAATGTGGTTTTACAAAAAGATACTGTGGATACCATGGACCAAACATGTGAGCAACGTTAAAGATTTGGAGGAGATTGAAACTAAAAATAAAAATGAAATTTAGAACAGGAAAAGAAAGATAAAGTTCCTAGAACATGTAATGAGGAAGGAGGGCTTGCAGAATCTGATACTCACAAGTCAGGGGAAAAGAGAGACATGGGAAAGCAAATCGTTACATACTTGACGACAGAGTGTGGTTTGGTAAGGATAACAGAAGAAAGTATGTTAAATGTCACTAGGAATAAAAAGACGTGGAAGGTCATCATCGCCTACATATTGAAGCACGTAGAACATATAATTCGTACAATGGCGGGTACTGGCTGCAAATATGAATCTGGTGGAACAAAAAATGGATCCCATCTGAACATTTCCTATTGAAGTTGCGATAGAGCAGTGATAAGTTTACGAAGATTTGTGTCTTGGAAAGTGGCTTCAGGAAACGAAGTATGGTAATCCCTAGTAGGCATCGTACACGCTTTTGAAATCTGTTAAGCTGGAAGGAGACCAATAAAGATCACCAGTTCACATATGTCAGCTGTACGACATTCTTTATCTGATCTGACTCTTGTAAAGATTAAGCATGGTAGAAGTTGTCAGGTATTTACCGTATCAGTACAATACGTCTTTAGTGATACATCGTACATATAAATCGGCTTGAAGAAACGCACTGTCCTTTAATCAGAATTATTTAAATGTATTCAAAACAGATACTAAAATTTGATCTAAAAATGTAGAGGATGGAGGCACAGAATTCAATAATGTAAAACAAATTAAAATTGTTTAAATTTTATACAAAATATAAACAATTATTGTATGAAAATGTTAATTTCAGTTTTGTAGCACATCCAGGAAAAATGTTTGTACAAACAAAATTTAAACTCCCATTTTAGATGACATGTAATTTCAGTTTAATTTTTCACTCTTTTGCAAGATTTTACGCTTTACGCATGACCAAACACAATTTTTTAAGTTTTTACGCAAGGTCAATCTCAGGATTATAGGTTTTTACGCAAAGATTATGAGTTTTTTACGCAAGATTAAACTCAGAATTATAGGGGTTCTATGCAAGGTCAAACACAAAATTATATGTTTTTACTCAACGTCAAAATCAAGATAATAATAGAACTAGATAAATCCTCGTATTGTACAGTACACACACCTTAGTAGAGGCGAACGAGTATATAGGCTTATATCTTGATCCGTGTCTGGGATTGTGTTTACCTTCAAAAGATTTATTATTCGAGTGAAGTTATGACCTTGCTTTGGTTGAACTAATTAATAAAATAGATATTCTAAATTGGTGGTCTTGGTTGATAAATCGTAATAATACACGTCAGTCCATACCACAGTATCCCTCATCATATTTCCAGATCGAACATCTTAATACTTTATTTATTAAGCAGAGAGACTGAACCTCTCGTAATATGGTCTTACTTTTTGTAAGACGTCGAGAAAAGCATCGATTTCAACACTAGCCAGGACCTTTGTCCATTCTCTTGAACGCGTAAAAATCGATCGTAAGCAAATGAGTTTCGTCTGAAATATAATACATAATTTTCATGGCTCTGTTTCTGATGAGAATTAATTATAGTTTGAAGGAAAAAGTAATTTTGGGAAAAAAGACATGAATAAACTTTTGACTGATAATAGGCCAAGCAAAATGAAATTTTATTACTATTATTCATCAGACAGGTTATCAATTCCTGGTGGAATAATGGCACAGATGTGTCCATCACCCTCATTGTTCCGATTGTAAGTAAGTTTGAGCAACATTGCGTATATTCATGGTCATAGGCATAA
Organism: Ascarosepion bandense; assembly: GCA_037127315.1. Classification (NCBI taxonomy): domain Eukaryota; kingdom Metazoa; phylum Mollusca; class Cephalopoda; order Sepiida; family Sepiidae; genus Ascarosepion; species Ascarosepion bandense. The sequence goes on from JBBBDQ010001810.1 coordinate 4,510,885, forward strand.
ATATTTCAGGTTATTTACTCAAAAAGAGCGATCTTAATATTACTATTAATATAATAGGTATATGCATATGCTGCAAAGCTATGCAGAATATATATGAAATATTAGATGAAGAAATCCAACAATTCTCTGTCTGTCTGTCTGTCTGTCTGTCTATCTGCCTCTCTCTCTCTCTCTCTCTCTCTATATATATATATATATATATATATAGTGGCGTCCGCTAAAAGTACATATTTATATACTGTTATTATTATTATTTTTAACAGTTTTATTTGAATAATATAGATAAATTATGTCTACTTATTTTTTATTATATATATATAGAGAGAGAATGGGAGGGAGAGAGAGAATGAGTCTATCTCTATAGAAACTCTATTTGTGATTCTTCCGTTATAAGTATCGTCTATTTTAAAAGTATATATATATTGAAATTAATGCACAAACTGAGTCGTAGAGATTTGATTGGAAACCATACTACTGCAGAATGTAATGAGAGCATAGGGTGAGAATGTTACTAGCAAGTTATTTTTTTTTTATTCTTTTTTAATCAGATCACCCCGAGCAAGGCGGTAACGCCACTGAAGTGCAGGGGGCTACATAAGAGTGAAAAGATTGAGAAAGAGAAAGCCGGAAACCACATCCTAAACAGGAAACAAGGGATGAGCCTCTTCACCTGTTCAATAGAAGTGGGTGGAGTGTGAACCGGGCGATAGTTTAGTCTATCTAATCCAATTGAAAATAAAAAAAAGGAAAAGAGTGAAAAGATTAGAAAAGAGAAAGCCGGAAACTACATCCTAAACAGGGAACAATGGATGAGCATCTTCACCTGTTCAACAGATGTGGATGGAGTGTGAACCTTGCGATAGTTTAGTCTATCTACTCATGAATCAAAAAGATATATGATTGCATAAACTCAGTGTGAAATAATATAAGGGAAAGAGAAAGATTATTTAGGAGAGACAACCAGGAAATAATAATAGCAATAAAAATGAGTACAACTATGACGTTGGTTATAATGGCTCTCGTGAACTTCTGTACTTTATCTCTTAGCAAATTTGTCATTTTCTTTATCTCCCAGATGATATTTTACCAACCATATATACAAGCTCGTTGGGTATCATTTGCATTGTTTTTCTCTTCCTTGTGAGTCCACTTTCCTCTTTATATACCCTAGAAATGTCTGCGATTTGATGTTATGTATAAATACACTTCAACTTCCATAATTTTTCAAGTAATTCTTTCGGCTTTAGCATTTCTTGCGTTGACGTTTATTCGAAAAGAGTTTTTGTCTTGCATTTTTTCTAACAATGATCTTTGTTGGCTTTTTTTATTACTGAATACATTTAACTAATTTTATCATATTCTTTTACCCAGATCAGCATCCAGTTTTCTCTAGTTTAAAGGTATCTTTGAAGACCGATTTTTGCAGTGTTGTAAAAAAGTTCTAATTGAAGTATTCCTCTGTCTCTTTTGGATCGTGACAAACATAGACGAACAAAATCAACTTTAGGATAATGCATGTGATGTCAAGTGATGAATATTTCGCTTCATGATATCCATTTTCTATGATTTATTTAAAAATGTTGAAATTGTTCTCCACCTCAGTACAGCCAATTTGTTTATGGCTGATATTCTCTTTATTATTATTATTATTATAATTTATATTTATATAATTATTATTATTATTATTATTATTATTAATAATAATAATAATAATAATAATAACAATAATAATAATAATTATATAAATATAAATTATAATAATAATAATAATAATAAATTGCCACGATAGAGTTGGGCAATATTTAAATTGGCAATGTGCAAACATTATGGAAAAGCTGTAAACAAACACTGGTATGAACATCACCCAGCACCGGTTACAGAAATAGAAGATGTAACCATTCTATGGGATTACACCATCTACACAGTCAGAACAATTGAAGCAAACAGGCCAGACATTATTGTTAAAAACCAGAAGGAGAAAACTTGTCTATTAATTGATATGGCTTGCCCAGCGGATTGTAACATAGCAATCAAGGAATTTGAAAAACTGTCAAAATATAAAGACCTGGAAATTGAAATAGAAAAAATGTGGAAATTGAAAACAAGAGTTGTGTCAGTGATAGTAGGTGCACTTGGAATGATAAAAAATGGAACAAAACAACACATTGAAAGAATCCCTGGAAACCACAGCTTAAGAGATATACAAAAAATTGTCTTATTAAGTACAGCCCACACACTAAGGAAAACTTTATCTATGTAATGCTGGGGATGATAGGGAAGATAGAAAAACATGAAATGGAGCCATAACAACACGCCACTACCTGCCTTAGGTCTCCCCGCAGACTTGGTTGGTAGTGAGACCAAAGCAGAAATCGAAATATGATGAAAAATGACATAATAATAATAATAATAATAATAATAATAATAATAATAATAATAATATTCTCGAAAAATATACAGAAAAAACGTTGACTTCTTTATTTTACTTCACATCAATCCTTCACAATATCGCATCATTAGACATCTATGTGGGCTAGCTGTTTCGATTACCACTTATTCCGCTATAGTCGGATTTTCGAAACAGATATTACCAACCCGATACCAGGTTGTAAATGTCATATTTCACATGCTATAAATTTAATGTTTCACACATTCTTCATGTTCTCTGCCAAATCCATGATACCTATATTTTCTTTACTTTTAAATGAATTGCAAATTAAAAGAGAAAAGTGAGAGTGATTATCATAAAGGTTTTCTTTAATTCTATAAATAAAAGGCCCAGTCACTTGCCACAGACGGAAATAACGCACTGAATAAGAAAGTTCCAGATGATTTCAGGCGTTTTGATCTCGCGATTATTCTTTAATCAAAATGTAATCGCAAGCAGATTCCCATTGTAGAAGCTTCAACTGCCAGTCCACTTACGTACAAATACCCTTGGGTTATAGTATGATTGCATCCGAGTTACCCTGGAGGTGGTTGGCGTGTTCATGTAATCCGTAATTAGTTTCTTTGATTTACTAACCCGAAATACCATGACTGAGGCGTTGACGAAAGTAAGAAAATATACGCCGCCTTAACGCAATCGGAGACCGACATCTGATTTTGATATCCCAACATGAATACAACCACTTGATATTGGCTTTTAACCGCTTCCTAGACGCATTGAGGTCAAATACAGTTTACCTAAGTGTCCGTACACGTCTTTTTTGTTTAATATATGGAATTATTATACTCATTTTGGAAACTTTAAAATGTTTTTGAATGATGGATGATGGGTACAGATAATTTTTTTATAATTTACACAATATAATTTTGGAAAAGTTATGGATTTCTTTTTCTCAAATTAGGTTTTAGGTAAGCAGTAGAACGTTTATCTGGAAAAATAACTTTATTCTTGAAAAATGTTAATGAAAATTAATAATAACTTTTTAAAATCTAAAATATACTTTGCCTGTAAATAACCTACAAATCTTTCATAATCAGCAAAAAAATTGATCATTCTATAGAGAGTTAGGTAAAAACTTGTAATCTATCCAGGATTATTTACTAAGTTCGAATTTTTATTATTGTCACACATTAGTTTTTTCACAATCTATATTGACTTTTATCCTGTAGCTCATTCATTCAGGCCGTAGGTTTAGATATGTTCCATTTCTTGTAATCTTTGGTGACTAAATACTGGACAATTTCTTCAAAATGAAGAAGAGATTTAAGAATATAAAGATGTAGTTCTACAAAAGAATTCTGATAATATTATGGACCAAGCATGTCAGCAACAAGGAGGGTTGTAACGAAAATGGTAAGAAAAAGAATATTTGTAAGTTACGAAACAAAGCGTTGCAATCCCTTGGGAACAAATTGCGAATGGAAAAATCTTGGAATGTCAAGAAGGGTTGAAAGAAATATCACGTAAACTACTTAATGAGATCGTGTAAATTAAAAATCAGATCAGAATGTAGAATGTATCTTAAAAATACAAACATTGCTAAGATCTACAAAAAATGAATCTGTGGTGATTATCTCCACCTAATTTCTGAAAGTAAAAATAATATGAGGATATAAGATGGGATGAGGAAGAAAAGACGGAGAATAGAAATGTAATGAATATGTGAAGAAGAAGAAGAAGAAGAGAAAAGGAGGATGAATATGAGAAAAAAAGCAGCAGCAACAGAAGAAGAAGAAGAAGAAGAAGAAAAAGAAGAATAATAATAAGAAGTAAGTTATCAATATTTTCAAACACTGAATTTTTCCTGTATCTTACCCTCCTATTTTTCATAAGAGTTCCTTTACATAGCATTGTTTTGTAATTTGCTATGACTGCATTTTATTTATTTCCCTGTTACATGGTTTTGCACAGACGACATTGCTTTTTATTCTTTAATTCATTCATCCTAATCTTTTGTAATTTGTTTTCATAATTACATTTTCTAATTAACTCTTTTTTCCATTCACACACTCTACTTCGGCGAAACCTGTTGCTTTTTTCATACTCGCCCTATTATAATTGATTCTGATGGCATTGTTTTTGAATTTCTTATGTTCCATTTGATTTCTTTACTGTCCCATCTTTATTTTCTGTACACTGTACATTGATATTTTATCTGTATCTTGTCCATTATGGCCTTTATATAATTTGTTCGCACTTTTGTAACAATTTGATTTCATTTAATATTATGCACTATCTAGATATGCGTTTTGGTGGATTGGTAGCGGCTAGGAACGAGAAATCAGCGAGCCGAGTTCGAATTCCAGCTGAAATCATTGCCTTCACTTACGCGCAAACACCCTAGGGAAAGGTATTAATCTAATTCCTTCCAGTTATGGGTTAAATAAGAAGACAGATGTAGTTCTCTAGCCTTGGTCGGCAACCAGTCAACCGCAGTAAGCAATGGCAGCCTACTGCGGGATAATCTTCTGCCCAGTCAGTCATGTCTCTTCCGAGACATGATCGCCCAAGCGTGTATCACGTATGACACTTAACTGACTGACTATCTGTTACCACACAGTATGCCTTGGAGTTGCATTGTTTTTTATCCATACGGGCTTTTATATAATCTATTCTTGTTCTCATATCAGTGTTTTGTACTTTGCTACATTCCTCAAAACCTGAATTAGCTTCTCCACGGCCAGGTTTATATATAATTATTTTTTATAATTTTTCAACACATTGTTTTTTTTAAAACAGTTTTATGAGTATTTTATTTTCTATTTAGTATTTATGAGTATTTTATTTTCTATTAGTATTTTATTTTCTGTATACAAAGCAATGTTTTTATTAGTTAACATCAATCATATTCCCACATTTAATTTTCTCATAATATGTACCCAAAGGTCTCTATTTCTTGGGTATATGTCTTACGCGCTGTGAGTTATTTGGTGTTCTGTGTTTTATAATGGTGTTTTGTGTTTCATGTTTCTCTCATCCATGGTTATCTGTATTTCAGGTATATCTTAATCATGGATGTGTGTTGAGGTGCAGTGGATAGTGATTCGGAAAGACAAATCGGGGAGCCGAGTTCGAATTCCAGTTGAACACCCTTAGAAAATGTATTCTCTTACATCCACTTATGGATTAAGGAATAGAACAGATTGAGTTCTATAGCCTTGGCTGGCAACCAGGATACCGCAGAAAGCAATAGCAATCTATTGCTGGATAATCTTTTGCACTGTAAGTCATGTTGCTTTCGAGACATGATCGCCCAAAGCCTTATCACGTATGGCATTTAACTGACTGACATATTTATGATGCCATGTGTTTCATATTTCTCTTAATTCTTCTGTTCTATGTTTCAAGTAGTTCTTATACACAATGTTTTGTGTTTCATACCATGATGTTCCAAGTTTCAGATAAATATTATACATCTACGGTGTTTTAAGTTTTCTTATTCATGCTATTCGGTGTTTCATATTTCTCTTATCCATCGTGTTCTGTATTTCAGGTTTCTCTTATCCATAGTGTTCCGAGTTTTAGGCAAAACTTATTGATTGTTATCTGTTTTTCAGGGCTTTTTACTCTGTTTCTGATATCACTTATCGATATGATCTGTTTTTCAGTTTTCTTTTATGCATGGTGTTCTGTGTTTTTATTTCCCTTGTCCATTAGATTCTGTGGTTTAGGTTTTTCTCATGCATGCTGTTATTTGTTTTAGTTATCGTTTTCTCGTGTCGTTCTCTATTTCGTGTTTCTCTACTCTACGGTGTTCTATGTTTCAGGTCTCTCTTTTACATTTTTCTCTATGTTTCAGGATTTTCTAATGCATGGCATTCTGTTTTTCATGTTTTTATTTAACTGTGTTCAGTGATTTTTTTTCCTTTTATCCATGAGCCTTTGTTTCATATTCTCATCTTCTTGATGTTCGGTGTTTCATGTCTAATCTATGGGTTTCTGTGTTTAACGTTTCTCACATCCATGTTTTTCTTTTTTAGGTTTCTATTAACCATGCTTGTCTATGTTTCAGGTTGCTCTTATCCATTGGTTTATTGTTTCATTTTTCTCTTATTCATCAGGCTTACGGCCATATCACGTTGAATACATCGGTTCTCGCTCGATCACCGCATTTAAGCAATGTTGAGCCTGCTCATTACTTCGATGGGTGCCCGCTTGGGAATACCAGGTGCTGTAAGCGTTTAGTGACGGATGTGCGTTGTAGTGCAGGGGATATCGGCTCAGAAAGAGAAATCTGTGAGCCGAGGTCAAATTCCAGTTGAATATCCTGCATTTACTTAAGCACTGGTATCCTCGAGAAAGTTATTACTCCGTCCTTTCCCACTAGTTATGGGTTAAATAACATTGTAGGACTTGGGGACCCTGCTCTTAAAAATAAATCCCAATGAATCTTGATAGTCGAAAAGAAAAAAGTATTACTAGACACAAAATTTATAAAAAAAAACATAATAAACTGTTGAAAGAAAAAGGTATTACCAGCAATAAATAAATAAAATTTAGTTGGCAATAAATGACCCGCCGAGGTTGATATGGCATAAAACAACTAACCAAAAAATCTTATGTTCTGAGATTCAAGTTTCGATTAGTCCTGACCTTATGCACCTCAGGTTTACTTTTATCCATGTTGTATTCTGTTTCAGATTTTCCTTTTTCTAGGTTTGTAATGATCTATAATACCGCGTGATAAAAATTACTTTAGCATTTATTTTCTTTATTTAAATGTTGACTGCATAATTTGGTCTTTTAAATATCATACATGTTTTTCAGGTTTGTTGATTGTAGTTTTCGTTCTATTAAATCTCTTTCTGTTTTTTAAATCGTTTCACACCAAGCAAGAGTAAAAGTTTAGATAGGAGGAGAGTGAAGAGAATAACGAAGCAGTTAAACGGGGTGTCAGAGAAAGAGTAAGAGAAGGGTGGGAACGAACATTGATGTGATGACAGTTGCCAAGGTAGAGAGAAATGAAAAGAACAAGATATACAGTGATGTAGAAAGGACTGGGGTCAAGTGGATAAGAGGTTGGTATTGACATTGCATTTAAATTCATGGAAGTTGTAGCTGTCAGGAAAACAAGTATATTGAAGAGGGTTCTATAGGCGGGAAGTGCGAGAAAAGAAGCTTACGGAGAAAATTGTCGGCTGCATTTGGTTGATTTAACTGTAAATGTGAGAACTTATTGCTAGAAATGTTGCACGAGTAAATTCTTGTGGTCTGGACAAGTTTGTCGGAGCAAAAGCCATGAAGATATTTGTAGAATAGACATAGGGAAGACACGCCCGCCGTTAAGAAAGTGTCTGGAGTCGAGCCGATAATTCAGGACCTATCACATTACAGGTTATCTTTTGGAGCCTGTTTAGAAATCTGAGATGAACAGCAGGGCGCCTGACCATATATTAGAGCAGTATTATATGCACAGACGGATATGTTAATGTGCAAGATAGATTCAGTCTGAAAAAAAAACCTGGCCGACACAGTGACCCAACATTCCTATCAGTGAATTTATCTGTTGACTCAATGTAATGTTTCCACTTGTGGTAGGAAAATAGGGTAAGGCCAAGGAGGTGCATTGTATTGCTCTCAGGACGACTCGCTTGGTCGATGCTTATGGGGGGCAGGAGACGTTGAATGTGATGGTTGATAGATAGCAGTTTCGTTTTAGAAGCATTGAAATTTACAAGCCACTTTTTACTCTAGTCCCCCACTCAGTGTAGATCCCTCCCAAGAATAGCAGCGAGGTTATATTTGTCCGCCTCGCCGGATTCTTACTGATGCAGGAGTAAATTGTGGCTTAATGCAATTGTTTAATGCATTAACACATAAAATTGCTTCTCTTTCAGTGTCCACATGATTTCAGGGATAAACACTTTAATCCTGTCGAATGTTTGCAATCTTGTTCGTTATGGGAATTTTATATTTTACGTTGCTAATTCTCATTTGTATATACTTGCTGAAATGTTTGAATTCATGATTTTCAATATCTTCACTTCATGCAAGGCGATAATTCCACTATGATGCAAGGATTTACTGAGATTAAAAAACAATGAAGAAATAACTTCGTGAGAGACAATAAAATAACGCAGGAAGATAGAAGATTTTAATTACGTTTGCATTTGAATTTTTAAGATGGCTGTTAGCTGGGAATAAAGAAACCAGAGGAGAATTCACTATTTCCACAGTAATTTAATGAGAACCACTTGCTAATCTAATTTAATATATGCGGTCGAAATACGAACGTACGAAGAAAGACATCTAATTAAAATACTTGTTATGAAAATATTTATAAAAGATACAGACGCGAGGGCGATGAGAAAATAACTGATATCGTGATGCTAGGTCAGGACCTGTAAAATCTGATGCCGAACTAGATTATCCTTACTGGAGAACATTCATAATCTGCTTAAGTACCTGCTGTAGCGACAATCTTAGTAAGATACATTACCTCACGAAAAATGTCTCAGCACAAATGTTTAAGTATTTCGAAAGCGCAACTTCCCACAATTAAAAATCTAACAATTCTGGAAAGGATCTACAAAAAGTAGACTAAAATAGACACTTGACACTTACTACCTATGAGCTGTCAAATGCCATCTGATTAAATTGATGGATTTTAGTAAAATTTTGTAAGGACTGTGTATTTCTTCGGTATTACCAGATCAAAATCGAATTGATTCGAGATGCCTTCATAGATTTAGAAAAAAAATGCTAAAACAAAATGCTAAAATGTACAATATAAAGACATTAACGCCAGAGACAATTTCATCTGTTTTGTCCCCCACCAAATAAAAAAATCGGCTCTCTATAAACCATCTTTAATCACACTTTTGTGCTCTGTCCTTTCAGAACGTAGGCGATCATGGCTTTCCACATCTCCTTATCCCTGCGGGCTCTCAGCACGCCTTAGCCTGTTACAATATGCAACCCTCGCTCCATCATCAACCTGATTACGTCCTTCAAATATGTTATCCGCTGCTTTTCCAAATTTTTCCTACTATCTAGCTTGTTAGTATTAGGTTCTCAAAGCCCTCTTTCTTCATTGCATTTCCAAGGAACTTCAACTGTATTTTCCTGAAGTCTAATATTATTTCCTTTTCGTTTCCATCATTTCCAAAACCTTATCATTGCTCACATGCTAAATCCATGATATTCGCAGCATCCTTCTGTAGAATCACATTTCTGTTGCTTCAACTTTTTCCTTCATCTTTGCTGATATTGTCCAGCATTCACTGCCATAATAAAGAACTGAAATCACGTAGCAATCAAGTACTCTCTTTGTTTCTCGGCTTGTTTTTTAATATTTTAGTTAACTTCTAGAATGGTTGACTTGCCATGCCAATTCACCTTCGGATCTCTGTGTCGCACGTTCCGTCTTCTGTTATAACACTTCCTAGGTATTTAAATTTTTGTACCTGCTTGATTTTAGTATCGCCGACCTGTGTTTGGCATATTGAGCTGTCCTTTTTGCTGATGACCATACATTCGGTTTTCTTGTAGTTTATTTGTAGTCCTTTCTTGTCATTCTCTTCAGGTACCTTCTGTAGAAGGTCTTGTAGTTTCCTTTCTGTGTATCATCTGGGTAACATGTGTTGTTTAAATTGTGGCCTTCGATGACGAATCGACATAACTTCTAGGGTCCTTAAATATCCTCGCTGTACAAGTTGAATAGATCCGGAATCAGGTACATTTGGGTAAAGTTTGTAAGGTACAAAGATGAGCAAAACGGTATCTCCTTCGACATCAAAAGATACTCTTGGTTGTCTATCAACTACAACGATAGAGACTACGGCTAACGAATAGCCACTAAATGTATTGAGTGACACGTAGAGTACCAACACTTTCATTAATACAATCACTGCAAAAATATATATATATATATATATAATAATTGAGAACCTCCCTGTACCTAAATAAAGTGGATACTATGAGTTCCATATAAAGTGGATACTATGAGTTCCATATAAGTTACTGGAATACTGTTTGATTGAAAGTAAAAAACATGTACTTTATACCAAGTATTTGGATCTCTACTTACGAAGGATTTTTGTTGTGACCTAATAATACGACGCAATTATTACGTCAAAATTCACTAGTAGCAATAACCTTTGAAGTATTTTCAAAATCCATTGATGTTAGTTTAATTATTTTTCAAAATCTATTGCTGATTCTTTTTTACTATAAGAATATATTTTCATATGTTTTGATAATAATTTGTGGAGTAAGTAATTGGCCATTGATAAAACCCCAGCAGGTAGCTACCAAAACTGTTCAGGTTCGTCCTGTCGTCAACAGCAATTAAGAATTCTATAAAACCTTCTCATCAAATCCGTTGATGCTAGATGTAGTTTATCTTCGTACCCAGTACGAGCTTCAATATCATATTAAAATCAAACCCTTGCCAATGGAATCGGGTAAATTGTTTTGATAGAATGCAATAGATATTTCTGCTAGCACAAATTCACAATTCATCGAGACCGAAGGCAGTATGATTGCTGGAGATGTTGACCATGACCTTTTTATGAGGTACCACTCACGAGCACATATATGCCTAATTTTGCTGTTTGAATAAGTGATTGGGTACTGGCTCTCGCATACTGTCAAGCACAGTAAACGATAGTCGCTGACCATTAGGCAGTTTTTATATTGAATGAGTGTTAAGTCAAAGAACAGCGCAGGAACCGGAATTTACGTGGATATATATTTATTTTTCATTGGTTTTTAGTAGCTTATTATCATTTCCAGGTTATTTCAAACCAGACAGTATTTTAAACTTGTACAATGTATTTAAATTAATAGCGGTATTGTTAAACAAGTTTCATTGATAAAGAAGAGGTGGATTCTTACTTTTTCAAAAAGTGTATTTGTACGTAAGCGAATATAACGAATAAATTGAAATCACCGATTAAATTTCTGAGACATTATCCATTGCACTACTCCCACTTCCTAAGCTTACAGAACGTTTTATTTCGAAGTGATCACCTCTAAATAATGACCAGGATAATCCTATGAGAACAGAAGCTTCACTTGAGTGTAGTTGTTAGCCTTACTTATCAACATTGAATCACTTTGAAATGTTCATGCGAATTTAATGAGTAAATCCTGTTCTAGATTTGTTCCTCCTGTGTGTATTTTTTTTTAATCATTTCACCCCGAGCAAGGAGGAAACGCCACTTATGTGCAGGGGGTTACATAAATGTAAAAAGATTAATTAGAAAAGAGTGAGGAGTACAAACTAGTTAGAAAGGAACAATAGAAAGCTGAGAAAGCAGGTGCGATGACAGATACATAGGTGGAGAGAAAGGGAAGGTTATACAGGGGAGGGGAGACAGCTAGAGGCCAGTGGTTAGTAGATGAGCATTGACTTTGCATTCAAATTTCTGGAGGTCGTAGCCGTCAGGAAAGCAAGAATACGAGAGCGAGTTCCACAGGCGGGAAGTGGGAGAGAAGAAGCTGCAGGAGTAGAATTGTCGTCTGCATTTGGCTAACCTGACTGTGAATGGGTGGGACCCAGTTGCTAGTCTGGTTGCACGAGGAGTAAACACCTGTTGAGGAGGCATCAGTGACTTAAGCTCGTCCGAGCAGAAGCCATGAAAGTATTTATAGAAGAGACAAAGGGAGGCCACATTTCGACGATGGGGAAGTGACTGCAGTCGAGTCGCCAGATCAGTACCTATCACATTACAGACTCTCCTTTGGAGCTTGTCAAGAACACTGAGAAGAACGGCAGGGGCACCTGATCATAAATGGCAGAAGTACTCCATGCACGGACGGATGGTTGACTTGTATATATGCAGGATGGATTCAGGTGGAAAAAACATCCTGGATCGACATAGTGATAAACTCGAGGACGTTCCCATTCAAGGAAAGAAGTTCACTGGGCAATACTTTTAACAGAATCATTTTGAGCATGAAAAGACAAAAGAGCTTTATATTATGTTCTTTGGGCTGTTGGCAGATGGTTGGATTTATCGTTAAAATATTTTGTTTACTCCAAACACAGTAAGATTAAAAACAAGTCCACTGAAAGGACGTAAGAATCTTCCATGAAAGTAATATCCATCTAAGAGAGGTTCAGAGATTTAGAAATAACTTTGTTTATGCCTAGCACGGAATAAAGCAACTGAATGTGGTTGGAACATTTAAACTTCTATAATGTATCCAAATCGTACAAAGAAAACTCCTATGTAATGCCTATGGCTTGACTGTAACGTTGACAGATTTTTATTTTGGGGTACATTGTGTTTTTGTATTTCGGAAGGGATTAAACCAGGTCATTATTATCTGTAAGAAGTTCATACCGAGTCATTTTTGATAGCATAAGCCGGTACTGAATCTTTCAATTGTACTTTTAATGGCCATACTTGATGATAATGCAACTGCCATTACACATAAGCTGCGATGGGTAAAATGTGTCAATACTTAATGTTTAAATTCATGCAGGTGCGTTCTTTGTTTTTCACTTTGCTAAATGCAGAATTTAGTAGAATCAATTGGGCACCGTCTGTGACAAGAAAAGTTTCACGATGCAAATTACGCTGACAGAAATTTTGAAACAACATGATGTACACCGTAGCATTTGCGTCATAATCTCTAATAGGAACATTTCAAAGTGATTGTGTCTCACTCTGAGGACAATAAAGAGAATTCGGAAAAAAGTTGAATGATTTTAATGGTTTGGCTTCCTTTTTAGTTAAATAATTTTTACAATGGTTTCGCTTTTCACCCTGTATTTGAATTTCGGTGAGGTTTTTAGGAAAATCACCTCTGTTCTAATACTTTTGCACACTAATGGTAATGTGCAAATGTGTTAGGACAGAGGTGATTTTAAACTCTATTTAATGCCTCATAAAAGATAAAATAGTTCTTGTCCTAATACTTTTGCACAGTACTGTATGCAAATTAACGTTAGCGCTAACTGCGCCCTACCACAATTACAAAGGGATAGGTGTGTTCACTTGTGACGGTGACGTCATTTTTATTTTGCCACAAGGTCTCAGACCCAGCACAAAGGCTTACATAAAGGCTTTTGACGAGGAAGTGCTGTTCTGGTTTAATGAGGGGGCTGTTAGGAAAAAAGCCACAAAAGTTGGAGAATTCAGTCATTGCTGCAAAACAATTTCTGCTACGACATCACACTTTACGTCTGATCACCAAACTCCACAAATCACAATTCTCTTGAATGTTATGATGACGGCGCCGTTGAACGAAAGATCAACAGGATGAATCTAACTTGTATTAGCAAATATGAATTGAAGGATAAGAGCGGAGAAGCATTTACTAACTTAAATAGGGAAACCGTCCAGAATATTTGCGAGAAATTCCAAACATGTCTGGTGGTCTTGGTAGAAACCAGTAACAGTTTAATTGAATAAATGAACTGTTTAATATTACAAGATATTTTCGTGAAATTTTGGTCAATATACCTGTTAAACTGAGAGTGTTTTTTCATTTTTGTCTTATTTATACAACAATTTATCCATCGCTCCCTGTATGCATACAAAGATGGGCAAACGGATAAATAAATATAGTTTGCTTTCACTTAGACAAATCGGTAGCTATCAAAGAAATTAGCAATGACTTAATTGCTATCGAGCTGCCAACAAGTAGAAGCCGTAAACTTTCGTATTTTTGCGTTGTTCAGGTGGACCTAACTTTTGTGTGGTTCTTCTTATTTGATTACAACCGGATGATTATCAGTTCTTGTAAGTTGGTAATTGCATTCTATCAATTTTTTTTTACGTATTCTTTACTGTATTTTATCTTCTTTTATTGTCAATTCTCACTTCGACTCCATTATGATTAGAAATAAAAGGCCGAAAATAAAATAATATAAAATAATGTAAGCAATTTATTTTTCTGGTTATCTCAAATTATGTCTAATAATGGTCTTAAATATCTGATAGAAAAAACATAAAATTACTTTTTGTGTTATGATCTATTTTCCCCACTAATAGATCTGCCCTTAAAATATATATCGAGGAGAACTGCTTGTATTCAGAGTTCATTAAAGCTCTGGACCACTTCTGACTTATTTGTTAGACCGGTTTTGATTTGTGGAAGAACATATTTCTTTTTCTTGCTTTAGGGGAACTTCGAGGTGGCTTGTCCCACTAGAATCATTATAATTGTTTAGTGAGTTCGATCCTCACTGCGTACCCCATAGTTTCAGCCTTGTGTCAAATCTAAGCTGTGCTTAGAAAATTGCGATATTTCATTTCTTTGTTTTAGACCATAATTGAAGTTAAAATCTTTTTCATTTATTTCCAGTTTGATATTGTGCTATTTTTCATTATTCTTTCTTCGGTTTTTTTTATTTCTTTATAAAATGAGGAGGGTAAAAAATTACCCTCCTCATTTTAAGATTCGTATTTAATGTTGTTCTTTGTACTAGTGTTTTTGTTTCTAATTATTCTTCTCATTGTTTTTACTGTTTTTGCTTGTATTAAAATAGCGTATTAAAACGCCATCTTTTTTTCAGTTTTTTCCCACTAACTCACATTTTTTTATTTGTTCAGACATATTGTTTTTTTTGTCTTTTTTTCGCTTCGCTTTTACATTTTATTCTTCGGTCATCTTTGTTTTATGAATCATGATTTGGTTTTGCTTGTTTAATTTAAAAGACCTCATTTATTGGCATTTAGCTTATTTTAAACATAATTTTCGTTTGATAGTCAACTCAGTTTATCGTGTTATTTTGTTTCTTTGTTAACGTTTAGATGGTATCAAGTTAATTTATTGTGATGTGACTTGGTTATATTTTTATTGACTAATTCAAAAGAATATGTTCATTTTTTTGTTAGTATATTCTTCGTGAGATTTTATTTCTTTTTCTTTTATTTGTTAAAACTTTTTCGTTTATTAGTAGACTTAAGTTTTTGTGTTTACATGTCAAGTGTTTCCTTGTTAATGTTCATTTGTTAAGGAATTTTTTCCCCATATTTTATTTATTTTAACTCGGAAACATTTGTCATCATTTTTTCCGAGTAATCTGTTACTTTTCTATCCATCTTTTGCCTAAGAGATAAAAACAACCAATCAAAAAATGCAAATTCTTTTCACAAATGCTCGACAAAAGCCGACCAGTTTTTTTGTAACCTTTATGTTAAAAAAAATGACAAAGCGTAAAAACACAAAAGATGCCAAGGTAGTAAAAAGGCGATGTAAATGAAAGAAAACGTACGGTAACCGCAAACGACCAGATCTCAGAAACCGATAAAAAAAACAAATACACATGTCAAGACATATGATAGCACTAAAGATGATGTAGCGGCTGCGGAATCGCACTTTTGCAAGATGTTCACCTCTTTTCGAAGTGTATCCTCAACATCACAGAAAGCAAAAATTATAAACATCTAAGTTGGATTTGGTAGACTCCTAGGAATTAACTAGGGTTGAAAAAAGAATTGAGTCCGACTTTTTGATAAAGAAGCGCCCGCGAAAAATGTGTCTCCCAAAAAGACACAATTATTAATTTTTTGGACGTTGGGGCTTAAACCCAAAAGAATCATCAAAGAGAAAGAGTGAATGATGTGGAACATAATGTAAATCATACCTGGCGACTGAGAGGATGCCCCCTGTTCTAATGTAATCAGAAAATATTTTATCTTACGTACAAATTATCAAATCAGGTGAGGAACTAAAGTGTCATTGTTAAATCTTAGAGTATTTCAGTGCTTTCATGGTCAAAATTGACAACCTAAACGGGGGCAGTCGCGAAAATATGATGAAGGACAAAGACTTTATCGCCGTCCACATCTGCCTGAATGTAGAGGGCAGGAAAATGCGGGTTGTGGTATTCAGCTGTAAAACAATCTTTTGAAAGTTTAGACAGGTTAATCATTTGTTCTCTTCTAGTTCAGAGAAGAATAACTCACCAAACCAAATCCCTCTCTTTTTTCGTCCTGACTCTGTTGTGCATGCCTATGACTTGGAACGGTGGGGTTAAATCCCCAGATTAGTCCAGTACATGACCCTCATTTTTTGGGAAAACTTTCTCCAACTGAAAGGGAAGGTGATACAGGAAATAGGGTCATTGTTTGCAAGAGTAAAGGGTAGCGCTAGACAGCGAGACCTCTGTCCCCACAAGTACCTAGCTGCTCAAGACACACACAATCTCACACCCTCAACTAAATCCAGGTGGCGATGATGCGGCCTACTACACCAGTAAGATGAGGGAACTTAAATTAAAATAGCATCCGGTTTCGAAGGAAATAAGACTGGGACAACACAAAGCTGAAATGAACGACAATGCACCTCTCTTCTTCTAAAAGTCATATCCTGGTCTTACCTTCCTAATAATAGATATCGAACATCCACTCCAACTCCAGTAACCAATTTGAAAAATCTCTTACAAAACAAATACAAAAAGCAATTTTCCCAACTACACACAGCCAGTCTTCAGCTACCATACCATTTAATTCCCCTAAATCAAATACAGCATCTTCTAAAAGACAAATAATTCCACCTGTCAAAAACCAGGAGCAAAAACAATAAAAAAACAGATCAAATATAGTCTAGAGGAAGACGTGTGCCGAGTGTCCACTAAACAAGGCATAAAGCCCTATTCATATCTGAAAAAAGGTGAAAATGTGTTTTCAACGTTGTCTGTTAGTGGCCAGGGTCCAGGCAGATATGGACAATGTTACAAGTGAATAATTATGCATTTTTAACATTCCCTCCTCTTTTCTACTTCAATGAATTTTGCTCAGAAATTACATCGGTTCTGTTTAAGGGAGAGACCTCGTTTCGCTCACCCTTTTTTGTATGGAGCTTTAAAATTAACGTTATTTTAAATATTTGTAGTTTGTCGCATGATGACACAATGAAATGTAAGATGGGAATAGGTCGACTGAGACAGGTCGTCGGTGTCTTATCACCAGTTATGTTTAATGTAGATCCCCAAACCTAACAAACTAATCATGGCTCTCTGATTGGCTAGTATAAATGAACGTGTCTCAATTGCAATATTCAGTACCATGTGGTAAATGTATGCTGTGTATTGGATGCCCTTTTCTTAACTCGCAAGCGAGAATATATACTGTCTAGGACGTTTTAACTGTATTCGCAGGTCTGGTAGGCAGGTTTTCTTGGTGAAGCTAAACTTATTTATAAATGGAACTTTGTGTGTGTATGTGTGTGTGTCCATTACCTGTAGACAACGAAACGGCTGAACAGATTTTCTCGAAAATTTACACAGTTGTATTATAAGCGTCTGCGAGTGTTCTTAGCTATGTTTTGTGTCAAGGTACTCCCGATAAAAATCGAAAATTGATAATAAAAAAATCGGGTTTTAAAAGGAGTGGTCCGATTTTAATCAAATTTGATACACTCATAGACAAAGACATAAGAAAGGATATTCAGAAGTTTCCAGGTTGCAGTTCTTACAATAGTGATGAAAATCGTTAATATCCCCAATATCAAAAATCAATACCCCAAGATTCTATCGAATCTGATCAAAAACCGATATTCAGCTATCAATATGGCTCATCCTTTTCCAATTTTACTCCCGATGGGTACGATAAGTTGTCATTGACATTCTTAGGTTAGTTTATTCTTGGATGATTTATTTGACTCCGATATTGGAAATCTACCCGCGATATCCTACCGGTTCTGATCCAAATTAATTTTTCAGCCCTTTTATTGTAGTTTTCGCTTCGAGTTTGGCTCTAAGTAGGTATAATTGTATTTCTTAGTCTCAGCCATGATATCATTTACTCAGAGGACTTATTTAGCCTTTAAAATTCAGTTTACAAGAAAACAAACTCATTTGATATCGATACCAGGAAATCGAAATTTGATTTACATCCATTCATTTTTCGTTCAACCCACGATTTCGCTTTAACTGGAAACAACTATTGCTTTCTTATTCTTTCGTGTCAACGTCCAAAGACTCTGGGCTCCAGGACCATGGATTAGTTTTCATGCTTTCATTCTTCGTAACTTTTGGGTTTATTATCCTATTGAACATGTGGGTCGGTTGGTTTTGTTTCGGCAGTTCGAGCCGTTTTTTATTAAATCTCGTCGGGTAGTTCTGGCAGGATATTGGAACTCCGTACTCCCCACCCCCCGGGCTTAGATGGAATAAGGCAAATTCTGGGTACTTACAACACGAATGTGAAGCCATTTCGAGAGTTTATCGGTGAGCATCGAAATGACCCTAGCCGGAAGGTAATGGACATATAGGGTGGTTAGGATTCGGTTGCACTTTCTACCTACTTCCGTTGAGTTCTGTTTAAGAGAGACTATTAAGGGCTCTTGGGTTGTCCAAATTTATTTTCGATAGTTTATTCGGATCATAGACTCGTCTGAGTTCATGTAAACTTAGATAAAGCTGAGACTAGCTTGACTTGCTAAGGGAAATTGTATGGATGTTTGATGAGAACGATTTCCAGAATCATCTTCTAATAATGCTACAGCACGGTCCGTGGTTGGAAATAAATGGTGGAACTCGTTGAAATCTAAAATTAGGTAATTTAAATCAGTGACTTAACTTAGTAGCAATCTATAATAGTTTGCAGAGCAAAAAAAAAATAGTGATAAAATAATTATATCACATGTTACTGTGGACGTAGCCATAGATAATGTAAAGTTGGTCTCCTTACTTATCAAGAAGATTCAAGTTCTTTTACCTAGGCCGAGATTAAAAAGATTATTGCTGGAGGCAACCAATATGGCCGCTGAATTTCGTTTACAAGAAAGGAGATATCCTACCAGTAGGCATATCGTATTGGCGAACAAGCGAACCATGTCTACAATCGCGAGAGTATGTGAGACATTCCGTGACTGCTTTCGGTAACTGTTCACCAATGAGCCCTATCTGAGCACTGCCCAATTCTATGCTTATTTCGCTGACTACCCCAACCACTGAGATTTGTAAAACGCTGAAGTTGTTTGACCGAGACAAAACTTCGGGATTAGATGATCTTCTTTATGAATCGTACTTGATCACTTCACCCGTTCTTGTTTCCTTGCTAGAAGTGATTTAAACAACTGAATGTGGTAAGGGTCTATAGCTCAACGCTTTAGCAGCGGTGTGATGAAGTTGCTACGCAAAAGCAAGGACAATATTACAGAGTAATAGAGATATTGCAAAGTACAGAGTTGAAAATTTTAGCTAGGATTTTAGCCAATCGTTTGTCGGATGTCCTCTCTTGTTAGATTGGACCTGAACAAAATTGTCCCATAAAAAGTAGGACTACTCAGAATAACCTTCATTTGGAACGCTTCATCGTTGAGAAATTCGTGAGTAAGCTACGATGATTAATTTAAATCAATCCGTTTTCTGGAAGGTATCTTTCCTGTTGCATGTTTTGAGCTGTACTTTCACTGATGAATTTGATTTCTCTACGCATCACCCGGTGTGCCGGTGTAGGGGAATGGGTTACGATTGGAGTCTTTCTAATTTCCTTAATTGGTTTGTTTAAAAGTATATCATCTCTGTATGGGTTATTGAATACCGGAATTTTATTTTGTTGGAAGCATTAGAAATTTTTAAAAAAAATATATTGCTATGTTTTTAAGTGTGTATAGCTGGTAATATATTTTAAAAAGTACTTCTGGTATTTTTACAATAAAATTTCTTTTTGCATATTCATAGTGCTTGTATCCCAGTTTGGGAGTTCATTATTTGCCCATAGCTAGGGCACTAACAGGTTCTACCACACCGGTCCAGTGTGAAATAAAGAACAACAGCAGTTTAGAGGTGATTCCTCGCTCTTTGAAAACTCTTGCTGCCAGATATATTTTTTTCATGTTACCCGGGAAGGCTTAATGATTTAAAAATATTTTTTTTAGACACATATTAATGTCAAACTTCTGGGAAACAATGAATCCTACTGAAGTTTATTTCTACCCTTAAATATTACTACTTTTAACCATTTTCTTACATGAACACATTCAGTATTCATTGACCGAGACTAGGTTTGAACTTTCCTCTAGCGGTTATGAATTTGTCTTGTACAAATCGGGTTTTCCATCGTAATGTTTGGTTTAATATAGTGTGGCAAGTTAACATTTTAATTATGCCATTCTTTTAAATTTGAGTTATATGTGCTATCCATTTTAATTTTGCTGATTTTTAATGCCCTTAAATGATGTTTACTGTTATTTGATAAACTTCTTGACTATATATGAGGCCAGTCTTGGTGATTAAACAAAACTCAGGTTCATTGAGTTGAAACCAATTAACCGTAGATCAGCGATATCGGTTGTATAGAATTGGTTTGGTGGAAAACCTTTTTAATCATTTCACCTCGAGCAAAGCTAGACCGCCACTGGTGCGCAGGGGTTTAGAGGAAAAGAATAAAAAAGGTACACGGAATGTCGAAGAAAAGATAAGAGATGGATAGGAATCAAGTAAATAGAAGATGGAAATTGTAGTTGTATTTGAAGATTGTGGCTATCAAGGAAGCAAGCAAATTGTAGGGAGTTTCACAAACTGAAGTGCGAGAAACGAAACGGTTGGAGTAGAAAAAGCTGTTATATTCAACTATTTTGACGGTAAAATTATGTGACCTAGATACCAATCTAGTAACAGGAAAAAAGCTTCTCAGCAGTTGCCATGAAAATACTTGTGAAGAAGATAGAGGAAAGCCACATCACTTCAGTTAGAAAGTGACTGAAGGCCAGTTGCTAATACAGGATTGATTATGTTGTAGATTATCTTTTAGATTTTGTCAAGAATCTCAAGATGAATAGCAAGAACACTTGACAACATATGACAACGGCAAACAGTACATGGTTGAAGGGTAGATTATAATGTGTAAAATGGATTCTGACAAGAAAATAAAAAATCCTGGGAAAGGCAATAATCCAAATTTATTAGCAGTTATGTATTCGTAGTCACTCCATTCTTTTTTAATAATATCACCCCAAGAAAGGCGAAAACGCCACTGATGCTCAGGGGGCTACGTAAGAGTGAAAATATTGAAAAAGAGAAAAACCGGAAACCACATCCTAAACAGGAAACCTGGGATGAGTCTTTTCACCTGTTCAGTAGACGTTGGTGGAGTGTGAACCGGGCGATAGTTTAGTCTATCTATTCCAATTGAAAAAAAGATAAAATAAAAAATAGTGAAAATATTGAAAAAGAGAAAAACCGAAAACCACATCCTAAACAGGAAACAATGGATGCGCCTGTTCACCTGTTTAATAGACGTGGATGGAGTGTGAAAAAAAGACGAAAAAAAGAAGGAAGCAAAATGTGTTGCTCCCTCTGAGACTAGTGTTATCCATTCTGATGGGACGCAAAAAAGATTATCTATGGTTGTTGAATTAGAGCAGCTTCGTTTAGTAGGCATTACATTCACGAGCAAATTTCTACCGCATTCACAGACTGTAGATCTTTGGAAAGGCAATAGCCAGTTTTATTTTGTCAAACTTGGTAGATTTCTTATAATTCATTTAGACAAAACTTTAACTGGTGTCGTTTATTCTGGGTTCAGTTTTCTTATCCCTGTGCTCTATTTGTTATAACTGAACCATACATCAAGGTATTTAAAGTTTTTAATAATTTGTTTAGTGTTACATCCTGAATTTAGATTGTGAACCATCATTTTTTCATTCCGTTCGATGTTCGAGAGAAAATCAATATTTCAGCATGATATGGCATTAATCCGCATTTATAGGCAACATTTGCTTAAACTAGAATCTTTCTGTTTCGAGTTATTATTAAATTATGATCTTTTGAGTTTGAGTTTGAGTTTTCTTGAACGGCATATCAACCTCTGTGGATTATTTAATGCTATAAATGTGGGATTCTAAGGTATTTTTTAATGTTCGTTTATAGTGAGAAGGTTGATTGAGATTTTGATCAATTTTCTTTTTTTATTTAAAAAACTGAACATTTCTTCTATTTTTCTTCTTACTATTCTATTTCTATTTTATTGCTAGTAATAATTTTTCCTTCAAAAATGTATTCTTGGAAATATTCTTCCTTCAAAGAATCATGCCTTTCCATCCAAGTTTATATTTATGTATATATTTCTATAAAAAAACAACTTTTTTATGCTTTCATAGTGTTTTAACCCCAGTTTAACTATTTGCTCATAGCTGGGACCGTAACAGGTGCTTCCACTCTGGGTCAGGTTGGACCTAGGAACAACAATTAAAAGGTTGTTCCATGCTTCTCAAAACCTCTCAATCAATGGCCTTGCTGCCGGATGCAGTTTACCGTCATAGCCGGGACATATAATTTTTTTCATCTTGACAATGATTACTAGATATTTTATTTACTAAACATTCAACCAAGAAAGAAATTAACAATGTCAAGGCTCAATATTATTTAGGAATCGTAAAATCGAATTCTTGAATCATTTAGAAGGAAACTTTTTTTTTATTCGGAAAACAAAAATTAAAAAATATTTTATTAACATACTGTAAAGCAATATTTATTGTATTTGTTTCGAAATTATTAGGTATAATTCAATGTAGTATATTTACAATATCTTATTTTTCTATTTGAATATATGAATAATAATTCTATTTGGCGTATTCGTAATATCTTTAAATGTAACAAACTATTGAATAATGAGTAGTAAAGATTTCATAATATTGAAATGATTGGGAAAATATATTTTTGAAAGTCTTATCAATAAAACAGCTCTATAGGTAGAAACTATGCGAATGGAACTATATTCCTACTATAGGAATACGAAGAGTAATAGTTATGGTTCGGTGTGTCCGAGTTGTGGCAAGTCACAGCAATAAATGTCAGAAGTGACAGAACTAACGAATCTTGCTCCTCAGAACACTTTCCCTGGAAATATCGATGGAAAAGTGAGTCTCACAACGTTCCATCTGTTGGAACGGCGAGGTAGAGCGAAAATAATGAATCAATCACAAGGTAACGTGACGCTTTTTAACTCTATCAAACGAGGCAGGTAAGAACTGGGCAACTTCAAACCAGCTATAACCACAATATTTAAGTTTCAGTCTCATCTGAGCCTTGACAACATAGAGTAAAGACCTGACCCTTGTAATGCTAAAGTTAAACTTACTAGAGCGGTGCAATCAATCAAATATTTTCCAGTATATTTGCTAATAGTTCGTATACATCAGATTTACTCGAGCCCTGGGGAAAGATAGAGGCGCTTCGTTTCTTGAGAGATCAGCGGAACGCTATAATAAAGTAAGGGCTGTACAGTGGTGGCGTAATTTTACTAGTATAGTTATTAGTTGTATTTAATTTCATAAGCCGTTCTTTCCAACATTAAGCCACCTGAACAGAGCGGGGTCGAGTTGCTTGGTTCTGATCTTCCAGATTTCTTGAGGTTGACTTATAAACTGATTTATTATCCGCATTGATACTCACTAATGATCGGTGTTTCATAAACACACAGTAGAAAGAAGGCATGACCGAAAAGAAAACCTGTGGAATAATCTGATTTATTTCAAAGATTTCTCAAGACAGGCACTTAACAATTTTCATGGAACTACCTGATAGGTTAGACTTGACAGAGACTGAGAGACAAAATTAGAGAGACAAAAATTCTTCACCGATTCTGGTAACTTTCTATAAATAGTTATCTCTATCATTAATCTTTATATTGATCTTTGTGCGTTGATGAGTTTATTTCAAACTCATTTTCTTCTTTACATATTTTTCAGGAGACTAAATCCCAGTAAGTTATATGTTTGGTTTTACATCTTACGCTTGAATTATATTAACAAGCTCGTTTTCATTAAGCCTCTGTTTTTATTAAACACTTTCCGACCAGTCTTTATCCCATATTTTTGGTAATTTTCGAAGCCTTTTTTGTTTAATGTTATCAAACTCATCAGAAATATATATTCTGGGGTTTCATCATCTTTATATCTTATAATCTGCATATCATTTATATATTCCTTGCGTTTTTTTTTATTTATATCGATTTCTAAACTTACATGGGTACTTCCCGTTGTCAGTTCACCGAGCAATTACATTAAGGATTTTATTATTAACAAAATGTCACCAGTAATTCCGAGACGGTTGATATAGTTTTTCTATTTATATTTAGTTAATTACCGGGAAGACGATTTCATTGCATTTATACATTTCTTGTCTCACTCATTTTTAATCTTTAACCGAATTCCTATTTCAATCAGGCATGTTGTATTCAGTTACATGCAGACAAGTTTGGGGAAAAGTATAAATCCATCTCTTTTTTCCTCGCTATATGCTGAGTAATAGTACTTTTATCTGAAAGAAATCATTGCTATTCTCAAAAGTCGTTAATACAATATTCAATTACACAAATAAAAAGGAATCAAAAACTTATTTCGGCTTTTAAATAATTCGCAAACTTGGTGAAAATTTTAAAGAATATTCCTCAATAAACATTATTTTCTTTCTGGTTTTTGATGATAAATATGTTCAATCGTTGATGTTAGATTTTAATCTCTTCGCTATGTGAATTAATATCTACAGCGTTATCAACTTTAAGTCATTAGACATTTTGTTATGCACTTTTTTCTTTTGTTTTGCAATACTTTATCTATGTCCCCTGACCCTTTCGCATGTTGGGCATAATATTTTTCTATTTTCTTATATTTGTGGTTCTTAGAAATGTTTGTCTTGTTTTTATCCGGCTACGATTTCTGATGCTATTATTTTACACTAATTTACTATTAGGTTGTCCCAAAAGTTCGTAATCACTTGCGAAATGGGTCTATCTCGTCCAGCTCAATCGAGACAAGCGATGGGTTCAGAAAGGGCAAGAGACACCGTCGGTTCCAAAACAAAATCGATTTGGCAAGAAAGTCATGTTGTGCATTTGGCAAAACTTTGAAGGAATCGTGCATTTTGAGTTGGTTCCGAATGGTCGTGCCATCAGTGTCGAACTTTACTGTCAACAACTTGAGCGGGTCTACGAAAACTTGAAGCAAAAGTACCCGGCTCTGATCAACCAAATGCGCGCTTTGATGCAGTAGCACAATGCCAATCCACACACCGCCAGGAAGAACAAAGAGATGCCTAGAGTTCTGACTGTGCTCCATCAGATTACGGCCTTTTACGCTCAATGCAACACTTTCTGAAGGGCCATCGATTCGACTCGTTTGATGAAGTCGAGGAAGCGTGTCAAGAATTCTTTGATTCAAACCTCGCTTAATGGTAATTTTACCAGATCCGAAAGCTTGCAGATCGATGACAGAAAGACTTGGAAAATCATGGTATTTATTTTGAGAAATAATTTTTGCTGTTTTTGCGAGTAAAATTTCAATTTTTTGCAAGTGTTTTCTGGTAACCTTAGATTACTTGGCAAGTAAAATTTCAATTTTTTTCCAACTGTTTACGAACTTTTGGGACAACCTAATAAGTTTTTCTATTTGCCTTGTTAATAACAATTTCTCCAAACCCTCTTATTCCTCCTTCATTCATCAGTCGCTAAGTGGGTTAAGTGCCATACGGGATACACGCTTGGGCGATCTTGTCTCGAAAAAGACATGACAGACTGGGCAAAATATTATCCCGCGGTAGGTTACCATTAATTTTTACGTTAGACTGGTTGCCTACAAAAGCTATAGAACAAAATCTGTTTTGTTATTTAACTAGTAGCTGGAGGAAAGAGACGGATTAATACCTTTACCAAGAATATTTGCGCGTAATTGAATGCAAAGAATTCAACTGGAATTCGAACTTTGCTCCCCGATTTCTCGTTCCGACCCGATATCCACTGCACCACAGTTTCTTTAAAATTTCCTCGTTGTTTACACGATCTGTCCATGGTATTTACAGAACCCTTCTCCAGAAGAATATATCTGATTTCACATACTTCCTCATCATCTCTGTGGAAATTCTCCAGCATTCACTACCTGTAAGAGGATTGGTATTACATAGCAGTTCAGCAGATTTTCTTTATTTTTAAGGAATTGTTTTCTGTTTCAAGCTTAAAATTGCAGTAAAATATTTTTCAATTCCTATGCGCCTTTGTATTCCGATGAGACTTTTTCCATTGACTGATAAAACTTTTTATTTATAAGTATACCATTCGTCTTTTTATTGAACATTGCTGCCACACCTGGTCTGGTGCTCCTGCCATATATTTAGAATTTGTTTTTCTTTCTGAGATGAGTATTTATATTATTTATACTGTTCGGACTATTGTCCTACTCTTTATTACCATGTTTACGACGTTTCAGACTTTTTATGCTCCGGCCATCTTTAGGTGCTAGAAATCTTGAATTGAAACCTTTATTTCTTTCACTGGTGTATATTATTCTCATTCTATATGCGATGACACTTAGAGATGCTATTTAGTTATGTGTTCATCGCTGCTGTATCTAGGTATCGAACTCACAACTTTTTTGGTGAATTCATTTGAAGTAACCAACGCCTATATATATTGTGTCCTCAGAAGTAGGCTGGCACTTACAACTGTGGAACATCGTAAACATGGCAATAAAGATGAGCACAACAGTCAAAACAGTGTAAATAATGTATACATTTCGATTTACTTGATAAAATATAAAGAAGTATCGTGAATGTTATTAGTACCGACCTGGTATCTCGGTTTCAGTTTCTTTCCAACACTCTGACAAATCTAATTTATGCCCTTTCTATAAATGTTTATTTATGGTAATTATTTTTGACAACATATTTTTTATGGCACCTAGACTTTACGAATTTATTGTACTAGATTGGCGCAAACCTCTCATCAATTTATTGTTGACATTGTTAGATAAAATTAATAATGATAAAACATTTTATAGCACTTCCGCTTGCGCTAGATGCTTCCGGCTTATAACTTGTTCTTCAAATATTCCATTGCTAATTGCTATATTCTGTCTGCTGTCCTAATTCTTATTCCTTTATTTTTCTTCTCTCCTTAACATTATTTTTTACGCTCCATATTATCTAACATTCAGTAACCTCTTTTGTCCTACTGGTTTTACTGACTGGTTTGGAGATGAAATGATTACAAAAAATTCAAAATTGTATGTATTTTCTTTTTCAGTAACATTTCAACAAAGAGTCTGATTTCGTGATTGAATTTCATCACGGATAATCACAATGATTCTTTTAAGAACTTTTGATAATAATTTCTTTTGCTCTCATAGTAATAGAAGTTGGTATTTTATAAGAATATTAGTGTCCTATTTTTTAATATGTAACATTAAATTTTTCTTGAACAAATGTATTTTTGAAGTAGATTTTTATACAGTATAAAATATTTGAAGAAAAAAGTATTAACTCTTAGTAAAATTCTAATGCATCTTTAGAAATTTTCTTGAAGTAGCGTGTGCGCTTGATGGTTTCCTGTTTCATTTTCCTAACCACAGACATTTTATGGGTTGCCCGTTATTAGTATAAATCGAAATGTCTTTTGACGACACATTTATTTTGCGAGAATGCACATGTGTATATTACACTTGGGATGGCTTTAATACTCTTTCCAATAATTAATTTTATATATCTAACTTACATAGCAAGCTATTGTCATTTTTGCAAATTTTCATGTTTTTTATTAATGTCATCTACTAAATTTTTCTGCGTTCATATTTTCTCTTGGTACGTTTTCTAATTTGATATCTATACGGTCTATGTCCAAGGTTTTCTTTCATTTAAATCTTCTAGTGTTTCACTTAGTAAGTTATAATCCAATTTATTTTGCATATAAACAATGTTTATATTGTAGTTTTCGAAATTTCACTCTCAGTTTTTTTGTCACAAGTCAGCTATTTACACTGCCTGAAATATGATATTGATTTGTAAAGGAGATTCGGTGTTTTTCCTTCGTTATACTTGGAGAAATGTTCTATGTAAGAATAAGATATTTTTCAACCTCGAAGTAAAAATTTCTCTATAAAAATTCTCTCTATTCACTTTTTCACTTGCATGTATATCTCAGCCAGAAATTTCCAACTTAAACCTCATTTATCTGCAAGGTTTTCTCTTTTTGCTTCGCCGCTAATATCCAAAATAATCGCTTCTTCCGGCCTTACTAGAGCGATGTGTCTGACGACAATAATTTTTGTCCTAGCTTGTAATGAATGCAAGCGTGACCTAAATGATGTTAAGCTGTTTGCTGATAAAATGCAACAGCATATAGCATTTTGCATGTTTGGTTAAAGACTACTGGCAGCTCTTTAAAAGTGTGATAAACAACAGTAAACCCTCGACCCCTCCACTTTGAGGTCCTCGCCGCAGACAAGTTAGAGTGTTGTCTCGCAAATTCTCTTTCAACTCCAACCTTGACTTCCCACCTAGAACCAAATCTCAACTGAGGAACATACACATAACCACGTCCCTGGTCTTTAAAGTAATTTCTAGGATCGATCCCCAAAACGCTAGCAAAGGTGATGGTATTCCAGTCATCGTCCTAAAGACATGCATGTGTCCCTCTGAACTCTCTCCTGTGATCTCCAAAATCTATGATGATTGCCATTTTCATGCTGGTTGGATGTTCTCCTCTCTAGTTTCATGTTTTTTAATATACCTGTACAGCACCCTCTAATTATCACGCTTTAAGCCACTTTCCGCTATTTAACAAAATGTGGGATGCTATTATCAATGATGAAATCTCACATCTCATAACCTACTCTCTGACAAGCAGTATGCCTTCTGCTTAGCTGTGAACGGTCATTATGGTATATATATATACCAGATTCTGTGTAAGAATGGTGAAGCTGGAGCTATTGCCCTAGATATTTTGAGAGCGTTTGGCAGAGTTTTGCTTGCTAGCCTTCTGCACAAGTTACTGGGCTACGGTATTTCTGGCCGGCTATTCGATTTAATTTAATCGTTCCTATCAAATTGTCAAATGAATATCCTATAGAATTCACATGCTTCCAGATCCTTTCATACAAAGCTGTGCGTACCTAATGACTCTGTCTTAGGTTCTACGTCTTTCCTGGTTTCATCAATGATGTTTCTGATATAAAATGATACCACATTTATTTCTGGCTTGGATAAGAAGAAGCTCGTAAATTTAAATGTATCCAAACCGAAGCTGCTCTCTCCTAATCACTATAGAGAAACTTTCGTATCTTTCATCTTTATGGGTAACGCTAGTCGTTCAGAGGGCATCAAACTGCGCCTCCTCGACCTACATCTCTTACCCGATTTAAAGTCAAATAACTACATTGAATAAATCGATACATCTACTGCTTAAAGGTTGGATAACAATGTCAGGCTAGGAGGTTTTTTTCCGTCATAATCTCTCTTGCACATTTATAAATCTACAATTCGTCCTTGCATTTAAATACTATTGACATGTCAGGCCGGGTGCTCCTTGTACTCATCTATGGGTTCTCTAAAGGATCCAAAGTAGGAACTAACCGATCCCAATATCGCAGCTCGAATTAAAGCCCCACACTTTTATAGTTGGAATAGGCAAATATAACCGCTACTTTTACTTTAACAATTTTATCGCATATTCTCACGTCGCTGATTGTTGCAATCTTCAAAAGTTTAAGTGCAAAGTCAATCGTTATTTCCGATCTTCTGAATTCGCATGTTTTTCTCTCCTTTCTTTAGCATCCAATAAAACTTGTTTCTGTTTTCATTTTTTCTTTCGCTGTAACATCCTGTGAAACTGTGCCGGTGCTGCTTCGCTTAGAGTGAAACGATGGAAATATATATAACACCTCTCCTAACAAGCAGCAAAGAAGGGCAAGCTTTTTTTATGATTTACAGATGATAGTTAAGTTAGAGATTCATCAATTAATAGGCAGTCGATCATATTTCTCCTTTGAAGAATGTGAGGCAACAATCTCTAATATAACAACCATCTCAGTAAGAAAGTTTTAGGAGATTAATATGTTTTATGTGGATATTTTTTAATAATATCATGTCATTAATAAATCACGGTCCTAACTAATAAAACGACAAAGCTTAGGCAAAATGCGATTTTACTCATCAACATAGTCTTCTTCTAAGACGATATACTAACGCTTCGCAAAAAATTCGATATCTTTTTCGGACAACGATTTGACTATGGCTTCTAAATACGCCTTATTTTCCGCCATTTATCCATTGGAGCCAAATCACTTCTCCTGATGCATTCCTTTGAGGTTTGCAAAATGCCAGTAGTCGCTAGGGTACAGATTTGGAGAATAGAGGGGATGCGAAAGCAATTCGGAATCAATTCATATACTTGTATCATCGTTGCAATCAACTTGTGTCCTAGTGTTGAGGAAAGATCAATTTTTTCTTAATTTGTGGCTGTTGTTTGGCGATTTCTCCCTTCAAACGCACCAATAGTGCTATATAACATTTGCTACTGATAATTTTTCCGTTCTCAAGGTAATCAATAAAAATACTTTGCGCATCCCAAAATATGGGGGCCAAAATCTTGCCTGTACTGTTTGCATCTTTCGTTGCGTAGAATTGCTTTCACTTGCTGCTGTCAAATCAGCTGAGTGCCGATTTGATTCTATTGTCATATATTTACGCAAAAACTCGTTGATGGTCTGAAACAGTTGCAAGCAACGTTCTGAATCGTGGACGCGTTAGTGTTTTTGATCGACTGTGAGCAACACAGCTTTCTCATCGACATATGTTCATGCAAATTAGTGAATGCACTGCCTTCTTATATGTTCAAATCTTCTGCTATCTCACGCAATTTCAAGTTTTAATCAACCAAGCGAACTTGTGGGCTTTTTTGGTGTTTTCTGGGACAACTGACAACATTGGACGACCTGAACTATGACTGCGTTGTTTCCGACGGAACAGAGTCCGAAAAACATTTATCAAGCTATTGCTTTGCATGAACAGTACTTTTTTCCACCAGAAAGCAATGCTTTATCAACACACACTATTCAGATTTTTTTTATTGTTTTGAAAATTTCAAACAGTAGCTTCACTTAAATCGGTAATTTCTAAACTAATATTCCGATTACGCCCAAATCTTTTCCCGTGCTATTTGGAGGTTAGTACTTAGTGAGAATTATATGATTTCTTTTTATTGGAGCCATCTGTATGTTAGGCCCCGGACTTATTGATTGATTTCCTACGACGTTAAATATTTAGCCAGATATCAGCTAAGCTGGAAAGAAAATATGCATTTATTAATGAAATGGTTTGAATTTAATGCAAACCAGATTTCACACTTTCATTGTCCTGAAAAGTTTCATATGCTGACTCCCATTTATATATATATATATATATATATATATATATATATAAACTTGCACAATATATTTCTAATTAGATGTGCATTGTAATACAGTAGATATTGGCTCGAACGAGAAATTAGAGAGCCCAGTTGAAATTCCAGTTAATTTCATTGCATTTAGTTACCACCAGCAAATATCTGTGAAATGTATTGTTCCATATCTTCTCCATTTAACTATGTGCTAAATAACAAAACGTATTAGCTTCTATAGCCTATGCTGGCAACCAATCTACCGCAGAAAGTAATGGCAGAAAATACTCTGCTCAATCTGTCAAGTCATTTACGAGACATGATCGCCCAATTGTGTATCACAGACTACCTTACATATGAAATGATGTCATATAGTAGTAAGGAATTATTGTTATTAATCAAGCAACACTGAAATAAACTTTTTCTCTCTATCTCACCGAAATAAACACGGTGGTAGCATAGGCGTTATTCATTAATGATTGCACACATGCTAGGCTAGACTCAGAAAATAACTGCACACTTTAAAACACTTGATATTATTAGTAAACATGGTCTTTGTTCGTGGTGTTCTTGATTTGTTCTATACATTTCCGAGTATACATTCTCAATAATGGTTGAGGCGTATTTCTCAAATGAAACAATTCTTAATATATAATTATCTTAGAGATAAATCAAATTCTCCAAGTATAATTATTAAATATATTGCTTTTTAAAAATATTTATTACATATTTAACTGTACTAGCATGAATATGTTTCATAAAAGACATTTCATATTTGTTTCTAAATATCAATTTGGCCAGCATTTTGTTAAAGTTATTTTATGTGCCTCTGAGAATTTACCTGAAGCATCGCCTCTTTCATTCACCACCTCCTTCAAAGTATATTAATTTCTCAGTTTATGTGTTAACATCCCGCATTGAAGTAACATTTATAATAGTCTAGTGCCTTTTATCTCTGTCTATATTATTACTGATATCGTTAAAAACAAAACAAAAAAACAAGAAACAAAAAACACCAGTATCACCATCAGACAATTTGGATGTCGGTAAATAAACTTGGTTAAATTTTAAAGAACTTATTTTGAATAATCAAGTAACAAATTATCATACTGTGATGAAAGCGGAACTTTCTGTTTCAATTTTCTCTAAAACTTTGTTGTAGCTCAGGTGTTCAGTTCGTGGTAACCTCAGCATCGTTCTGTAGAGTCATAATTCTGTTGCATTATGTTTTTCCTTCTTTGGTGGGAAATGCCCATTCATTGTCATATACGAGAACTGATATTACATAACATTTCAGTACACTTTAATACTTAGCATGACATTTGCATAACCTTAACCAATATAACAATACGCCTTCGGATTTCTGTGCCGTCTTATGTTAAGACATTCGAATATATTTCAGTTTTTGTATGCTCTTGATTATGTTTTTTTTATGAAACCCATAGCATAGTATTTTTAAATCAAGCAAATTACTATGAAAACAATTCCGCCATTATTTTTATCTTTCTAAAAAACAAAATATAGTATCTTCAACTGTAAAATTGTGTTCTTTGATTTACTTTAAAAAATATCTGAGTGCAATCGATGATACACTGCCCACTGAGTCTATGAAATTGTTATACCAGCAGAAATCTTATGGCAGAGGTTCTTTTTTCATTTTCAAAAAGGCGGGATTAACATTTTAGCGGTAAGCGTTAATTTCTAGCGAGTACTAGATTACATAGGATGTGCGTTGTGGTACAGTGGATATCGACTCGGACGAGAAACCGGGTAGCCGAGTTCGAATTCCAGTCCAATCCATTGTATTCACTTACGCGCAAATACCCTTGGGAAAGGTATTAATCCGTCTCTTCCTTCCAGTTATGGGTTAAATAGCAGGACAGATTGGGTTCTATAGCCTTGGTCGGCAACCAGTCTACCGTAGAAAGCAATGTCAACCTACTGCGGGATAATATTCTGCCCAGTCAGTCATGTCTCTTTCGAGACATGATCGCCCAAGCGTGTATCACGTATGGCACTTAGCTGACTGACTGACTAGATTACATAAAAAGCATAGGTTTTGCGTTGTGGTGCAGAGGATATCGGCTCGGAACGAGAAATCGGGGAGCAGAGTTGTAATTCCAGTTGAATTTCTTGCATTCACTTAAGCGCAAGTACCCTGGGAAAAAGTATTAATCCGTCTCTTTCCTCAGGTTATGGGTTAAATAACAGCACAGATTGGTTTTTATAGCCTTGGCTGTCAACCAATCTACCACAGAAAGTAAAGGCAACTTACTCTTGGACAATTTTCTGTCCAGTCAATCATGTCTATGAACGCCCAAGCGTGAATCACGTATGGCACTTAACTGACTGACTGATACAGCATAGAAAATACGAACTCCGCGGGACTTTAACCAACGTAACGTTAGAGCACTATCGTCTCTTACAAAAATATTAGTATTTTAAGAGCATTGAACTCGGGTGTGCGCTGTGGTGTACTGGATATCGATTGAAAATGAGAAATAGGAGAACCGATGATCGCACAAGCGTTTATAGGGTATGGCAATTAATATTCAGGCTGAGTTATCTAATATTGAAATATAGATTTCAATCGAGAAGTAAAATGCATAGATCCTTTAAATTTTTTTAAGCAAACACCGACATCCTCTCTCATGTATATAGCGGTTTTACAATGGTAAAAGGAAAGCGATATTTATGCTCAGAATGTTACCTGAACGAACAATACAAATGCAGAGGGACATTTATCTATGAATTATAGACTATGCAAAGACGTTCAACAAAGTACGGCACATGAACTCGATAGAGATGCTCGATAACCTTAAAATTTTCGGAAAAGACGCTTGGATAATCAAGAATCTATATTAGCGGCAAACTGCTTGTGGACGGATAGGAAGTGAACTCAGCGAATAGGCAAAAATACAAAGGGGCGTAAGGCAAGGATGTGTTTTCTTATCGGATCTATTCAAACTGAACAGCGAAGCAATTATGAGAGAAATACAATCCTTGCCATGATTCGACATTGGCGGCCAATTTCTCAGATACGCGGATGACACGGTGCTGATAGCAGCACGAAAAGAAAAATGCAGGAACTTCTACAAAAGATAGTAAAAGAAAGTGAAAATAAATGACTGCATAAACCTAAAAAATATAATGTATGGCCAACAGCAAAAAGAGGAGCCCAATATGCAAATTGCAAATCGGAAAATAACCGCAAAATGAAGGTCGTTTTGAATGGGCATGCTACAGCACGAAAGCTGGTGTTCCACAAGGCTGTATCCTGGGCCCGACGCTCTTCCTTATTTTCATCAACGACCTCCCAGATGAGATCAACGGCCATGTAAGCATCTACGCAGATGACACCACAATATACTCCAGCACCAGTAAGAAACATTTTCGTGGCGGATAGACATAATCTCGCTACTGACCCTGAACGGGATCTACACTCTGTGGTGAATTGGGGCAAGAAGTCGCTTGTCAACTTCAATGCTTCTAAGACCAAACTGTTGTCTGTCAACCATCACAGGCAACCTCTCCTGTCTCCCATAAGCAGGGACCAAGCGATTCTCCCTGAGAGCAATACACTGTGCTTCTTCGGCCTTACGCTCTCTTTAGACATCAAATGGAACCACTTTATCGAATCCATAGCTAAATCCACTGCTAAGAAGTTTGGGTCAGTAAGTCGATCCAGGATGTTTTTTCCGTCTGAATCCATTCTGCATATATACAAGTCAACCATCCGTCCGTGCATGGAGTACTGCTGCCATTTATGGTAAGGCGCCCCTGAAATTCACCTCAGTGTTCACGACAGGCTCGAAAGTCTGTAATGTGATAGGTACTGACTTGGCGGCTCGACTGCAGCCACTTCCCCACCGACGAAATGTGGCCTCCCTTTGTTTGTTCTATAAATACATTCATGGCTTCTGCTCGGACGAAGTTAAGTCAATGGTGCCTCTTCAACAGGTGTTTACTCGTGCAACCAGACAGGCAACTGGGTCACACCCATTCACAGTTAGATTAGTCAA
This sequence comes from Ascarosepion bandense, assembly GCA_037127315.1. NCBI lineage: Eukaryota > Metazoa > Mollusca > Cephalopoda > Sepiida > Sepiidae > Ascarosepion > Ascarosepion bandense. Next base: position 4,546,413 of record JBBBDQ010001810.1, read on the forward strand.
ATGCAGACGATAATTCTACTTCTGTAGCTTCTTCTCTCGCACTTCCCGCCTGTGGAACTCGCTCTCATATTCTTGCTTTCCTGATGGCTACAGCCTCCTTCTCACCTATTAACCACTGAACTCTAGCTCTCTACCCACCCCCGTATATCCGTCCCTTTTCTTTCCACCTATGTAACTGTCATCACACCTACATTCTCATCCTTCTATTGCTCCTTTCGAACTCGTTTGTACTCCTCACTCTCTTCTAATTAATTTTTTAGTTATGTAGCCCTCCGCGCATCAGTGGCATTTCCGCCTTGGTCGCGGTGAAATGATTAAAAAAAATTGAAATATCTGGGAAGTGTTTTGACAGAGGATAGAAAGTGCGACATGGAGATCCAAATATGCATTGGCATGGCCAAAGACGATTACCAAACTACTGAACGACAGGAAAATCTAATTAGAAAGAATGAACAGTGCTGGATTGCTATCTGATATCTCTCCTTCTGTATAGAATCGAATGGTGGACGATCTCGTCAAGGATGATGGAGAACCTTGAGGCAGCAGAAATGTGATTTTACGGAAGTATCCTGAGGATACCATGGACTGGGCACGTGTGCAACAATGAAGAGTTGGAAAGGATGCAAAAAAGAAGACTGATACTAATATTAGAAAAGAGAATAATGTGTTCCCTAGAACACATAATGAGGAAGGAGGGCCTGTAGAAATTAAAACTTACAGGTCGGATAAATGGAAGGTGAGACAAGGGAAAGCGTACTTGTAAATTCCGAGAAAATGGGTGGCTGAGAGGCGTTTAGAAGAGAGACCAAGAGAAATAATCTTGAGAGCGACAAGATGCAGAAAAAGTGAAAGTCCATGAACGCCTATGTCCTAAAAGGACACAGTATATGAAGAAGAAAAATTTTTATTAGGCAAAAAAATATGATAATTATTTTTAAAACACGCAGTGAGATAATGCATAAAACGATTTTAACATGTTTAAAAAAAATCATCGATATTAAAACCAAATAAACAGTGATATTTACCAGACATTGTTCAAAGTTTTTACGAGAAATGAATCGGGATTTTTGTAACATATTTATGAGGTGTCTGCAAAGATTACAAACTGTTATCTAAAAATAAATCTACAGTGTAGAAGTAGAAAACCGTTTTTTTTTTTTATGAAAGCGATGGACACATATGCACACGGATGGTATTTACAAAATACCTGCATCTGATAAAAGGCAGTGCTTAAATAATTAAAAAAAGGTATATCAATGCATTGCAATGACTCACATTTTGCAAAATTTGCCAAATTTAACAAGAGATGTAGAACTTGTAAACACTCTGTAGAATTTTGATTGTTCGGCCTTCGGCGGTCTTTCAAATTGCAGCATAATTATTTTCTTTCAATTGACTTCAGTTAATTTGAAATGATTCTTAAATTAATATTTTCAACGCTACACATTTAACAATTCATATTGGATATGTTTTACTCGGTTTGATTACTTTTCCATCATACCAAGGGCAAAAAATAAAATAAAAAGTAAAATATCAAGAAATATGGCATAATTTATAATACGAATAAAATAGTAGGTTACAGTTTCTTAATTATGTTTATTTGTATATTTTTCAAAATGGATGTACAATTAACCTTAAGGCATCGGGTAAAATTTAATATTACACATGAAAATACCCTATTTATTCTGCAAGTCTTTTATCTGTTATTGATTAATAATAATCTGTTCTTTTTTATTTTCTTATTTTATCAAAATTCTACTTATAAGGAGCTTATTCTTTCAGTAACGCTTGTCAAACCTACAGACTACTGACTTTTCAATTTTAATGATTTTTAGTTTGTAATGTCACTTTTATTGAACTATAATTAAAGAAAATTAAAAAAATGATAAATTTCCTAATCCAATCTCTTTTTACCTCCACTTTGTCTATTTCATTTATGCTTTATAATTTAATGATGATGGTTGACAATTATTAAACAATACAAGAAATATGGTAAGGCATTTGTATATTCAGTGGATATATATCTGAAACGTTGAACCGGCGTTTATAGATATATATATATATATATATATATATATATATATATATATATATAAGACAAAAATATGGAGAAGTAGGTGTTTCGAAAATCACATTAAATCATTAAAATAGCGGATACCGCTAAGTCAGTCAGTTAAGTGCCATAAGGTTTGAGCGATCAGGTCTCGAATGTAACATGACTGACTGGGAGGAAAATTATCCCGCAGTAAGTTTCCATTGCTTTTTGTGGTAGGCTGGCTGCCGTCCAAGGCTATAGGACCCAATCTGTCCTATAATTTAACATATAACTGGAGTGAAGAGAAGGATTAATACCTCTCCGAAGAGTATTTGTTTGGAAATGAATGCAAAGAATGTCAACTGGAATTCGAACTCGGCTCCCCTAGTTGTCGTTCTGAGCCGATATCCATTGCACCACAACGCACATCCACTAAGTACTGCTCCCTAAAGACAAAGGAATCTAAACTGCAGAGCGAATGTTAATACAGTATTGACAATGACTAATGATCTTCGCTGCATATATATATATATATATATATATATATATATATATATTCATATCTCTCTCTCTCTCTCTCTCTCTTCTTCGGCAACATCTATCTAGAACATTTATAAATATGGCTTTCATCCGTCCACTGAACATTGTTGTCGTATCTGCTTGATTTCTCCTGTTATTAATCTCGAGGTTCTCGACATATCCAAAGAAATTAAAGAAAATTTAATGTAATCTGTTCTGACTTGTCATCTCGCATTAGTCACTTTCTCACAGACGTGATTTACATTCCCTCTATCTTTTTCACAAATATTTTCATGGCTTTGACGATATTTTCCCCTAATGCCCCATCAACGTGAAGTTAAGAGAGCTAAAATATTGGAACTACCCTTTTACCGTTCAAATAGTTAAATGTAACCGTCTCTTCTAATCTAACAATTTCTTTTCTCGGACTTTCTAAGAGAGGAACTCCATTCCATTTATTTACTTCCCCGATAGCTACAATCTTCCAAAATTTATTTTGCAACGTCATTTGTCATCTTCTATCTTCTTGAGTCTTTCTTATCTTTTTCTTTTTCTCAATACATCCTTAACCCAGTGTTTCTCTCATTATAACTCCTGCGCACCGTTCGTGGTCCCGCTTTGCTTGATGTGAAATGATTATATATATATATATATATATATATATATATATATATATATAAACTCTTTCTGAGAAGGTATAAAAATGCAGTAATTATCTTTTAATAATAACGCAAGATTTTTAATGAATATATTAAAAAAAGATTGATGTAGCAGATGTGGCTTCTGATCTGTGGCAACGGCTATTCTTGGAGAGAAAGTTTGTAGGCTCTCCTTGAATTGCAATGTCTTGCAGAATGCAACTCGTTCAATCTTGCGTCAGCCTGTTTTTTGATTCCTTACATTTGTTAGGGAGAACCTCTGAAATGTTTTTCAAATTGCATAAAGCTTACAATTTAAAATGACTTTTCTGACATGCGCTCTGTCAGGTCATTCTGCTAAGGCTGCTGGGAAGATATTAAGTCTGTAACATTGTCGGTTTCTCAACCAGTGTCGGTAGACAGAGAGAAAATTAAAAAAAAACAGGACAAATCAGCGGATAGAGTAACCTTTGCAAAAGATCAACGGACAAATAGGAGTAGATACGTAACACTCCCTCGCTCTAGTTTTTGAACATCAGTAGATGTTTATTCCTTGTTGAGTTTTTATTACTGGATTTCTGATTCTATCTAAAGTTTATCTATTAAAATTTAAGCTCTGTACAAATATGAGGCAATTAGAACACCCGGAACTAATTGATTTGACTTGAACTTCTAAGATTCTCGATTTAGGACCTATGAATTAGTGAAAAAATCCTCATCGTTACACTTTAGTAAAATAAGACATTGCCAACGTGTATTGAATTATTAACTCATATCCCCGAAAATTTGCGATATTATTACTCCAGTGACATCAAAATTTATTTTCTCGGTTGTTTGGCAAAATCGATTTTACATACTTTTCACGTTCAGCAGGGAAATATTGTTTTACTAATAAACGAATATCATTTCATCATTTCAATGTGAAGAATCATTTCTGCAGTTCCCTTCGTATACGCTCTAATACATTCGAAAAGTTTATCTCTTCATCTGGACTGTGTAAAAATTCTGCTGTGTACTCCTAACGCTTGGGCATAAATTTGAATTTTTATGCATATTTACTTTTATGTTTCTATCGTCTTTTGATAAGAATAGATAGGTTAGCCTTCCGTCCGGTTCATACACCTCCTCACTTTTGTGACCAGGAATCTAGATTTAAATATTATTTTCTGCTTGGAATTGTTTTTGTTTTAGTATCATTCTAAATTTTGCTTCCTCCCTATACTCCTAATTTTTGTTCTTTCAGACGCTTAAAGTGCACAGAAATGCCCCCTTCCTAGAGTGGGTCTTGACACTTGTATTGGTTTAACATAATTAAAAAAAATTAAACGTATCATGTAAAATATTCGAGTACGTAGAAACAACTGGTGTCAATGCACGTGGTGTACAGACTGGGAATAATTATGCCATAGATTTTTTAGCATTCTTCAGGAAATGACTACAACGATTTCAGATACTGTGGATGTTTTTATGACGAGCTGTTATCACATTGTTTGGTCTTCTGAACAGCAACTCTTTGTTCGAAAGTATACTAGTTTTATATTATTTCCTTTAGGCCTCAACATCACACTTTAAAATTCTTGCGTTAACTTATATATTCAAATCCAGAGGCCATTCATATGAGGTGACATACAAATCAATCAGGCTGTCGGCGTTAAAACTGCAGTTTCAGCAGACAACAAAGATTCGACTGTTAACTTACCTGTCCGATCTATCAGCATGGATATAGTTAATTATGTCTCAAGATTTAAAAGGTATTTTCGTCGATATGCCTACATCTTGCTGACCAAATATTGATTTTTTCCATCATAGAAATTCTTGGCACAAAGTAAACATAAATGTTATCACTCACTCACGCACTCACTCACTCACTTACTCACTCACTCACACACACACATACCCACAGAGTTATAAACGTGAACACTGAGGTCAACACTAAGCAAGAAAAATTTGATTCATGCTTAAATGCAATCTTGAGAGTGTCGCAAATTGGTGTTGACTTCACTATCCACGTTTATATATAAATGCGCTTTGTCTCTGATATAAATAACTTTTACAAGACATAGTATACCTTAAAATTATATATACACCACCGCCCATAATTGTTAGGCCACCACAGTGTTTTGAAGGAAATGATGTATTTCATACTAATGTTTTGTACTTATTGCCAAGTGAATAATTGTAAATGAAAATACAATGGTTCTTTTTTAATACTGCATTATAACATATGCTGCAAATGAATTGAAAAATATTTAATAATTAACTATATTGAAATTTATCAAAATAACCCCCATTTATCTTCAGAACGGCTGCACACACATTCTGTGCATTCTTGCCACAAGTTTTTTAATATAATATTTCGACAACTCGCTCTCAAACATTAGTAGACTGTTTCTTCTTATTTCTGCTGTCCATCTCATCCCATGCAAGTTTAATTGGTGAGAAATCTGGTGACTGGGGTGGCCAATACATAACTTTTAGCACTTTAACAGTCCAACAGTTTCTTTTAATTTTAAATAATTTTGGTACAATTTAGAAGTATGTTTTGTGTCGTTATCATCGATGACTCTACACACTCATCTTTAACTCGCTCCCCCTTTTCCACACGAAAACACTCCTTTTAATCCCAAACAGTTCCAATTTAGACGCATAAGTCCATAACAATTTGATCATTGTTTTTGTGCTCTTTTCCTAATGCTACTCTCTTCTTTTTATTGGCAACTCAAAACAAAGGCTTCCTGGCTGCTGGTCGTCCAAAGAACCATGCTATTTTCATTTGGAATTATCCACTTGGCAATAATTACTAAATATAATATGAAATACAACAATAAAAAAATACTTGGGTGTCCTAATAATTATGGCCGGTATATAATTTCGCTAATTATGGCAGATAAGGAAAATGTAAGTTTTTGTTTTTCCAGTGGCATTAAGTTTAACAGTTTTATAGGAGTAAAGGAATTAAATAAATTCTATAATGTCTATCGATCAAAACACCAAAATTCCATAGAACTTACAGTATCGAAAATATTCATCTTTATGCGCTGTGTCCTTTGAGGACGTAAACGAGCAAAGACTTTCTTTTGCTCTATCTGTTGTTGCTTTTAACAATTTTAATTTTGGCATATCCCCCACTCCGGCATCTACGGTCTCAAGCCCATCAAGTATGTCTCACGCTGCCTTTCCATGTCTCTCTTTCATACTATCCGTTCCGTGAGTATTAGATTCTCTTATCTCTTTTTCCACATTACGTATCTCATAAAATACAACAGTCTCTTCCGGATGGTTTTACGTTTTTCTTTCTTTGCATTCTCCCCGAGACTTTGTTATCTTCAGCGTCATTCTGTAGAACTAAATTTATGTTTCTTCGAGTCTTTTCTTTATTTCCCAGAATGTCGTCGTGAATTCATTGCCATATAAGGGAGATACCAGTAAAGCACACTTTTCTTTGTTTCCTACGAAATCTTCCTTTTTTCAATACTTTGCTCATCTTTTAAAATGCACCCTTAGATCTCAGTGTCAATCACCTTCGATCTCCGTGTCAAACTTTACATCCTCTGTCATAATACTTCCCAAGTATTTGAATTGCAGCAACTGTTTGATATTTACGACTTGTACTAGGCAATTTGGTGTCCTCTTTTTGCTGAATTCAGTTTCTTCTTGAAGTTTATGTTTAGTTGTTTCTTCTCGCTTTGCGCTCCTACCTTCTGTAGGAGAACGTTTATTTTTTTCTGTGTCTGCTATCATCACTGTGTATATTACGTTATTGATATTATATCCGAGAATGACGTAACCTGGAAGGCCTTCTAACTGTCTCAGAATTATTTTGTTGTACAGGTTAAATAGATGCGGTGGAAGACATATCTTGTCATACACCACTTTCAATTTATCAACATCTGCTTAATTCATTTCCTTCCTGTACATGTTTTGATTATTCTAATGATGTATAAAATATGTCGATATTACCGAGCACATCTTTGTGGCATACTTTGTCTAAACCTTCGCGGAATTTATAAGAAAAAGTCATACATTCTTCTGCACATTTATATTGCCCTTTCTGTGAATATTCTGCACATAAATATTGCATTAATTGCCTCACTGTTCTTGTTGAACACGCACTGTTCTCGTCCTATCCCTGGACCGATTCTATTGAGCGCTTTCTTCATCACAGTCTGACTGATGAGTTTTATTTGGCTCATTCTGCTGATTGTTTGGTGGTGTTCACATTCCTTTGCACCTGGAATCTCATTTCGTATAAAAATTGATCTGCTTAGATCTCCCGGTATATTACCATTGTTCTAGATTTCATTTATTATTTCTGTAAACCTGTCTACGCCGAAATCAATTTCACTTAGAGTTTAATATTTCTTGTCTGTCTGTATTTCTCTGTATTATCGGTTGCTCTCACTTGGGGTGGAAGAGGTTGACAGTATATTTGTTCAATCGCTGGAGTATTTTTTCTTTTGTAATATGAGCGTTCTATTTTACGGTTTTATGCATCTTGTTGCCAAACATGTCCTTTGTTCTGTTTGTTTCCTAAATTTTCATACATTTTCTACATATATGTCTTTGAGACGTTCTTCTTTAGACTAAATATCATTTTGTAGAAATTCCTGTCTTTTAAACATCTGTTTCTCACCGTCAAATTCGTCTTAATTAACAATTAATAAACGCTTCGACTTGTATTCAAGATAACACGAAAATAGAATATAAATAGTCAAAACGTGATGAGAAACTAATAGTACCTGAAACAAAAAGCTTAGAAGATTGGAGAGCGCCTGGAACAATAGATATATTGGACATTTTTTTACTCCATTAATCTCAACAAATGGAAAAGAAAAACACACGAACATTAGAAAAAACAAAAAAAATAATAATTTGATTTTTTCCTGGTCTGATGTGTTTAATGGAAATAGATATGTCACAAAAACCATGTCCAAATATCTAAGAAAAATGAATACAAATGTATTTCATCTCTTAACAAAACATTAAAAAACAATGCCCTACCTTAATACTTAATCCCTGACACGATTGTGGCAGTAACCATTTCAAAAGTAATTGTTATTTGAAAAACAACATAGTACGAATCTGGGACGTTAAGATACAAATGTACTTATTGCAAATACAAAGAAATGGAGGAAAATACCATGTATGTAAACATGGTAAATATATGGAGTAAAGGCAAAAGGCATTAAGGAAAACTTAAGTCATTGAACGTGTCTTTATCTGAGGTAAAAACTTCTCAAAAGCGAAAATTTGCTTTTGTGAAAATTAATAATGTAAAAATAATAATACAACTCAATAGAAAATCTGATATCACAATCATAAATGAACAGACATGGACAAAATAAGTAAATCCGGTTTATTCATTTCTAAAAAAAGTTGTTCTTAGAGTATCAAGAAAGAAATTTAGTTTACGGGTGAATTCATCTGTAACGTATATTTTTTGGCAAAACTAAAGAAAGTTGTGGTGTCTTTTATTAAAGAATACAGCTAATTTACTTAAAAGGATTAGTTTGCGTTGTTTCATATTTGTAACCTCCCAATTAACTCGTTCTGCAACAAAACAAATAGTGTTATGTTTAGTGCTAATAGTCAGTAAGTTAAGTGCCATACGTGATACACGTTTTGGGCTAATATGTCTCGAAAGACTGGGCAGAACATTATCCCACATTAGGTTGCCATTGCTTTCTACGGGAGACTGGTTGCCAGCCAAGGCTAGAGAGCCCAATCGTTATTATTATTTGACCCATAACTGGAGGGAAGAGACGGATTATTATCTTCTCCAAGGGTATCTGTGCGTAAGTGAATGCAAGGAATTCAACTGGAATTCGAACTCGGCTTCCCGATTTGTCGTTCCGAAACGATATCCGCTGCATCACAACGCACAACAGAAATATTAAAGAACTACCTGAAAGAAGTTTTCCAGAAAGCTTATAGACATGCATAAAAAGAAAAGCTAAATTTAAAGATAATGTAGCACCGATCATTAAATTGAAAAGGGGGTGTTTATCGTACATTATTGCCCTTATTTGGATAAAAAAGGATATTCAGACATGTACAGTGAATGGCATCTAGGGTTGAAGAACAATCCTATTAAACTATAATTATAAAATAAAGTTTCTACCATCGAAAATATTTATTTATGACTATCCAGACTAACACAAAGAGTTTACAAACAACTTGAGTACACAGTAATTGCGCCAATGAGGGCCAAAAATGAAATCAATAATGTATTATAAAATACAGTAAGAGAACTGCTTATAAGTTTAGAAGAAATAAGAATTAGTGCAAAATATTAAGAAGCAAATAAGATCTAAAGAGAAAAAGAGATAAAGGAATATTACTGAACATAAAACATTTTCATTATGCAATAACTTTAAAAAAAATCGTTTCAAAAATTGTGATGCTAACATCGTTACAAAACCCTATACTAAAAAAATAATTTCAGATACAAAAAGCTCTAGGATAAAATCCTTAAAGTATCATACGTATTGGCCGTAAATTAATTATTTTTTTTTTTAATCGTGTCACCCAAAGCAAGGCATTCCACTGCCACTATAGCGCAGTGGGTTACATAGAGCGATTGGGTATAGGAAATGTCAGAAGGAGGATGATAGACGACTTAGGATGTACATAGGGAGAAGGTTGGAGAGAGTGGGTGTGAGTTAGTGTGTTAGGAGGTGTCTATTGACCTTACATTTAAACTCCTGGAGGTTGTAGTCGTCGAGGAAGCAAGCGTGCGGTAGGGAATTCCATAGGCGGGAAGTGCGAGGAAAGAAGCTGTTGGAGTAGACATTGCGGTTACATTTCATCGGTTTCACTGTAAAATGGTGGGACCTAGTTGCCAATCTAGTATCTCGTGTAGATTCAGATCTAGGGGCACCAGTGATTTAAGTTCGTCAGAGCAGAAGCCATGAAAGTATTTATAGAAAGAGGCACAGGCAAGCCACGTCACGCCGGTGAGAGAGTGACTGCAGGCGGTCAGCCATGTCGCTATCAATCACATTACAGATTCGTCGCTGTATTTTGTCAAGAACCCCGAGGAGAATAGCAGGGGCACCCGACCAGATGTGGCAGCACTACTCAATACACGGGCGGATGGTAAATTTATATAAGTGCAGGATAGATTCAGACGGAAAGAATTTCCGGGCCCTGCACAGAGAGCCGACTTTCATAGAAGCGGATTTAACAATGGATTCGACGTAGTCATTCCACTTGAGGTCCGCAGAGAGTTTCAGGCCAAGCAGGCGTAGTGTTTTACTCTCTGGGTGGCAAGCCTGTTCCGTACTAATGGGAGGGAGGTGCGGTTGTCTGTGGTGGTTAATTGACAGCGGCTTCGTTTTGGAAGAATTGAATTTTACGAGTCATTTCTTACCCCAATCCACCACGAATTGGGGTTTCGTTTCAAGCTCGGCAGCGAGGTTCACCTTGTCATCAACACCAGATTTTTGATCGAAGCGATAGTAAACTCTAGTATCAATTTTGAAAATTTAGTTAAATCATGCAGAAGTTTCAATATAGGTCGAGAATCGTTATTCCATGGCCCAGAATACATACAGAATTCGCAGGACCGATAAATAGAGAATGCTATCTAGTGATAGTCGATAGTTACGCTAAATGGCCAGAAATATTAAAATGTAGACGAATGATTATCTTTTACATGAAATTTTTGCTAGGGTCGGTGTACATATTTCTGTAGTTTCAGATTTAATGTTTTCTGTATATCATTAGCAATAGAACGCATTACAACGCACATTTATCACCCACAATCAAATGTGTCATCCGAGCGGTTTATGGTAACGTTTAAAAGGGCATTAAAATCTCAAAGGGAGAGGAATCAGATGAAGTGATGCTACAAAGATTTTTGGGTCTTTTTTTTTTTAATTGCACCAAAACTCTAGAATGTTGCATGAAGAGTTGGTATTCGCCAGAAAAATTAAGAACGCTAGAGCGTCAAGAAAAGAATATAAGTAAATAATTCAAACCTGTAAATGAGGTCTTTCTTAAAACGTATCAATGTGGAAAAGAATTCTGGGATGTTTGCGTTATAATAACACAGACCGGCAATATGACATACATGTTACAGGGAAAAATTAATCAGTTAAAATGAATAGTCACTGATTTAAAAAGTCTCCGAAAAGTGAATCTATATAAATATTTTATTACAAGTTTCAAGTACCTACGCCAACAGAAATTGTTGAACCATGGTTTTATTGGTAAGATAAAAAGAACAGCAACAGAAATTTGAAATATAGAATCCAAGCTGAAGAAATATGTAGCCCAGAGGAAGACTTCTCAAAGGATAGTTGTAATATATGAATAGAGTCTTCGTACCAATATTGGAGATCGTACAGCGATCGCCAGAGAACAAACGAGTCGACCTCGTTTTGATGTAATCAGACGAATCGTGCTGCTGGGATCAAGTGACATTGTAATGTATATATATATATATATATATATATATATATATATATATATATATATTACAATGCTATTTATCAATTGATTGACAGACACACACACACACACACACACACAGATATATATATATATATATATATATATGAATTTATAAATAGCTTTTTCGGGGCAGAAAAAGAAAAAATGTAACTATTCTTTGAATGTGTTAATTCTTATACATGTGAATTTACAAAAAATTGAAGTAAATAATGTAGCGTATATTTTAAATACATATATAGGTATAATAACTTTTGCTATATTAGAAATGCGGGGTAAAAATAAATGCTTTAAGTCTTAGAAATTATTTTGTTTAGGTTTCTCATAGGAAACTAAGTAGACATGTGCTTTTGAGAAAAATATCTTAGTAAGGAAAAGTAAAGCCTTACTAGTCATTAATACACTTTGTAGCCTAGCGCTAAAACAGACAAAATCAAGAGACTACTTCTTCTACAAAGATGATCGTCGGTTCAATTTCTATCGGAGAGCACTTTTTTGTGTAGAATAAAAATATTTCACAGTGTTCAATGCAAAAATTAAAACGAAGCGTCTATTTCAATTACGAGTATCTAATATAATACCATTTAAAATAATGTATACAAAGACAAAAGGAATACGATGTTATTGATTTTGCATTTTTTTGTTCAAGGAATCTCATAAATATTCATCAGATTATCGAAAAGAAAAGGAAAGAAACAATATCATCATTTAATCACTTTCGTTTATTTGACTTTTGTGTCACTTGATGTCTTCCATATCCTGCCTAGACATTTCCTCTAAGCTGATGAATATTTCTGAGAGTTCTTAAATTAAAAAAAATGTTTTGTTCTTATTATAAAATAAAATTCATACAAAAATTACTCAAACGACTCGTTTTGTCGTCTAAGATTTTTCCATTTTGATTTATTCATATGGTCATTTTTTACAAATATATTGTGTTTGAAACTTCACAGACACACAAAAACGTGTGAGTGCGTGCGTCTGGAGAGAGATACAGATATACTGTGACCATGTTGAAATAATATAGAATCAGGAATATTAATTTAGTTTACTTATGGTATTAGAATTATTTCTGCAACAATGCTGTTATTGGAATCACTAAAATTCTTGATGCGTTTAATTAATAAATATTTTAGATTTTGCTTAATAATGTGGATTAAACCTTATGTCAATATTAAACTATATCGCACTCAAACAATGTATCAGTATTGTAAAAATATACACCTAGCAAAAAATTGCATATAGACTTTCCTTCTGGACGTGCAAACAGAAATGAAATTCGGGTCAAAAAGTATCGATTTATTTCGTCTGAATGCAAATTAAATATTAAATTAATATTTTTTCAAATAGATTTTCTTTGAAGCTTTCAAGTGGTATTTTTCTTTATTTCTGAACATCGAATATACATTTATTACTAGGCATATGTTATTATTGTGGAATTTCATCGATTTCAAACTTTGATAATGTAGGAAAGAAAAGAAGAAACGGAAGTTCTTATTGTGAATTCTCAAATATAATTCAGTTCCACCTGTATACAAAAATATATTAGGTGATATAACGAGGATTGTTTAAAAACTTTATTTTACCTAAGAATTCAGAATTTAATCACAAAGTCAATGTTTACAAATTTGAAGAGATTTATGCAGTAACTTTTATGTCATTTTATTCCATACATTTCATCATTTTTTATGTAACTTCCTGATTTCATCCAAGCAGAATCTGGCATCGATTTGGATGAGGAATTTGAAGAGGTGGTTTACAAGGTTTCCAGAAAATTTAAGATTTACTAATTAAGATAATATTGTAGATATTGAAATTGGTGATGGTCCGAAGGTGAGAATAAATTCTATACAGACAGTAAGTAATACATAACTACGAAGCCGTAACGACTACAAAGTTTGAAAATGATTTTCTGATGAAAATACTCATATTTATATAGTAAATAGAAAACAGTATTTTTAATACGAATGAAAATTCTTTTTACCGCTTAGCAGTATCATTGCGTACATATCGTTAAAGTTTTCATATCCACAGGCATTTTAAAAATATTCTATTTTTTATTGATGGAAAATATTGACACTAAACGATGTTATCGTATTCCAATAAACTATTTTGTATGAAAGAAAATGATCGAATAAAATTTTAAGAACTATTCTATTTTAGCAAGATCGGAAATCATGAAATCGTGCTATAGAGAGAAATATTGCAAAATTAATGTACAGTACCGTCATTTATTTACTTTGTAATTTACTCTAGAATCTTACACATCTTTTCCTAAACATGAGCTTCTGAAACTTGTCATTTGCTTCCGTCCGTAAGTCTTCCTGCTTTAGAACACTTCTTATTCTACTTTCAATTTACAGCCATTTGAGAAATTTCATCACTTTTCTGAAGAAGAGAATTTTGTAACATTTTGGATCGTCAACTACTCAAGTACTTCCCAATTTTCTGCTTTTTACATCTTTCCATCTTTAGACACAGCAAATTCAGTGCAAATATACATAGGTTATTGCGGCCGAAAGAAGAGCTTGAAGTAACTGCAATGTGGTTCTTCAGAAGGTCGCTGCGAATATCATGGATCGATCATGTCAGCAATGATGATGTTTTGGAAAAGATGGAAACAAAAAGGAAATTAATACTGAGTATCAGGAAGAAACAGCTGAAGTTCCAGGGACATGCAATGAGGAAGAAGAGCTTAGAGAATCTGATACTAACAGACCAGATAGAGGGAAAATGAGACAGGGGAAACAACGGATAACATATTTAAATGACATAATCAGATGGATGATGGAACGAGGTTTACATGGTGTAACAGGAGAAGGCGTGCTAAGAGCCTCCGGGAATAGGGAGATGTGGAAAGCCATGATCGCCTACGTTCTGAAAGGACAGGGTACATAGAAGAAGATTGTGGCTGAAGTAGTTAATACTAATGCATGGATATTACCAGTATCTTGAAAATCTAATATTCTATGCAGCTATGTTAACGTCAAAAGTTTACAAATATCAAAATATGCGTCGTATCCGCTGCATAAAAATTATATTATTCTTATAGGAACAAATTTCAGAAAAAATAAAATTGTTTTTCTTTTTTTTGTGTGTACTGCGTTCATGTTAAATTCGCCGTGATTTTTTTTCTCATCCTGTTCAAACTTTTATATGCCATTTTCTAATTATTACCAACAATCTTATGTAGTTTCTATTACCGTTAGAATTAATTGATTTTTTCAAATCTATATTTTTGTCAGTAGATCTCAATATTTGTTGCATCAAATCATTTTTAAATACTGCAAAAAGACCCTAAAACAGTTTAGTTCTAATAAGATTTCGATATCTCTTAATGCCGATTGCTTGGCAAAATGCATATCATATGAGAGAGATGCTAGTTTTAACGCATTAAATCTGACTTTTCTTGAAGGGAAAGCGTAAATCTTCCAGTAGACAAAAATGCGTTTGTGCGTTACATTAAAATAATTAATGGCTGCGATATTGAACATATGTATAAACACACATTGAGCAGAAGGCTGTTGGATTGGATAAAAAATAGTAAAAAGAAAATGAAGGGCTGGAGAGATAGTTCGAAATTATTCGCTTTTTTCCGTATTATAAAGCTTATCTCTTTTACCCGGGCAAAAATAAGAACCCATATGAATCACGAAATAAAACAGATGAATCTACTCAGTAAATAAACAATCGAAATGTGCGTAAGAAACGATATTTTTCATACCATATCTATTTCACATATGAATTGAGACGATTCTAAAAAGATTAGGAGTACTATCATGATTGGTTGTTAAAGATCACAATCTTAAATGTATGTATATATTTCGAAGATGGTATTATTTACAGTATTCGGACATTTGTCCTCATCTATATTACTATATTCACAACGTTTCGGCCGTTGTACGCTCCGGTGTTTTTTTTTTCAGATGCTTGGATTTTCAGACAAAACCTTTATTTTGATCACTGAGGTATGCCAATCTCGTCTCCTGTGCCATATTAGTTCCGGATGTCTTATAGTCGTCTCCCTTTAACTAAGCTCTGTTTTGTTCACCACTGCTGTGACCAGGCATTGAATATCACTGTGAGTAGAAAGTAGTCGTAGCACAGTTCTGCGTGTCCTGTGTGAAGACAGTCTCTCCCCTATTTCTCCCAAGTTCATTCTATATATACGGGTCTCTTCCTTTGTATACAAGACTAAAAAAAGCTTATGCGTGCGTTTTAGATGGTTGATACATTTAATTGCCGTAAAAGCATAGATGCCTTGCAAGGAATATAAAAGGTAAGTGCTGTCTACGTGGAACGTGCTTTAACTGATAGAACTGTATGGGAGTAGTTTGCAAAGTTTAGAGATAGTGATTGTAAACTTATTGATAAAGAACGCACAGTAGACTTCCTCAATACAAATGACGATGGAATCAAGTATTTGATTAAGAATAATCCGTATTACACAACAAGAAAATTGGCGGAAACACTATCTTTATGAACATCTACCATCTATGAGAATTAGTGACGTTTGGGTACTCAAATCGCTTTGTTGTTTGGGTAACAGTAAATCGGAGAGAAGAATAATTTGGATCCCATTTCTACCCAAATATTGGAACCACAGTAAAAGACTTCCAACAGGCAGGAAAGCAGGAGGAGGATAGGCTGAGGTTGTAGAGCTTAAAAAGGACAGAGGAGAGTGCAGGGGCACATTTCTTCAAGACATTGGGATTCTGTCCCCATCACTCGCTTTGTGAGAGTCAAGTTTTGAGATTATATTAGAAATCAACGGGCGCGTGATGTGGACGTCATTCAATTGGGCCTCTGTTCTAGGTGGTAGGTCGGGTGTATAGACTCCAGACGAGTCAAGACACGAGTTGGTCGAGAATCTACGGGCAAACATTCAATTTTGTCCGCTGACGAGGTGATGACCTCAAATTCGTTGATTAGTAGGGATATTGAGGACTTACTCTTGTTAAGCACGCTTTTACAGAGGCGCCAGTAGTCCTTGTCGCCGAACTTAGAGGATGCTACGCGTTGCTTCATTCTGGCAGCAAACAGCATCATAGCTTCGTTAAGTATCTTTTTACACTTATTGCGAGCTGAGGCGAAAAGGCACCTGTTTTGGTCCGACGCGTGGCTACGATAAGGCCGAAGAGGTGATTCCGGTGGGCAATGGCGGCCGAGCAAGCGGGCGAGAACCAGGGAAACGAATGGGATTTAAGCTGAAATTTCCTAGCAGGGATGAAAGCATCGATGCCAGCGTTAACCCAGGAGTAGACCTCTGATGCACAGTCTTCGACGGAATTGATGGGAAACGAAACGTTTACAATAATGTTCAGCTAAAAGAATTCTGGCAAAAGCGTTACGAACCGACTTCAGGTCCTCCAAAAATAGGTTTTCATCCTAGGAAAATCATGATGCGCCTCTGATGGGATTGTAAAAAAAAAAAGCATGTACTATGAACTTCTGGCAAGCAACCAGATAGTTGATACTGAAATGTACTACTCACAACTGGACAAATTAACAGCGTCAATTAAAGAAAACCACCCAGATTTGGTCAACAGTAAAGGTGTTGTTTTGGTCAGGATAATACCAGACCTCATGTTTATTTTGTGACTGATTTAAATTAATGCTGTTTGCTTGTGATGTGTTACCTAACCTGCCATATTCATCAGACATTACTGCTTCGAATGTGCATTTCTTAAGGTCCTTGCAAAATATTTTAAGCTGTAAAAAGTTAATTTTTTGGGTGGCATGAAAAAATACCTAATGTGTTCTTTGCCAAGAAATCACCCAAATTCTGGGAAGAAGAACATATTATTAGGAGGAAAATAAAGAAAGTTTGTACAACAAAATGGTTCATGTTGCGTTGAAAGATTTTTAATAGGATATTTGTTGTGTTTATTTTCCATTAAAATCGGTATGAACTTTCTGTACAACAAAATATATGGGAAGTGTTTTCGAAGATGTAGGAGAGACTTGAAGCTATAGAAATGCTGTTCTACAAACATATGCAGGAAATTCCATAGCCTGGACTTGTAAGCAACGACGCAGTTTGTTTTAGCTAAAATGAAAATATAAAAAAATGAGAACTAAAAAGTAACAGTTGAAATATCTAGGACACATGATGAGGAAAGAGGGCGTAAAAATGTTATATTAACAAGAAAGATTGAAGACACAAGGGACAAATGAAAAGAACATGTAACCTCCCAAGTGAAATTGGGCAAATAACTGGCAACCAGGATTAAAGAGAGATAACAAAATGACAATATTTATTTAGAGCTAAATTTGATAGAAAATGTGGAGAGCAATACATTGAAGGGGTACGTCCCATAGAAAAAATATTCGATTTTGAAAAATGTATGTAGCATGATTGAATGGTTGTCAATATCTTTAAGAATTATCGTATAGTAAGTTTCCTGAGCTAAGTCCAAATTTTGATCAATTTATTGCTTTTATTAATTTGAAATTAAGCGGTTATAAAATACATGACTTCATCTATTTTTTCCATTCAGACATTGGATGAAATAAAAGTATAGAGCATTGTCTATATCACTGCAACAGGAAACTTTTGAATACAATCGAACGGTAGGTAGCAAGCAACATCTGAATATCAAAAAGAGACTTCTTGCAAACGGAAGTCTCGCCACAATCACCTTGCATGACAGTGTTGCGATTTTGTGTTCTGCAAGAATCTCATGAGAATTAAAACTTTATAACATTTTCAATGGTCAACTTTTCAATTATCAAACAATTTTCTGTCTCCTACGAATCTTCACCTGGAGATAAGGTTAGCGAAGTCAGTTCAGATATACACAGGCTATTGAGTTTGAGGCATTTGATATCATAGCATCGTATGTATTCTAGAGAATTAGAAACGGTAACCTGAGCGTCGTATTCCTTGCATAATAAAATATTATTCTTATAGAAATATATCTCGAAAAGGCTACTCCAGTCTGTTTTTCTTGCAACAGATTTTTTGCCTGAAGCGATCATCAGCAGGTTATGTTTCACTGAATGGTGTCTGGAATTCGGCTAAGAAGAAATTCGCCTAATGTTTTGTATCTATAATAAATCAGGAAGCCGTGTACACGCGCATAAATGAAATAGGAAAACATTATACAAATGATATTGCTAAAAAATGAATTGAGTCGTTTCTGCCTGAATACAAATTCACACGTGTATCAACGTATATGAATGGAAACTATCTATCTATCTATCTATCTATCTATCTATCTATCTATCTATCTATCTATCGAGAAAAAAAACATGCTTCGTTGTAAAAAGCTTTTGACTCACCTGGGTCGTCATTGAGGTAAAAGAGAAAATTTAATTAGATTATTAAATAAAATCCTATTGCTTTTAACAACATCTCTTTCTTTATATATATATATATATATATATATATATATATATATA
Source organism: Ascarosepion bandense (assembly GCA_037127315.1). Taxonomy (NCBI): domain Eukaryota; kingdom Metazoa; phylum Mollusca; class Cephalopoda; order Sepiida; family Sepiidae; genus Ascarosepion; species Ascarosepion bandense. The sequence goes on from JBBBDQ010001810.1 coordinate 4,565,463, forward strand.
TATATATATATATATATATATTGTGATGGTTGTTACAATGGTTTATAAAAGCATAGTATCACTACACAAAAATCTTTGCGTTACGGAGTTACGTGTGCCCCTTATCCGGTGATGAGTTGAAATGAAAAATAAATGATTAAAACGATTTATTTTGGGTAATATGATATGTAAGTGACTAAGGAATGGGAGTTTAGTATGATTTGGCCGGCAGTTTGTACCATAGAGATACATCCTTTGGTTACGAGAGAGGTATAGGTTAGCTTAGTTTTGGATGTGTCACTTTTTTAATTTTGTCTAGGTAATTCTTCTATTGAGATGTAAGGTCTTTCAAGAAAGAGTAAACATTTTTTATTTTACTACTATCTGTGAGTGGATGTAATAGATTTACTATTAATGTTGTGTGAGTTTATTTTCTTTTATTTATACGATATTCGTTTTAATTTTGAGGATTAAACATGAGTATTAATTGCCTTTTGGAGGGGATTATTTTATGTGATTGAGGTATTTTTTGGTTAATTAAAATTTAACGAAAAATGTTTTCGATGTTTAGATAACAATGTTAATTCATCTCTTCGGCTTAATAGTTAGCCATTGTTGGGGTATTGTAGAATGTGCAGCTTTTCATTTAAGCATAAAGGGTAGACGTCGTTAAGCGAATTGCAGCTTCTAGTTCTTTCCAGGATTTTCCATTTTAATTTAAGTTTCTTTTTTGTGTCCTTTAATTTCCAAAAAATATGCAGAAAGGTATGTTTGGTTTAGATATAAGTTGTATTTGAATGAAGTTAAATGCATGTACCGCTGCTTAAATGTGTTCATTGTAGATCGGACATACACATTATTTATAGTGGGGTTTTCAATTGATGTTTTATTGCATTGATAGACAATTAAATTTATTTTACATCTATTTTGTAGTGGGCAATTATTGGGGCTTCTACAATTGCATAAGTTTTTATTGTCGTCCTCATTATTATTTTATTTCGATCCACGTGTTGATTTAAAATATATTTGTTATTTTTTTTTAATCGTGTCACCCCAATTACTTGCGCGCGTTGATGGGTGTACAAATATATATATATATATATATATATATATATATATATATATATATGTCTGCGTCTGTCGTGATGACAGATTTCCCCCAATTCCACAAAAATACACGAATATAACCAAATTTAAAAAAAATAATTAATTAGTTTGTCTGACGATCGCAAAAGCGTCGAACCCAGGGTTACAAACTCACTCCTATCTATATGAGCATATATATATATATATATATATATATATATATATATATATATATGGATTTTATGTATATATATATGTTCATTGGGATTTATGTATATATATATATATATATATATATATATATATATATACGTGTGTGTGTGTGTGTGTGTGTGTGTGTGTTGTATACGAATAATGTTTACCCGTGATCTTTTCATCAGTTGCGACTTCATCGAACTGGGTCTATTGACGTTGTAGTAATTACAAATGCGCTTGAACAAGAGAGGCTGGTAGTTTACGCATTTTGAAAGTTTCAACATTTTAATATTATTTTCTGGAAGAACTTTTTGAAAACTAGCCTTATTCACCTCTATTATATTTCTTTTTCTTTTCATTATCACCGTGTTTAAATATTCCAAGTTTTATAACCAAAAATTTGCGAAGAAAGTGGAAACGCTTTAAGAAATTCGGACGTAAATTTCCTGTGGCTGAATTCGTAATTAGAGACCTTCCTAGACGTTTTTGTCAGAGTGAAATATTTTGTCATTTAATTCAGCGGGTAAGCTACTATAATTTTCCAGACTCTATCATTAAAGCTAAATTTCTCTTGAATGAAACCATTCATATATACAATGTATTCACTTATATATATATATATATATATATATATTGATTGATCGATTGTTTAATAGTTAGTTCTTGGACCAAATATTTGTATTAAAAATGTTCTATACAATTATATTGTAGAAATCTTGAATATTTTTTATTTATAAACGAGTTATTTCGCTACCTTGGTTTCCACCACCAGTGGTTTCTTCAGGCGATTTTTAATAACTTTTAATAATTTTTAATAAAGTTATTAAAAATCATAAATGAAAAAAAAATATATATATATATAAGTAATTCTTAGCAACTGAAAAATCCTTTCCTTTAGGACATAAACGTTCCAGTACGTATGAATCAAATGACCTGTAACAGGTTATACGCAATAATATGACAGATGTGGGGCATAAAATACAAGACGTTTTGCTGCTTCAAATATATTACGTTCACTGCCATTTGTGATACAAGCCTGGAGCATCATCTCCCTTTCGATACATGGCTGATTAGGCAGAAGATTTTCTTGCAGTACGTTGCCATTTACTTCTGCGAAGGGTTACATATCATTGTAGACGAATAACCGTGCCATGTAACCTGTAAAACCTTCAAACCAAAGTTGATATATCAGCTTATAATATAACAACGTACAACGTGTATATAAAATATATCCACTTACTTTGATATCACATTAGGTTACGTGCTGTTAAAACAGAGGTATGTTTGAAAGTGAGAGCACACACGCATCGAGAGGCCAGAAGCCGGGCTCTTCCCGATTTTCCTGGTCTTTCTCGATCATTAAATCAAATCCAGGTGGTCAACAGGATCCATATTTCTAACAGTTTCAATCTTTTTATATCAGTGATTACATCACTTACTATAATTTTATTTTATATAATTCCCACTTTGACACGCCAAAATGCGTGTTTATCTTATTGTTTCAGACAACCAATATAATTCATTGATTTTTCACTCAAAATATTCTAATGTAAATTATATTCGCTTCTGACCTTGTTACGCAGTTTTGAAAACAATCAAATAATTTCCTCACATGGAGCATATTGCTCGCACTTTTAATTTTGACAGCAATCAAATATTTATCAAAAGTATGTCTATATTTTTTGCTAGCCAGTTTGCATATTGTTACTGTCACATTACCATAAACTTATTCAGGAAATTAATCAGTAGCTCATATAATCTCTAAAGTTGGGCTGGTAGCCAACCAAGGTTATAGAACTCGATTTGTCCCGCTATTCAACCACAGCTGGATGGAGAACAAATGAATTAATACATCTCTCAAAGGGGGTCAGTGAATTAAACGTTCTCTAGTATTTGTGTGTCAACGCGAAAACAGTTTAGAGGATACGGAAAGTGTTGGATAAGCCTAATGGTAATTACAAGGGTATGGCATCTCGGAAAATTAATTCCGATTGATCTGATAAGAAAAGACCTACCAAATTTGTTGCTAAGGGCCTCAGAATCAAACTGGTGATCGTAATCAAGCGCCTTGAGGAGATTTTTCTGCTCTTGTTTCAAGCGGGTGGCTGCTGGAAGACACTATGACACTATGACACTATGACACTATGACTACAATATATCATACAAACAGGAAAACCGAGTCATGAGTGTCAGACAAATTCTGCGATCACATCACTTCTTACATGTTATCATCTAACTCCACAAACTACAAGATACTTGGTTGTTATGTGTAGGGTGAAGAACACCATGTAACACCAAAGATGAACTGAAAACCAAGTATTATGACAGCATTCATTACCGTAGGCAAAGATACTGTTCAGAAGAGTTACAGGATATTCGTAACACGCCTGTTGGGTTAATCTTGATTGTACCGAAACACAACAGATCTGGTGTATTACTACAAGCATTTGGTGTATACTACTGCTATTGCCGCGGAAACACAATCGCCTTGTCATCAATGACTAACACAGGAATCGTGTATGTAAAAATCTTATTTTCTTTCTGTTTATTCCCTTAAGAAACGGTTGTGTGTCGAGAGGTATTCAGAGGAAGCACACACATAAGATGGAGTGACAGCTGGTGTTCTATTTCTTACGTTCTATTTGAGCCTTTTAGTTTCGTCTCCTGTTTTAACCGGAGAAAACACGGTCTTATATACAAGTCCAGGTCCTATCGAGGTGCACTGAAACTGTCATCCCCCGGTACGCACTCTCGCTAACTGTTTACCTAGGTCCGTTGCTTTTTGACCTCATCACATTCCTGTTTATTACATTGTTCATTTTCCACCTTTGACACGCTGACGCAACGCCTGTTTATTTGGCATTGTTTCTTACAGCAAATCCATATTTTGATGGCTTACTAAAATATGATTCCTTCTTTTTCTGATTCTTCATATTTTCAGGCGTACACTTTCTTTCTGCCTTACTTATTTTTTGACCCAATAAATTAAAGGTAAATTCTGTGAGTCACAGACTGCATTCCATTATTTTATATTTCGTGACTTTGAGAATCGGTGTTTGTGACTCATTTTAATTTTATCTACCTTCTAATTTCGATTGAAACCATCGCGTGTGTTTTTTTTTTTTTTTGCCTTTAACAGAAATAATTTATTTTTGCTTCAATTGTACTTGGTTGTCCCCAGAATAGATAACATTGTGTAGTGGTGAAAAATGTTTTATTATATATACCAGTTCGAAAATTTAATACAAAGAAATGCTAAAAGACAGAGACACATTCATCCAATTATTAAGTATATATATATATATATATATATATATATATATATATATATATATATATATATATATATTGCCAGCGAACAAAAAAAAGATTTTGATAGCTATTAAAAGATATTTTCTGTCGATTAAATTTATTTATATTTTTCTCTTGTAAGCAAATAATGTTTATCTGATGTAGCAAATTCCGGTGCATAAAATAGTTTAAATGCAATGAGAAATAGCCTTAGGATCAGATGTGCCATCAGCAATGTTATAAATAAGAAAAGAAAATTAAATCTATTTTTCGCAGCACATCGTTTTCATAGTGTCGTTATTTATGAGTCAAATCTAAATAAAAAAAAGCTGCTAGTCATGTTTATAGCGTCGATATACATACAATATTGTTACATTTATCTCAAATCTGAATAAAAAAAAAGTTATTCCGCAAAGGTAACCAGAGCTTTACGCCATATTTTCCGTGTATGTCAACAGGAATTCCACAGTTTCTCTTCAGAGTAGTTAAAATGTCTGAATAAATAATCATGGAAAAAGCAACCTGTTGTAAAGTAGCGAGTATAAAGATCAGAACAATGTTTAGAAAGAGTCTAAATATGAAATAACTTTTGTATTTTAAAGCTTCATAAAATAAAAAAGGATTATAAAAGTAAATTATATAATTCCAAAATATAAAGTTCAATATACTTATTTTGATAAAGTTATAAGAAAAAATATATAACATTCGAAAAAATAGTTGATCAAAATCATCAGAACGATTAAATAAATCCATAAAATTTAATAATTATTTTACATTGTGTAAATATTTTTAGGGTAAGAATATAAAATCGAGTATTATGCTGAATTACACCGGCTTTTTACTGGCTCTTGCATTGTAAACATGGCGAACATATCTGTGACGTAATTGGATCTTAGAAAACTGTTAGTTAAGTTACGTAATTAAGATAGACTCTCGATTGGAGATATTTCAAAGAGTGTGGGAAATCTAAAAGTGTTATTCATAGTATTTTAAGAAAACTTGAGGAAAATGGTGATGTAAAGCCATGACATTATTTGGGAGACCTAGGAAAACTATTGCAAGGGAAGACATGAATTGATAAAAAAGAAAAATGGAGTTAATGCTAACCTTGGCATTAAAATATTAAGGTACACTATTTCCCGAAGAATTAATGAAATAACCCTGAACAGTCGAGTAGCCTCTACGAAGCCTTACTTTTCTAAAGTGAATCAAATGAGCCGATTGACATTTGTTACTGAACACCTCATATGGACAGAAGAACAGTGAGATTGTGTTCGTTTTAACGATGAGTTAATGTTTAACCTGTTCGGTTGTGACGGGAAAAGGGAAGTTCGATGCAGTTCTAAGGAACGATATTTGCTTCAGTGGACTGAAAGAAGCAATAAATATCGAGGAGGGCATATGATGGTGTTTGGCATGATTTCACTACATGTTACGGGCCTCTTGTTAGGCTACACGGTAAAATTAACGCAACTGCATACAAAGAGATATTGAAGTTACATGTTGTATCTAATTTGAGAACTGCAATTAATCAACCAGGTGTATTTATGCATGATAACGAGCCAGGTCACAAATGTTAAGACGTTCTTTTCTGAGGAGGATGTGATCTTTATGGCGAGGCCTGCTCAAAGCTCATCTATGAATCCTATTGAGAAAGTTTGGAAATTACTAAATGAAAGAGCTGAGGAAAGAAATTAAAATTCGTCGAAGAACCATGGACTAATTTGAAAAGAGCATGGTTTAAAATATCCGTTAATGAATGCAAGATATTAATTCGTTTATGTAGTAAAGATTGCTGTTATTCAAATTAAAGGCTTTTCACATCAAGTACTAATGAAATATAAACGCAATTGTTATTTAGATATGGTGTATCTATTAAGCATGCATAGCATCCTCTAAGTTCGCCGCCAAAGACTACTGGCGCCTCTGTAAAAGCGTGTTTAATATGAGTAATTCTTCAATACCCCAACTAATCAACGAGTTTGAGGTTCACACCTCATCAGCGGACAAGGCTGAATGCTTTTCCCGTAGATTCTCGACCAACTCTTGTCTGGACTCGTCTGGAGTCTATATACCCGATTCCCTCCTAGAACACAGCCCCAATTGAATGACGTCCACATCACGCCCTCGCTGATTTCTAAAATAATCTCAAAACTTGATCCTCACAAAGCGAGTGGTGGAGACGGAATCCCAACCATAGTTTTGAAGAAATGTGCCCCTGCACTCTCCTCTGTCTTTTCTAAGCTCTACAACCTCTGCCTATCCTCCTCCTGCTTTCCTGCCTGTTAGAAGTCTTCTACTGTGGTTCAATATTTAAGAACACTGGTGAACACTCGGACCCCGAAAATTACCACCCTATCAGCCTTCTTCCGATCTTTGGCAAAGGTCTCGATGCCATTATCAACGCCGAGGTCGTTCAACATCTTACAGCCCAGAGGCTACTCTCAGACGAGCAGTATGGCTTCCGCTTCACAATGTCTACTGCTGATATGCTAACGACCATCACCGAGTATATATACCAGGCTCTCGACAAGAATGGTGAAGCCCGAACCGTCGCCTTGGACATCTCTAAAGCGTTCGACAGAGTATGGCATGATGGACTTCTACGGAAACTGTGAAGCTACGGCATAACTGGACTTTTGTTGGACCTAATCCAGTCATTCCTCTCTAACCGCACTCTGAAGGCGGTATTGAACGGACATGCCTCTCAGAACTATCCTACAAACGCGGGTGTCCCCCAAGTCTCTATCTTATGTCCTACGCTCTTTCTAATCTACATCAATGATATCCCCGATGCCATAACATCTCAAGTAGGTATGTACGCCGATGACACCACAGTTTACTCTCGCCTCGATAAAAATCTGGTTTTGGTGATAAGGCGAACCTCGCTGTCAAGCTTGAAAAGACCTCCAATCCGTGGTGGATTGGGGTAAGAAATGGCTCGTAAAATTCAATTCTTCCAAAACGAAGACGGTGTCAATTAACCAACACAGACAACCGCACATCCCCACCCCCATTAGCAGGGAACAGGCTTGCCTCCCAGAGAGTAAATCACTACGCCTGCTTGGCCTGATACTCTCAGCGGACCTCAAGTGGAATGACTACGTCGAATCCATTACTAAATCCGCTGCTATGAAAGTCGGCTTTCTGTGCAGGGCCCGGAAATTCTTTCCGTCTGAATCTATCCTGCACATATATAAATCTACCGTCCGCCCGTGTATTGAATACTGCTGTCACATCTGGTCGGGTGCCCCTCCTATTCTCCTGGGGCTTCTTGACAAAATACAGCGACGAATCTGTAATGTGATCGATACCGACTTACCTGACCGCCTGCTGTCACTCTCTCACCGGCGTGACGTGGCTTCCCTGTGCCTCTTCTATGAGTATTTTCACGGCTCCTGCTCGGATGAACTTAAATCACTGGTGACCCCTAGGTGTGAATTTGCATGGGATACTAGATTGGCAACTATGTCCCACCCCTTTTCAGTGAAACCGATGAAATGTAACAGCAATTTCTACTCCAATAGCTTCTTTCCTCGCACTTCCCGCCAGTGGAATTCCCTTCCGCATGATTGCTTCCCCGACAGCTACAACCTCCAGGAGTTTAAATGTAAGGTCAATAGACACCTCCTAACACACTAACTCGCACCCATTCCCTCCAGCGCTCTCCCTACGTACATCCTAACTTGTCTATCACCATCCGTCTGACATTTCCTGTACCCAATCGCTCTATGTAGCCCCATGCGATATCGTAGCAGTGGACTGCCTTGCTTGGGGTGATATGATAAAAAAAATATAAGTATGTTTTTTTTAATCGTAATTATTATAACTTTATCAAAATAATTTTATTGAGCTTTATATTTTGGAATTATATAATTTACATTTATATCATTAGTTTTTCTTGATAACATGTTCTATGAACTTATTTTTTCGTAACATTGTTCTGATCTTTATAATCTATACCAAGACGACGAAATTTAAGCAGAAACCAAAACGATTATTATTTCGACGACAGCGTTTCAAAACTTGTTATCTTTTTCTTATAAGCTTGCTTGCTTTTTTCACGCTGATGAAATGGCGACATTCTCACTTAATAAAATGACAACCGTAACACGTATATACTAAGAAAGGCATATGACATGTATTTATTCTTCTGGTGACGTGACGTAAGTTAGGAAGTGGTGTCCGTTGTGCCAGCACACACGCATCGAGCAAAGCAGAAGCCCCGCTCGTATTTCTAGTGTCTTTCTCGGTTTCGGTCGTGATCTCAACTCCTCATAGACTAACTTCTAATACAAATCTATATTTTCTATAAGCAACGAAGTCATCTTTTGGCTCATTGTTTACAAACATTTCCAGGCTAACATGAAAAGGCTAACGTTGTCTCACCTTGGCTACGCAGGTTTAAAAAAGCATGGATAATTTTGCTCTTATTGTTAAACTAGTGTTAAATATTTTTAACACTATCTTTATTTTTCTTTTGCTAGATAGTTTGCATATTTTTGCATTTTCACTTCTTCACGAAATTGCTCACCATCTCAGATATCTAACAAACCAAAATTGAAAATGATTTCACCGCCACCCATTAGAATAATAACCAAACCCAAATTTAATAAATTTAAAAAAAAAATAAAAAAAATATCAAGATTATAAGCGACTAGGAATTTACAATTTTTAAATCAAATTAATCACATTCAATTGAAAAATTCATTAGTTAGAAATCAGAAAAAAGACCTAAGAATCTTAATCAATATTTAAACTGACGCAAACTCCACTTGATGCACTTTCATCTTTAGAAAGAAAACTCACGCCCTTCTAATCAGCCACATACGAACTGACCCGGTTAAAAAAGGTTAACTTAAATTTGTAATTACAGCCAAAATCTGAACAACTACAGAAATTTCTTGCAGATATTTGAAATGTAATGTTTATGTTTTCTACACTGGTTGAAAATCAATGCTATAGAACTCAGTCTGCCCTGCAATTTACCCTATCTTTCCAACTCTTACCTTTCCTATTCCTAATTTTTCCAAGAGTACTTAGCATTTAATTAGTGTAATTGTGTCGATTAGAATTAGAAAACTACAGAATTTTTTTCTGAAAAGCGACAAATTATATATTATCCTACACTCAACCACCTTTTCTCATTTAAACGTTATTTTTAATGGATAATTATATTTGAGCAGGATGACCTGTTTTTTTATTAAGCACTATATTTATCTATTTTGATTTACTCTACCATTTGATAATTCATATAAAAAAATACGTGCTATTTGACAGGATTCAAACGACGACCCCCATTTTAGAAGAAACCTTCATTAGCTGCGAAATGTTCGAGACCAGTTCAGCCATAGAATGCAACACCGAAAAAAGGTAGAAATGTGACTTGTAAAGTTTTTCAATTTTAATCCAATATATGTATTTCTTTTATAATCGTGTCGCCCTAAGCAAGACATTTTATTGCCACTGTTGAGCAGGGGGTTACATAGGAGGTAAGTTATGAGAAAGAGTGACAGGTTACTGGGGGGCTCAGGAAGGGGGTGTAAGAAAGATGAGAATACTGCTCAGAGTAGAGTCGACGAAGAAAGAAGCATGAGAGAGTATGCAATTTAGTGAGATAGTAGATGACTATTGACTTTACATTTGGATTCTTGACGATTGTAGCTGTCAGGAAACAAGTAAACGGAAGGGAATTCCACAGGCGGGAAGTGCGAGCGAAGAAGCTACTAGAGTAGAATTTGCGTATACAATTTATTGGTTCCACAGTAAAAGCGTGGTATCTAGTTTCTAATCATGTGGCTCGAGCAAATTCATGCATAGCGGCGGATTTAGCTAGGAACTCTATATAATCATTCCACTTGAGTTTTGTTGTGAGAGTCAACCGGAGGAGGCGTAGTGTTTTACTTTCAGGTAAACTGATCCATGTTAATGGGGATAAGAGCGATTGTCTGTATTGATTAATAGATTGCAGCTTCGTTTTAGAAGCATTAAAATTCACGAGCAATTTCTTACCCCAGTCAACCACGGACTGGTGGTCTTTTTCGAGCTCGGCAGCGAGATTTGCTTTGTCGGCTTTGGCAGACTATTGATCAAGGCTAGAGCGTAGTGTCTTCAGCGTATATCCCTACTTGGGATATTTCCTTGGGGAGATCTTTACTCTAGATAAAGAAAAGGGTGGGACCTAGAATAGAGCCCTGAAGGGCACCTGTGTTCGTTTGATAGTATTGGGAGACATGTCCGTGCAATACTACCTTCATTGTGTGATCTGAAAGAAATGAATGGATTAGGTCAAACAACTGTGCACTTATACCGTAGCCACGTAGCTTGCATATATGGCCAGCGTACCAGACCCTGTCAGTTGATTTGGGGATGTCTAGGGCAACAGTTCCAGCTTTCCCCTTCTTGTCGAGAGCCTGGTGAAAATCGTGAGCATATCAGCAGTAGACCCGGAGAAGCGGAAACCATACTGTTTGCCAGAGAAGAGTGTGTGGGCTGTGAGATGCTGTACTACCTCTGCATCATTGAGTCTTTGAACACTTTACCAAAGATTCGGTAAGAGGCTAAAAGGGCGATAATTGGCGTGGTCGGAGTGTTTGCAAAAATAACGTTATAAAGATAATATCTATAGGATTTATGAATAAAAAATCTATTACTTTTTTCTTTTTTTAGAAATTGAAAATGCTTCACAAAACAATGAATTAAATCTAATCAAACCACACTTAACAAGATTAAAAATACAATTCAATCGCCCCAAACCTAGCCTTATAAACACGTGCAATTCTTTCTCTGTTTTGAAAACACAAATTCGGTTTACGAAATGTTTATTTCTTAGTGTAATTTTATCTCATCTCATTAGATTTTGTAGATATTTTCCATTTAGACATATGATTCTTCAAATTGACCCTGTCGAAGATACAAAATGATGCTCTAAAATATGATGCTCTTAAATCCTCATTAGATAAATCTACCAGAACCAGCAAATAGAGGCAATGACAATTAAACGATAATATACTTTATTTTTCAAACCGAAACAACTAATGCAATACGTTTCCGAGATATTAGTTTGAAATAAAGTTTACAGAAGATCTAACAATTTGACTAACGTCAAAACTGTTTCCATCTCATCATTGAATTGGAATAAACACACCTATAATTATAAGATTTTTAATTAAGAGCAATTAGATTTTAAATCTTCCAAATTTTATATTGAAATATATGCATTGCAAATACTTTTAAAAACGTCAATATCTCGACTGTTACAGAAGTAATTCTATGAGTATACAAAATATACTATATAAAGAAGTTAATACTAATAATATTACAAATATTATCAGCAAAAATTGAACATGAAAATCTATTAAAGAATAAAAACCTGAAAATTGAAATCGTGAAAATGTGGAAATAGCAGGTGCGCTTGGAATGATTAAAAAAGGAATACAACACACTGAAAAAATCCATAGACATCCTTGCTTAATAAACATATAAAATATTATTATAAGTACATCCCATTCAATAAAAATAAATATGTCCAGTAACGATGATGATGTTACGTCAGTTAGCAAAATCAATCAAGCTAGTATTAGCTCCCTTAGGACATCTCGCAGAATTGTAGTAGAAATCGGAATATGATAATAATAATAATAATAATAATAATAATAATAATAATAATAATAATAAAATAATAAAAATAATTAAAAAAAAATAATAAAATAATAAAAATAATAATAAAAAAAATCGCCACGATAGAGTTGGGCAATATTTACATTGGGCAATAGACAAACATTATGGAAAAGCTGTAGGCAAACACTGGTATGAACATCACCCAGCACCGGTTACAGAAATAGAAGATGTAACCATTCTATGGGATTACACCATCTACACAGACAGAAAAATTGAAGCAAACAGGCCAGACATTATTGTTAAAAACCAGAAGGAGAAAACTTGTCTATTAATTGATATGGCTTGTCCAGCGGATTGTAACATAGCAATCAAGGAATTTGAAAAACTGTCAAAATATAAAGACCTGGAAATTGAAATAGGAAAAATGTGGAAAATTGAAAACAAGAGTTGTGCCAGTGATAGTAGGTGCACTTGGAATGATAAAAAATGGAACAAAACAACACATTGAAAGAATCCCTGGAAAGCCCAGCTTAAGAGATATACAAAAAATTGTCTTATTAAGTACAGCCCACACACTAAGGAAAACTTTATCTATGTAATGCTGGAGATGATAGGGAAGATAGAAAAACATGAAATGGAGCCATAACAACATGCCACTACCTGCCTTAGATCTCCCCGCAGACTTGGTTGGTAGTTGCCAAAGCAGAAATCGAAATATGGTGAAAAATGACATAATAATAATAAATTATAATAAATTATAATAAATTAGTAAAACAACATGAAAACAGGAAAACAGTAAGAATTTGTCAAACAACATGAAAAGAAAAAGAAAAAATATCCAATAAAAAACGAAGGCAGTAAATACAAACAAGATTTATATTGCGGCAAAAAATATGAAAATGAAAGCCAAGGATAAATCTCTTGAAGAGATGAAACAGCGCTGGCAAAACAAACCTCTGCATGGCCAATATCCAGAACGTGCCAATAAATCCAATGTTGATAAAGTTAATACTCATCGATTGTTACGTGCATCTAGATTAAATTCTGAGAGTGAAGACTTTAATTCACGCAGCGCAAGACCAAAGGCTTTTTAGTATAAACATTCAGGCAAATATTATATATAATAATATGGATCCAAATTGCAGGTTCTCTTGTAAATACCAAGAAACAATATACCATCTAATCTCAGGTTGTTCTGTAATTTTCCCAAATGAATATAAATATCGTCACGATAAGATGAGGCAATATTTACATTGAACAATGTGCAAACACTATGGAAAGTATGTAAACAAACACTGGTATGAACATCACCCAGCTCCGGTTACAGAAATAGAAGATGTCACCATTCTATGGGATTACACCATCTACACAGACAGAAAAGCTGAAGCAAATAGGACGAGCATAATTGTTAAAAAACAGAAAGAAAAACTTGCCTATTAATTGATATGGCTTGTCCAGCAGATTCTAACATAGAAACAAAGGAATTCGTAAAACTGACAAAATATAAAGACCTGGAATTTGAAATAGTAAAAATGTCGAAATTGAAAACAAGAATCATACCAGTGATAGTAGGCTAATTTAGAATGACAAAAAATTAAACAAAGTAACACATTGAAAGAATCTTTGGAAACCTCAGCTTAAGGGATATACAAAGAATTATCTTGCTAAGTACAGCCCACACACTAAGCAGGATTTGACTATGTAACGCTAGGGAGGTTAGGGGGATAGCAAAACATGAAATGGAGCCATAACAGCACAACACGACCAGCCTTAGGTCTTCCCGCAGACTTGGTAGATAGTTCGACCGTCGCAGAAATAAAATATAATGAAAATAACATAATAATAATAATAATAATAATAATAATAATAATAATAATAATAATAATAATAATAATAATAAGTTTCCATAGTGCAATACATTTTTGAAATCTTAAACTAGACCATAGTTGGAATTAAGCGAATCGACGCTAAAAAATAAAACTTCAGACTTGCCATCTATCCATCATCCCAAAGCCGAGGTTAATCATCTGCATGTGCTCGGATCAGAGAGAGGAAGTGGGTGAGTTTAACTAGAACTGTTTTACAAAACAACAACAATTTGGCTTCAAGGATAACTAGAAACAAAGAAGAATGAATGATGGTATGTTTATAAGAAAACATGAAAAAATTCAGGCACTTTATTACAGTAAAAAAGTAAGTCAATATATGTAGCTTCAAGTGGCTAAAGAAATCAGGGTAAAACCCAATAGGCACATTGCAGCTACAAAAATCTTAAGAAAGAAGTCAAAGTGAAATACAATCGACCAGATACAGAAATAGTAAACATCTTCCCTTTCAAAGTTCTGTCCCTACCAATTAAGCTGATGTCGACAAACCGCGCAACGGGAATGAAAGAGAAATCGAAGTTTTAATTTTTGCTATATAGGATCAATGCTCGATAAACAGAATCTGTAAAGCACACATACTGAAAAATTATGTTCAACCAAAATGCAGATTCTGTGATAAAGATCAAGAAACAGTTGATTATCTTGTATCATTTGCACAGTATTGGGATCCATTGACTATAAAACCAGGTATGACAGACAGGGCAAAGGTCTGCCACATTTACGGAGATGAAACGGAAAAGAATTGGCATGAATACCACCCATACCCATAGGATCTACAACAATTTTACCGGATTTACGATGCACAAAGATAGACAATTTAAAGCTAATCACTCAGACATCGTTAACAGAGACGAAAAGAGAAAAAAAGCTACCCTCTTATTGATATGGTAGTCTATGCACACTGTAAGGTATCTTTGAAGATCTTCAAAAAAACATCTGAAACATGTGGAACAGAAATACATCAAAAACTACATTTGAAATTGTAGCCCTAGGATTTATTAGAAAAGACATCAACAGATTCATTTAATGGGTCCCTGCTAGCCAAAGCCTTGAAGAAATGACATTTCTGATCATATGTCTTTGGATGAATCCCGGAAAAAATGAGTATGCATCTGAAATGAAAGAGCATAAAAAACAGCTGAAACAACAAGAACAATAATAATAATAGCTAAAAACTGACTGATATTTCTAACAAAACCTTCCTGTCTGAATATGAAATTAATTAAAACTACATCCAGAACAATCACGGATCATAACCAAAAATATCCGTAATAAACATAATTCTGAAGCAGTTATATATATATATATATATATATATATATATATATGTATGTATGTACAAATCGTTTATTATCACCATTATTAACTGTCTGATGATGCATTGTATTTTCAATGTCGTTACAAAATGTAATTTTTTTTGTAGCTTGTACATGTTCTAAAGTAATAATTACTAATGATATTAATTGCCCTATTTTTATATTGAGAATTGTTTTAAGTTAATATTTTGAACTTTGCAATCATTTTCTTCGTTCCTTATATATATATATATATATATATATATATATATATATACATAACAAAAATAACAATTATATATATATATATATATATATATATATATATATATATATATATATATTATGGTTTAGAAATCTCAGGAAACTTTCAATTTCAAAACGTTTCATGAAAAGGTAAATAGTAGATTTTGCCATTCAAGGATTTATCAGATCTGAAGGACGAAACAATGACATGTATATATGAGTATTTAATTCTTTGTTGCATATTGGTTACAATTGTAACTACTATGCAAGAAAGGGTTAACATTATTTACACAGTTCGAACAGTTATACGGAAGTATAGGCAAATATTGTGTATTTGTGTTTCTTTAAATAATCAATGAATCTTATTATTTTCGCCCAACAGCTTTTCGTTGGAATATCATGATGCCGTATTATTATGCAACTTAAAAAAAATTAAACAGGAAAAAAATTATGAACATACGAAAGATATTCGAAATATTAATTCATCCAAGGCATTTATTATACTCAACGTTAATTTCAACTAAAATTTTGATTTTTAAAATGTTTCTTTAAAAAGTAATTGACTTACTAAAAGATATAAAGTTTTCTGAAAGGTATTAAAATATAATATCCACAAAATAACCGACCTGTATTTTAAAAAAATTCCCATGAGCCAACATATTTTAGATTATAAGTAACATTTAACATTATAAGTAATATTTAAGAGTATAAGTAATATCTAAGATTATAAGTAATATTTAAGATTATAAGTAATATTTCAGATTATAAGTAATATTTCAGATTATAAGTAATATTTCAGATTATAAGTATATCTAACTATTAATGGAAAACGGTGAATTTAAATGTGAATAGCTAAATAATATAAAGAATAATTAACTTTCCTGAAAACAAATAACCCAAAAACCTAAGTCACCTAGCGTTTGTCACGACTTGCTATTTCTATTATATGTATGCGTGTGTGAGTTGAACGCAGATGAAATAACTTTTCGCCTAGGTTGATACTCAATAGAACTTCGACTATCAATTTTGTGTGTTTGAATATATTAAAACCGCGTTTACTCGCTATGGGGTTCTACTGTTTCACTTTACAGGAAATGATTCAAAAGATGTTGTTAGCTTTGATGAAGAAATCTAAAATATCAGAGTTTGTGTGGAAATTGAAAAGAAGCCAGGGTATATGCGCCTCATCATGAGAGGCTATTAATACTAAAGCATTTGCGCGAATTAAGTTGATTATATTTCGGCCTTCACACTGCCCTCAGCCTCTTTTTCATCTCAAAGGTATAACTGTGAGTGAAGCGTATAGTGACGACACCACATTTGTATCTTCGTCCGTATCGTAGCGGTCAGATATTTATTTTTGCTATCATGGATTTAGTCGCTCGTAACTTCCGATCGAAACCGAACCCACTACTCTGTGCAAATTGCCATCTATATGCCTGAATATTTACAGTGAACGGTTCCGTTTGTATTTGATGGATTGCATGGCAATTTTTGTTCGGAGTTGATTCCATCTCCATGATGCTTTCAAGATCGTGGTATGTAGCGATTATGCATGTAAACAGATGCTTGAAATGCAATATCTTGAACCATGGTGTCAGAGCAGAGGGTAAATTGTATAACTATAAATTGTATTTGAGCTGAGGCTTAGACAACGATTAGAAATCCGAGGTGAAAAGCCTGCGAATAAATAAAACCTTTGGTCCCGTCACTTAAATTATTGATAAAAACTTCGCATCTTAATGTTGGGATGCTATTATATCTAAGATGATTCCTATTGATCCTCTATTCAACGTTTGATTTTCCAAGAGGAGATAATGTTACTTCTTTCCTTATCAAATCACCAATGATACATTGTATATATAAATATGAACAGAGACCTTTAGATGACTCACAATTATAAATTTCAGCATGGTTGTCATCAGAATATGAAAATAAATACATTATTCGTTTACATAATATATCTATATAGGATGTAATGAAGACAATATTAATTATCAGTTACGTAAATTTTTCAGAATCCTAGGTCGAATCGCATGTACATGCATATAAAGACAAGACGTATACGCAGGCAAATAATAATATCAACCACCGTAGACGTAAAATCCTATAAACTTGAAATGTACATCTCATTAGGTAGTTAGCACCTATTTTTTTGCCATTAGGAAAGTAACTCACATAGTTAAAGCATGACATTAAAATGTGTAAGAATTTTATTTGTTTCTGAGTCAAGCAAATGATGTTAACGAAAACAAATTTATGTTTTTCCATTACATTTTTAAAATATTCATTGATTTAGAACACAGGAAGATAGTGTTAAAAAGATATGACCTTGATGTGATTTATATATATTATGGACTCTCCCGTCGATTTCGACGTATGAGTGTCTAACGCTGTTAGACTGCCACACAAAGAATTGTTTAAAGTGGTGAAGGCTCGTGTAGCACCATCCACACTTTTTGGAACTGCTGATAACAAACAATCGGTGCAGAAGTGTGCCACAGATCGTATGAACAACAGGCCTAGGTTATTTAACCCATAACTGGAGGGAAGGGACGGATTAATACCTTTCCCAAGGGTACCAGTGCGTAAGTGAATGCAAAGTGTTCGACTGAAATTGGAACTCGGCTCACCGATTCCCCCCCGAGCCGACATCCACTGCACCACAAAGCACATCCGTCAATAACGCTTACAGCACATGGCATTCCCAAGCGGTCACCAATCTGACCAGGCTCAACGTTGCTTAACTTCGGTGATCGAGCGAGAACTGGTATATTCAACGTGAAGGTAAGCTTATATATATATATATATATATATATATATATATATATATATATGAATATACATGTATATGAAAGTATATATATATATATATATATATCCGCAGACAGATCTGTTTCGCTGTATGACAGCTCATCAGTACGGTTAGACTCCGATTGCTTTTTAACCCATGATTGAAACCCGACCGAAATGGCGTCAGTCGGCGACTCTACTCCTGGTCTATGGGCGTCCGGTGGAAGTAAGCAGATTTTTTAGCGCATACCATTATACACATCCAATAGCTAGAGCGATCTAATTCATTTCACTGAATGACCGATGCGTACATGCCAGAGTAGCTACTGTTTATCAAAATCTACTATTTTTTCAGCGTGCTCAATCAGGGTGTGAGAGCGTATATATATATATATATATATATATATATATATATATATATATATATATATATTGCATACCTCTTAGTTTCCGCTCATAAGATTAGACCAGTGCACATTTGTATTAAAAAGTGCTTAATACAATTATATTATAGAACTTTTGATTTTTTTCCATTTGTAACCGAGTTATAACGCGACCTAAGTTTCTACTTGAGAGGTATCTTAAGGCGATTTACATCAACTGATTTTACCGATTACATTTTTTTAAGAACGCTCACGTAACGCCTTTATTTTTTAACATTCACGTTGCAGGGAATTTTTGAACGCGCAACTTTTAAAATTACAAGTAATTATTGCGTTTTCATCCATAGCTGTATGAATCTAATATATATATATATATATATATATATATATATATATATATATATGTGTGTGTGTGTGTGTGTGTGTGTTTGTATATATATATATATATATATATATATATATAGGGATGTATGCATCGTTATCTCGATTAAAAGTTAGAAATTTATGGACAAGCTGAAACTGTTAAACCAGAGAAATAAACTTACTGTTCGTTGTAAACATAGTTCAGTATTTACATTAAAGTCTGTGTTATAATATTAAGAATGTATGTATAACTTTTTAGCTGCTCTTAATCGATATTTGTTTAATTTGATGTATACTTTTATTTGATTTGAACGTTCTAGTTGAATCTTTCTACGTAATTCATATTAATATTATAAATTTCAGAGTGCTCAAGCTAACATTGATCGTCAAGTTATATAGTTCTGAGGTATTTTATCTAACATAAATTATCATGCCAGTATTCGATAGATATTTTTCTATCATACATCATCTGGTTAATATTTAACACGTTTTTAATATAGCAGCAATTGTTAAACTAATATTAATTACGTATAGTTCCGTTTCTCTCTCTCTCTCTCTATATATATATATATACATATATATATATATATATCCGAATGAATTTAGAATGTAGAAAGAATTCTTACAACGTCCAAAACATTAATTTAAAACAGTGCTCTCTATATAATATGTAGAGCTTTGAATATTTATTATAAATTATATTTTAGAACATGTACATAATCTTTCTATATTTATCAACGACAAAGGTACATTTGTTTCGATATTGAAACATCAATGTCTCATTAGGCGGTATGTAAAGGAGTGGAAAGCCACTTTTTTATATTTGGTCAGTTGTCTTTGAGGTGTTGGTGGGGGTTAGTGATAGGGGAACAATTCTTTGACCGTTAGAATTTTGGAGAGAGTGTTGTTAAAGTGGTTGATTAATGAGAGTCTTTGATTTCTAGATAGTTTTAACCTTAGCAGTTAGAAACAAGCATATTAATCAACCACATGTTCTAAAATATAATTCATCATATATATATATATATATATATATATATATATATATATATATATATATATATATCTTTGTGTCTCTGTGTCTGTGTATCTGTGTACATATATCGATAAATATGTAGAGTATGTGAATAGCGTAAATAGTCCAACTAGACCTGATATAAAAATTTAATATTATATTATATCTAGATATGGAGCTCAATCAATGTTATCCAGAGTAATAGATTTCTTTTTAAAGGGAAAACTCAACATATCTTTTAGACTGGTTAAAGATAAATATGTAAAGAATAATCTATTTTATGAGCTAAATTAGCCCGTTTCATAAAACCTCACTATATTCGTTACATTTGGCATAAATATCTGTCCCGGAATAAACATTCCTCTAAAATAAAATAGAAAACAACAAGTTTCAAAGCAGAGACCTTGGCCTTATCTTAATTGAATATCTCTAGACTGGTTACTTTGAGTCACTATTCTTGGATAGTGACCATAAATTCATTATACACACACTCACAGACCCATGAACAGGTATCTCCATACAACACTACATATTAGCACAATCACCTTTGCTCACTTATATCCACGTATGTCTGCACTTCCACATATGTACAAATGATGATCTCTATTTTAATCAAATATTATTAATAAGGCCCCTAACAAATTAATTTTAAAGTCTGTTCTCGTATTGTTCAAATCAAACATTGCTTTGTTTGATAGGTCCGTTTTGTATTTTATGTAACAACACATACCTAAATAAGGAGTTTTGTCTAGTTTCCAACTTGAAATGAAACGGTTCAATGTTCTGAATTTTCTGATATTCCCAATAAAATCACTTTTATATAAGTAATTTCGTTACTATCAATGCACACCTTTTGCACAATGAATATTTTAATAATTATCTATAATTCTGATATTTTTTTAAACACATACTGTTAAATATAACAGACAATGAATGCCTATTATGTTTAATCGTGATCCGTTCTAAACATCATATTTTGGCTTTAATTTCAGGTGAAAATAAAGATTTTCCAACATTTGGATAATTTTTTATTAAGTTGGTTCTAAGCTCTCGGCTCACATGAGCCATATTCATAAAGGTTAATAGGACATTAACATAAAAACATCCACCATCAGCGACGATTTTATCTTGTGTTGACATAAACCATTGCTAAGCTACAATGACTGTTAGCAAAAAGAGCAAACGCAGTTCGTAAATTTGTAATGCGGTTCTATGACGTCACAACGCGTGTGAGCTCGAAATGATAAAAGAACCATATATTTATATACAATGTAATGTGTCATGACCAGATTTAAACGTGATTCTATTAACTGTGATATTATATATTATCATAATTTACAGTATTTACATTGTCCGGACTGTTGTCTTCTTTTAACTTTTTTCAATATCTGTCAGTCATCGAACGCTCCGGGAATCTTTTGGTTATTAGTATTTCCAACTGAACCATTTATTACCTCCACTGGGGTAAGTTGCTCTAGTTTTTTTAGCATGCCGTATTACAGGCTCCAATGTTGTGCTTGAAATGCTTACGATATTTTCGTTGCGCGGATTCCTTATGTCTTCGTATTTTCCAATGATGTTCTGTAGCTATAAGCTTGCTTTGGCACAGCACCGGAAGTAAGGATTAGTGAATATGTATCGAACACAGTACATAATGGTAACGCTCAACAGAACAAAATACAGGGAGTACTAATCTCATGTATAATTGAGGCTGCATACCAAACTGATTTTTTCTGATGGTTTCATTGTAAAAGTAATTTAATATCTGGAACAATAAACTTTAACCTGACACAAAAGAATCGTTGAATTGAAAACCGAACAAACCACTTGCATACGAATAGAAAATTACTTCTATAAATACTCATATATAGAAAGAGGAATGAAATAAAGATGTGACTTCACAGCTGAGATATTCAGTCTTTGCTGCGAAATGATCGTTTGATAAAAATGGAAACCTATAAGGATTCCTTACTGGCGGCCAGAATCTCAACAACGCAAAATTTGCAGATGAGAGTATCGATAGAAGAAACAATATGAGAACAGCAAAATACCTAGAGAAGTTTTTAAATCAATGAAGGAAAAAAAAGGAAACATTACTCGTGCAACCAGACTGGCAACTGGGTCCCACCCATTCACAGCAGGTTAGCCAAATGCAGACGTCAATTCTACTCCTGCAGCTTCTTCTCTCGCACTTCCCGCCTGTGGAACTCGCTCCCTTATTCTTGCTTTCCTGACGGCTACAACCTCCAGAAATTTAAATGCAAAGTCAATACTCATCTACGAACCACTGGACTCTAGCTCTCTCCCCACCCCCGTATAACCTTCCATTTCTCTCCACCTATGTATCTGTCATCGCGCCTGCTTTCTCAGCTTTCTATTGTTCCTTTCTAACTAGTTTGTACTCCTCACTCTTTTCTAATTAATCTTTTTACATTCATGTAGCCCCCTGCACATCAGTGGCGTTTCCGCCTTGCTCGGGGAGAAATGATTAAAAAAAAATCAATTGTAAGAACTCAGAATGTGTATGTGTGTCAGCAAAAAAAAAAAAAAAAAAAAAAGCCCAAAATATAAATTATAAAATAGATATTAACAAATAAACTAGATTGTTTCCTTTCTAAAGCATTGCTTCTTGAATATTTACGGAGTACAAATATGAAACCGATTTTAAAGAAGTTAATAAATAAATTGTAATTTTAGTGAAAGGTTTTTGATTTTTATATTGAGACATATTATTCTTAGTATTAAAATTGAAAAAAATAATGTAATCAGTCTATCACATTCCAAAGAAATCTACTAATAGAAAACAACATTTTTTCTCTATCAAAGGAGATTAAAGTTTCAATGCTGATGATATAGAATTTCATAATTGGTGCAATAATAATATTGAACAAATGTCAAATCAACGTCGCAAACTGGTTCACAATCTGCTATTGCCAAATGTATCATTTTAACATCTGTCCGAATGTAATAAACAAGATTGGCAGAATCAAAAGATACATTTCAGATAATATGCACCTATTATTACAAATTTTCTTTTTAGTATTAATACACAGGGTGCGATGAATAAGTTGTATAATTACACACAAATTAAAATAGCCTTGACATCATATTTTAAGAAATATATTTACTAGAATTACATTAAAAATATGTTTAAGATCTAAAGAATAAATTTATTAAATAAAATCTCAATTGGTTTCAATCACAGATTCCAACGACTTCGGCAAATCCCTCACAGCCTCTGGACGATTTTTTGTATAAGTTGGTGAATAGTGCTATAATCATTGCCTTTTGTATTACAAGGAGTAATCATTTTTCATAGAAAGTATTTTGTTGGTCACTTGCTCAAATTGCGGAACACACATAATAATAAAGTTGCTGTATTTTGACGGGTTAGGCGGATATATGTAAGGGTGTTGTGGTCAAAGAAATTTTCTAAAAGCGATTACTATTACCAGAGTTCTGTTGCTAGATGTAGGGTCATCCAGTAGATACCTTCTTAATCAAAAACACAAATACCTCCAGAATACATTTGATATGACTATCCGTGTCGAGTCTGCTATCTTCACTAACAAATTCAGGAGTTCTTTTGTTATTAAAGCGCTCAGAGTGTGTTTTCTGAGCTTTGTACGCACCATTAACCTCATTCAGCTCTTTTCGAATTAACTGTACTTACTTCAGATGGACATCTATCTCTGAAATGTTTGTATTGGAGATTAGGAGCCAATGCCAAGCAGAACAGGAAACCTTTTTCAAATTTCTGGCGGAGTGAATTGCGTCATGTTGCTTTTTTTTTTACAGAGGGTTCCCAATTGATTCTACTATTATGTGCAGTCAATAATTTTAAAAGTGAGTAAAAATGACAACTGATCTAAATCCACTAAAATAGCTGAAATTTGAAATTGTTAAATTCAAAGACCTTCAAATAGTCAAAAACATTAACAGCAAATTTAGTAGAGAAAAATAAATAAATTAAACACCGGATATTTTTGAGTTGGGGTACGTTTGTCCCAACCCGTTAAACGTTACTAAAACGAAAGATTTGATACGAAAATGAGACTGCTGTTTATAAAAATTCGTTCATATTGAGACTTTTTTATGAATGCTATGTATATGGTTCAACTTGTTCAGAAATACTTAATCTGTCATCCATATACAACTGAACTCTTTATAACATGCCTGATGAAAAATGACTAACCATTATATTCTATAAACTTTAAAGAGTATATTTCATCTGACCCTATAGGCAATTGCAAAAATATAACAAGTAAATCACAACAAAATAGATAGTAAGTGTAGCTAGAAAAGAAACTATTATAATTAACCCGTTAACTTTCCATACTAGCAAAACAAAAATCTTGAAAGAAACTCTTACTTATACTATAAAGTGTTTTAGAATTTTCTCAAAAAGAGAAGTTCAATTTTAATAAGATTAACTATTCGGTCATTAAATGATCCTATTCTTTTTTTATAGGACAAGCTGATTTCTACTGTTCCTATAGGACTACGTACAAACTAAACATGGAACAGTATAATCAATTTTTCAGTTCTCTTGGGAATTTTCACTGAAATTATTTAGTGTACTATCATTTACATAGTTGAACTTCTTGAAAACATAAAAAGAAATAACACTACCGATTTTCACTAAGATAAATAGAAATGTTCGTAAATCTGATTAGTAAAAGAATTTTTAATCAGTCCTCCCCCAAGCAAAGCAATAAAGTTAATACGACTTAAGAGAGGTGTCTGAAGATAATTAAGGAGAGAGAGAATTAAAGTACAAGAAAACCAGAAAGTGACAGATTAATGATTTGTAATACAGTTTTACAGATCAACGTCGACTGAAAAGCAAGAGACCGGAAGAAGATTTCTTAAGAGATAACTGCTAGAGAGAAACTCTTAACACAATACCTTACAGAGGCATCTAGAAATTTCATCGGCGATATGATGAGACTTTTTCACCAAATATGTAGTACGCTTAAATTCATAAAGTCTATACCTCAAAAAGGAAAGTTCATCAAATATTAGAATCAAAATATTTATCAAAAATGCAGTGGGAAAATAAATTCGGTCACTGATAAAATGACTAAAGCTGAGGTGCTATGTTAGAAGAAGTAATATTGCAAAGTATTCTTAGTATTTTGTCTCATTAGCGTAAAGCTATGTTTGTAGTCAAATCAACTGCAGAATAAGTTCTTTTATCAAGGATTCGAGGTAATTTATTTGACCGTAATGAAACTAATTTCAGCTGCGATAGACGTCTTCCTTTCAGAGTAATGGCTTGCCATTATTTTCAAACTTTTGTCTGAGATGAGCTTACAATCCTTTTTATTTTTATTTTCGGTGTCTGTTCCCAAATTGTTTTCTCCATGTATATAATGAGCAACTATGTTGCAAATCCATAAACGTCTACGTCCTGAAAAGAAAAGGCCGATAAAAATATAGAATCAGTTACTCATGGGACAGATAGAAGGAAATATAGAGAGGGGAAAGCAATACGAGACATATTTAATATGATTGAGCAAGTGGATGACGGAGAAGATTTGGGAGAAATACCAGGAGAAAGTTGTTAAGAATTACAAGGCTTAAGAGTAAGAGGAGGTCAATGATTGCATTTGTCCTTAATAGAAACGGCACACAAAAGAAGATATATTTATATAAATTACATATTATATATTCTAATCAATGAGTCTCCGTGTTTTTGGCTTAAATAATGTTTGAGCTTTTCTTGTTTTTATGTTCCTGCTATAAAGCAATCTATTCATGCGCAGTTCTTATTTTCACATGTCTCCATTTCCTTCTATATTTAATATATTTGAATGTTAATTAAAGATTAGATTGTCATAAAGCTCTGTTGGTAGCAGAGTCAAATGCTAAAGACATTATTGTTTTCGACGATCAGAACTAATTTATTTAACTTATAGTGAAACAATTTTGAGCTCTCTTAGAATATGTTTTTTTCAGCGATATCCTTTAGCTGGTTTTAATTCTTTATTGAATTAGCAACGAATTTTTAAATTGTTGTTCTTCTTCTCTGTTCCATGTCCTTTCAAGACATAGGCGATCATGTCCTTCAACGTTTCCCTATCGTTGGCGGCACGTTTTCTACAGTTACTCCATCCAACCTCCGCTCTTTCATTCACCTGCTCAGGCCCGTCAAGTAGGTTACCCGCTGCTTTCCCCTTTCTATTTTTCCTTCTATCTGACCCGTGAGCACAAAATTCTCTAAGACCTCTATTCTTATTATATGCCCCAGAAGTTTTAGTTGTCTTTTTCTGATGCCCAGTATTAATATCCTTTTCTTTGCTATCCATTCCAAAACCTCATCATTGCTCACATGCTCTATTTTTGAAATTCGCGGCATCCTTCTGTAGAACGATATTTCAATTGCTTCAAGTTCCTTTCTTTATCTTTGATAGGATTGTCCAGCATTCACTGCCCCATTAAAGAAGTGACTTTACATAGCAGTCTAGTACTCTCTTTTTGTTTCTAACGAAAGTTTTATTTCGATTTTACTAAGTTAAATATAGTATTTTTTCCGATATAATAGAGTAAAATAGTCTTTCTAATCGCTGGTTTATAATGTCCTCTTGAGTAGAATACCCTCTTTTGGGTACTTCAGGTTATCTCACCGGCAATTTCGTACCAAAAAATTAAAAGTACCAAAAACTTAAATCACTTTTGAAGATTAAATATAAAACAATTTAAACATGAACACCACACAATTAAGGTATTTGGCGGAATCTGTTGTGAAACTAAAGAATCTTTCTTGTATGCAGTACGAGACCGGAGTGCAGCAACACTGATGCCTACAATCAAGCTGTTGGTTAGTCTTGGCTCTACAATTATCACAATCGAGTGGAGTGAATGATTTTGCTCATCTCACCGTGAATGACATCATGAATTTTATTGATCCACAAACTCGCGCCCAAAAGCAACACATCGAATGAATGATTTCAGGAATAAGCGACAGAACGTAAATAACCTAACAATGTTAGACTCCTACTTCTGTGAGTTTACGTGGCTGCAGAGGCTGCAAGTTTCTGATCCGTTTCTTTGAATTATTTCAATCTCACTCATATTTGGCATTCCAAATGACTGTTTTCGCTAAATGGACACTTTTTACCTGTGGTTATTTTGCGTTTAATAAAATTAGCGGGGAGATTACCCGGAAATACCCACCTATGTTTCGTATTTAGGAAACGGTTCGTGGTTACTTTCCTTTCTTCAGGGCTTGTGTGAATGGTGGAAACATCTACTCATATTGAGTGTACCGGGCTGGCAGTTTTTTAGTTGCTGTTTCCGACTGGTAGTTATGATCGGTGAATTGCTTAGCCTCTAAAGTCTGCAGTGATCAACAATCGAATCATATATGGGTCTATGCAGTGCCATATCACGCATTGATGGGTGTCTCAACAAGAAACTTGGTGAGCAAAATAAGAGGCCACCCTATGCTGCAGTCTACAACAATTTTCTTCTCAGCCTTGTTGCATTTGACGACAGGTTACTATTACTACTCAATCCGTATATCAAAATAACTGAACTTGACTATAAGTAATGGAAATATAAAACTATACCAGACCAACAAAAAACACCTAAACCTCTCTAACTTAGGCTGTCTAACATCGGTAGTAGTCGTACAATTGCGTACAGTGGCGAATATCTCCTTTTCAAAAATTCTCCAGAAATCCTAGCTAACTGTGAAACCAATTTTAACACTGCAACTGTCTACTCTGGTTTCTTGATTCTAGGTTAGCTTCTCTTTATTTACAAAGGATTTTAATGTCTACCCGTATGGATAGAAGTGTTTATCTTTCTCTTCATAGGGAGCTCTCTCTCTTGAATCATGAGATCATTTTTACATGTATTTCCATCTCTCTCTCTGCTAAACTCAATCAGCTACCTCTTCTCTACCGCTTCACTTCTTTTAATGACTCTTGCATGCAAGATAGTATTTCTGACAATATACACAATGCCATTTCTCTATAACCCCTTGCACATATTAATGTTCAGAGGCATTAATACACATCATGCTATCAGTTACCTATATTGCTGTGTTCTAAATTCTGAAATTCTATATCATTTAATCTATCACGCAAATCACGGATTTCCACACGCGTTTGCTTAGTAACCATGAAGAACATACCTTTGTTTAGATGTCATCTTTATTTCAATCCCTGGCTAATGTCATGCCAGACAGTCCTCATCACTTGACAAGGCTGATCATGTGATATGGCCTATAAACATCACTTTCTGCTCCCCCGACATCCAGGAACCTACCTATTAGCGTGTGGATTGGGACTCGTTCTGTGATTATTTGTGTCATTTCCCTTGGAGCAAAGTCTGTACTGTCCCTGTTTAAATATGCGCTTCTGAGGCCTATTCCTGAGTGAAGGCCGACATAGATGCTTTCGTTCTGCCAAGTAAATTATGAGTTAAATGTCGTTCATCTCCTTGGTACTTGTCACAGGAATCACTTCTTCAGGCTTTTTCGGATTTACACTTTTGTTTACAATATACGCCTCTTTGTCCCTACTCGTAATAATTACAAGCTATTTTAAATTATTGAAAATAATTGTTAGAAGAAACAACGTATAGCATCGCGCAAGTTAAGTTCCAGAGAGTACTGGTGAATCTGCAATCCGTCTTCTATACAATCAATTTGAAATCTTCACATCTACAGGAGACAAAGTTTAATATTTTGCTCGCAAATAGTCTTCCAACTCAACATTTTACGCGTCTGAAGTAGGTACACATGATTTACCACTTAGAACAGTGGCTCAAATGAGAGATATATGCATTTTCTCGTTACTGAACTCGGACAACATTTCTAAACTGGACTCCCGTAAGGCAGGCGAATTGTATGGGATCCTAGCCTTGACCTAAAATAAAAAATGTGCCTCTAAATCAAGAACCGCTGTTGATAGCAACCCATCTGCAAACGGAGAGGTAACAAATTCAGTAGCCTTACAAAGATAGACAGGAGAGCAAGATAATGATGTGTTCTTTCACCGGATTTAATCAACTTATTCAGCGAGACTATTCGGGAGGACCCTAGATGTTATGCCAGGTACTGTTATCAGAGGCCACAATTTCATTTACCGATTTTTGGTAAAGTATTCGATGTCTATTCAATGCTGAATTGTTTACGCATCTCACCGCTAACGACCTACTCTCTGAAAATCAATGTCGTTTCCGATTTACCATATCTACCGCTGATGTGCTTGCGGTCATCACTTAATATATATTTATATACCTGTCTTTTGATAATAATGGCGGAACTCCAGCTCCAGATATCTCCAAAATATTTGACAGGGTTTGACATGCAATCTTTCTTTGCAAGATTGAGTGTTATGTTATAGCTGGAAGACTGATTTAATTTAATCTTTATTATCAAATCGTGAAATGAATTTTATTTTGGACGGGCCAGCTACCAGATCATTCACACCAATGCGAGTGTTCGTCAAGGCTCTATGCTAGGTCCTACGCTGTATATGATATTCATCAATGATTTTCTTGATGTCGTAATTTCCCAAGTAGGCATTTATGTAGCTGACACTACCAATTACTCTTGTCTCAGTAAGAAACCTCAAAGCTGACAGAGTTAAACCTGGCTGCTGCTCTTTAAATGGACCTACAATCAGTGGGTAACTGGGACTGTAATTGGTTTGCAAATTTTAAAACTCCAAATACAGAACTACGCTCGTTTAACCTGCAGAGGGGATTTTTTTGCCTGCTTTCAACATCGCTGATACTAGTCTTCTGGAGAGCAACTCACATGCCTCCTCGACGTCACTTTTTCGACCGACCTGAAATAAAACGACTACTTAGAATTCTATAGCTGCATCTATTGCTAAAAAGTTTGGTTCATTTTGGCTAGTTATAGATATTCTCATCAGAATCTATCTTGCATATTCATAATATAATTGGACCCTGCGTTGAAAAATGTTGCCATATCTTGTCAGTTGCTCCTGATATTCATTTCGATGTTCTTGACAAATTCCAAAGAAGGATCTGCAGTATAATAGATCCAGACTTTGCATTTCTACTTCATTCACATTCTCACTGGGACGCCATTGCTTCTTTCTGTCTTTTAAACGAATATTTCATCGCCAATGTTCTGACAAAATCGTTTATCTGGTAAACTGACCACTGGAATTTATGCGAACGTCTAGATTGGCTTTCTAAATTGGCATTTTGATCTCATTTTTTTTACCCTTGCAATAGCAACATGTAACCGCAACTTCTATTTCAATAGTTCCTTTTCTCGCAATTCCTGCCTATGAAACTCGCTTCTGTTTCATTGCCTCCCTGATTGCAACAATCACCGAAAAAATAAAGTACAATGTCAATTGTCATCTTTTATTTTCTCGAATTCTGTTCATCATTTATCCTCACTTAAATGCAACCTGTATCCAATCTTGTCGATCGTGTAAACCTTGCGCACCAATGCCGGTCCCGTCTCGCTTGGGGTGAGATGATAAAAATGTGTTTAAATTTATAGCAGACACACAAGATCAAACTTGAAATTTACATTCAATGCACTGTGAGCTTATAAATATGTAAAAATGATTATAGCGAGAAAAACTGTTTAGTACGAGACAATGAACAAACATTACTTGCAGAAAACTTAGCCACTGATACAAAATATTTTGTCCAACTTATATCCGCGAAAAGTTAGTATGAGAAGATGCAAGTACTCAATTACCTAACGGTTTGCATCAGCCATGTCGATGGAAGACAAAATGTGTTCTCTCAGAAATTAAAATATTTTTGGTTTTGAATGCCTAGGTATTAACAAGTAATTTGTTGCCTAAAGACGTCAGTTCATCTTTTCGGGAGCTTGCAATTTGACCATATCAAACTGATCAATATATATATATATATGTGTGCGTGTTTGTGTGTGTATGCATATAGTTACAAGGAAAGTATTACTATTAATGATGAAAGAGAAAATTATAAAATAATAAAAAATAAAATGCGTCGGAATAAATAATCACCTTAATGGTGATAAAGTAAGAGAAGATGAGATTTTTTGAAGTTCGAATATTTGAAGCGCCAAGTGATGATGGAATGCGTTATTCAGTCGTTATTGTTCTAGCGAGACAAGCTGGCTGACATTATTCCAAGTCACATCGGCCAAAGAGTCATTTGCATGGATATTGGAAAATTTTAAAAAATAGACACTGAGAGGTATGTAATTATATATACAATGATATATATATATATATATATATATATATATATATATATGTGTGTGTGTGTGTGTGTGTGTGTGTGTGTGTGTGTGTGTGTGTGTGTGTCTGTGTGTGTCTGTGTGTGTGTGTGGTGTGTGTGAAAACAAAAAAGGAAAATGAGGTTAAAATTAGAATTCCTTGGTTGAAATTGATGAAGGCGCAGTCTTCAACAGTGAATTTAGCCACTTGGCATGCTGAGCACTGAAGTCACCCAACACATATATTAGTGAACGTGTGATAAGAATTAGCGTTGATTATATTATCTGAGATGCTATGAAAAGATTGGTAACTGAGTAAATCAGAGAGAGAAACGGAGGCTCATATAAGATTAAAGCGAATTCACCCATGCTAGATTCAGATGATTGCTGACATTGCCGGTAGGCTATGTATGTGGACATTGGCGTCTTTTGTAAAGAGAGGAAGTTTTCCTGGAATCGAGAAATTAGAAGAGGGTATTATAGAGTTAAGGTTCGTTTCAGAGAGAGCGGATACCTGGGGACAATTCGAAGAGAAATAATTCTACATATACCACGGATGTTAGAGAAATAAAAGTAGAGGGGCTTAGATCTCTTCTCTGCGGCTTTCTCGTTTGTCTATTTTTGAATTTTCTTTCAAAATCTTTCTACCACAAAACTCGTCATATTTCAGATAAATAGACTACTATTAATATATCTACAAAATACTATGTTAACAGATCGTTTCAACAGTGTTAATAGCTTTGAACGTACAATGAAATTCATCTTTGAACCTGAATCCAACTACAATCTTTTATTCCTAGATATCAATACGCTAGACATCTAGGAATATCAATTCCTAGATGTCAATACGCATCTATTAACCACTTGACTCTAGTTCTTTCACCACCCCGTATATCCTTTCCTTTCTCTCCACCTTTGCAGCTGTCATCACACCTGTATTCACATCCTTCTCGTGCTCCTTTCCAACTGATTCGTCTTTCTCTTCACTGTCTTCTACATAATCTTTTTACTCTTATGTAGCCCCCTGCACATCAGTGGCAATACCGCCTTGCTCGAGGTGATACGATTAAAAAAAATAAAATAAAATATATGATGTTAAGACTTTTACAGAAAACTCTACTATATTAAATACCCTGTTCACTTTCTATCTAAACAATACACACAAAATTATTTCTGGTATTGTTATAGGTTTATACTTAAGAGCAATGAAAGTTTGCATCCCCAATATCTCCCCAAAAAACATTCAAAAGCCTCATTATAAGTTCATCCAAAATGCAAAGAGATTAGTATATAAAAAAAGAAAACAGCATAAAAAACAACTACGTTATCCTCAGTAAAAAAAATAAACGAAAACATACGTAGCACAACCTACGGACTCCATTCACTATCGAAAACAAAACAACGTATCCCATGTATATAATATCCAAATACTTTAAACCACTTCCAAAATATTATGGATATTATCAGAATTAAAAACATCTATAGCAATAATTAAGATGCAGACATATATAAAATATATTGACACAACTCTTTCTTACAGTCCATTGGGGAAAATGCAGAAATTAAAAAAAAACCTATCTTTGAACAAAAAAAGGGGTCTCATACATAATGAGTTAACAAATACACTAGTCATACACAGAAAAAAAATCAACCATAATTTGGATCTGAAAATAATAAACTCATCAGAAGTAAATGTAATTTACTCAGAAAGAAAAATATCAAGAATTTTCCGCCATCGAATATTATCAAAATATAAATCTGCATCCCAGTTTTTGTCCAATCTCACATTCCTTGAAAGAATTACTACTTTCACATGTAGCCATACAAAACCAAACAATATTTTAATAATCAAAAGAAAACAGTTAAGTCCATCACTTCAGCCCTTTGAAGAAGTGCAGCACATATGTCTATTCTCCTGCCATAACAATCTAATCACAATCTAAACAATATTCATTAAAATATTCTTGCATATTTTTATCTCATTTTGCCTTTTTGCTGAACTTGGAATTATGTCACTTTGTGTTTTCCATATGCTTTGTTTGACTTTTCTGCTATCAGCTGATTATTTATTTACGTTCTCAAATTGAAAAGCATTGATAAAACAATGACATCTTAGACTTTGTATTTATAAATACGTACAGCAAATAAACCCTACATTTATTTCAGTCTTTCTGAAGACGAAACGCGTCGGCTAAGAAGAAATTTTTTTCATTGTCACTTTTTGTTTATGTGTGTACATGCATGCGTGCAGAGAGAGAGAGAAACAGAGAGAGAGAGAGAGACAGACAGACAGACAGACACAGAGACAGAGACAGAGAGATAGAAGTAAGCAGGCAGTGTAATGAATATTGGTTTGCACTGAGAAATATGAGTCCTGAGTTCGAATCCCAGTCGGGCTCATTGCATTGACTTACTAAAGAAAGCGTGAATCCATCTCTCCCGCACGTTATGAGCAAAGAGCTGTATATACTTATCCGTAGAATCTCGGCTAGCAGCCAATCTAGAAAAAGAAACATATGAATTCAAGCCACTCGCTGCTTTATAGGTTTTATATCCTAAACCTTTTTGAGGAAGCGTTATTCTGCATTGAATATAAGCATGACGCAGCGGAAGAGTGATAACACAGTGGCAAAATGTGCTAAATGAATATTATATATATATATATATATATATATATATATATATATATATATATATATATATATAAAACATTTCTGAATATATCACGAAAATACTATTCAGTGAAATCATCGAATCAAAATTTATCCATTCATTCAAGCACTTCATTGGATAGTTATTGTTTCTCATATAAAATCGTAGAAGAGTTCTGTAATTTTCATCATATAAAGTCTGTAATTTTTGTCTGTTCTAATTTATTGATGTCTTAGAAGAACGCAAAGCAAGCCAAGAAAAGATAATTAATTAATCACTATTTAGATGGTCCCAGGCTCAAAGCAAAAATGATAGAACTATCGACATTGTGAAGTAGGCAGCATTCGACAATGTAGATTTTTTTCTTGATTATAATTGCATTATTCATGTTTGAAAAAAAGGTTTGCTTAGATTTTATATCACTATTCTAGCAAAAATATTTACTGTATAAATACCGCAATTTGAAAAGTCAGCATATCGGTAAAATGTTTCTAAAATTGAATAATACATATTTCATGTTATTATTATCAATTTAATCATTTTATCAAGTTATATCTGTCCTTATACATAGCAGTAAATGATAGACGATATCTTCGAAGATGAAGGAGAGACTCGAAGCAATAGAAATGTGGTTCTAGAGAAGTATGCTGAAGATACATTGGACAGGACATGTGAGCAACCACAAGGTTTTGCAGGGGATATAGGTGAAAAGCAAAGTTATACTTGGTATCATGAAGAGACAGGTGAGGCTTCTGGGCCTCGAGAACCTAACATTCACAGGACTAATAGAGGAAAAAAGAAACAGGAGAAAAGCAGCGTGATGCTTTGATAAATTTGAGTAAATGGATAGGAGAGCGGGGTTCGGAAGGGATACTAAGATGAAAAATACTTAAAGCAATCAAGGATAGGGGCAAGTGGATATCCATGATCGCCTACGACTTGAAAGGACACGGCATATAAAGAAGAAGATGGTACATTAATTAGTTTGAAAAGATTAAATTGCATTAACACATTGAAATAAATGGTCAAGAAATGGTTCAATTAATTTTTCAGAAGGAAGACTGTTTTTATTCCAGCTTTTTTATTGGTAATATAATACTTAAAATATGGATTATGAAACAGATAGATATTCATTCAGCTTTTATAGCATTTTTGCATTGTATTTTTTCTCCAATTATAGTTCGTTTCCGTGTTAGGACATATATGAGTAAATATCCTTAAGTCTAGTAAATGTATCCAAAGTAGATATATCACGATTAAATGTTATCTAACTCTACATAGGATTTGATAAACGCGGCGCAGAAATAGCAGGTCTAGCCTATTATGTTTATAGCTTTAGTTTGTGAAAAGTGGTCTGCTGAAATAGTTTCCAATTTACAATGATCTCAAGTATCGACGTGAGAAACCAAAGTCGCTTTTGCTGTCTTATACTTCGTAATTGAATATTAAAAACCCTCTCGACATCTGACTAAGATGCTCCCTTATTACTTCTAATTATGAACAGAGATGTGTCAGCTCAGAGAGTAGATGCTTAAGGCCACGAATGTGACAAGTAAATCCATGCTACTGTTCGAGATGTTTAATGTTGCCCATAATAATCCACCGAGAAAAATACGTACATAATATCTGCTTTCAATTACAAACCACGCCAGCCTTACCTAAGCATAGAAGAAGAAAAAGAAGAAGAAGAAGAAAAAGAAGAAGAAAAAGAACTTTTCAAATGCACATCCTGCTTACTTTGCTATTTTTATTTTGATATTTACGTACTAATCCTGATAAATGGCCATAAACTAAATAAGGCTCTTTGCCTCCAATATATACTTTAAAGTTTAAAGCGCACCTTCAACCATAAGTAAAACTCGGATATTCTTGACAACGCAAAAGAAGAAGAAGAATTACCAAACTACCGCTGATTGACAAGAGTCAGATCAGACCAAGAATATAATATTCCTGCCATACCTGTTGTTAGTGTTCAATTTTTAATCGACAACAACGACACTGATCAACAGCAAATTTGCGATCTTGTTGGCGATGAATTCTTCCCTATCCTTCAACTTTTACCCACTGACGAATTGTTGCTTGTCTTTGTTCCAATATCGCTATCACGCTGACAAATGTTCGGACAGGTTACATTCCTTAATTCCACCAAATCAGATCATCACAGATTGAAAACTTTTTGACATGGGTAGGGGGCAAACTATTGCCATCGCCTCGTGTTTCTTTAGAACAAACCCAGAGAGAATATTTTCCATTTATCTAGTGCCCTTCAATTTAAGTCTAGAGTCTAATCATAACAATACTAATTCTCATTTTTTTACCACCCCCTCGCTTCGACATGGCGTAATGGTTAACAAGCTCAGTTAGGACTGAGTAGTGAATTTATTCCTTTCTGAACGCTCTTGTCTTGTGCTACATCTAAGCTGCGCTTAGAAAATCACTTATTCCACCTACTTCATAAAAACCTCACGGAGTAACACTCGACCTTTTGTGAACTATATATACTTGGTAAATGATATTTCAGATCGTTATTTACAAATCATAAATATAGAAACAATCGAAAGAAGTAAGTATATTTAATGAAAAACTAACAAATGTTATTTTATTCAAACGAATATAATTGAGACTTTACATACTATCCAGGGAAATATTTCAAAACCCGATTCATACGGAAAATTGACTGAAATTAACGCATTTAATTATTGTATTTCTTTTTCTATTTTAGTGATTGGAATATTTTCAGAGACTTTTATATTCATGTACCTGTATAGACAATGTTGGTTTACAGGTAAAAGTAAATTTGAAAATTGAAGTTTTTAGTGTCACCTGAACTTCCTTCTTAAGCAAGCAAATCTAAATGTTCTGCTTGCGTTATCAATTATGTCTATCCAGTTCCATTAACTCTCATTTCTAATTTTGCTTTAACTTTTTTAACAATGGGGTTAATCACGCATTCAATGCAATAAAGCAGATTTTTCTTTTTCATATGTAATAAGTAATGTATTGAAGACCGTTAAAGGGAAAGTACTAAAGAACATCATACTAAGTGCTATTAGTATTGATATTAAATAAAAAATGTTATCGGTTAACGGCTAGTTCACGTTGAACCACCGGTTCTCCTACAATCATCGAAAGACAGCAAAGGCGAATCTGATCAGTACCTAGATGGGTGACCGTTAGCAAATACCGGCTGTTGTAAGCTTAGAGATAAGGCTAGTGTAATATATAATTCCTAGAAACTTTTAAACGAAATCCTGAATTCAAATTTGTGTTTGGTTGTTTATCTTCACTTTCAAGCAAATATCCTAGGGGAACCAACCTCTTTCTCCAGGTTTGGATTAATAAAGCTATTATCACTGGATCATTATTATTTTACCGTCCTCATCCCCTAAAATATATCTTAGAATCTAAAAAATGTATTGTCTGTATTTCAATAAAATAAAAGTGGTTGATAAGACATGGGAAACGAATAAATTAATCAATCACAATTATACGATTTTATTAAAAATCTCATAATAAAAATAACTATAAAAAGTATATAAACACTATAAAAACAGCTGTAGCATTAGGAAAATTAAAGTTTACATAAGTAGATATATACATAACAGGATAATAATTAAAATGTTATTGTTATTGGCCATACGGATGTTTGTCTTGCAAGTGTTGTTTCATTTGTTCAAGAGTTTTAACTTTGGCTTACTTGTTCATATTTTGTTTCGCAATAGTTGGTTCTTTCCTTTTGTTTTAGTTTTCTACAGAATCTACTAAATATAGATCTTGTTTATATGTATTGTCTTCTTTCATTATTCAATATTTTTTTCTTTCTGTTTTTATTTTGTTTGAATAGATTAATCGTCTACTCGTTTGCTTTTTCATGTAGGGTAGTAAGCCAGTAGTTGTTGTCTTGTATATCAATTCTAGCTGAATTAGACCACTTCTACTACTTTTACGGGATATGCATAGACGGTCTATATCAGTCAATAGATGATTCATCTTATGCTTAGAGAGCACAGTTATTTTCTTAAAATCTATTAATCTGATGTTATTTAGAGTTTAGTGCAAGATGATGTAAATATGCTGGATCATTGTGAAGGCAAATTTATAAGTGGCCATAATTCTATTCTGATAATTCAATTCACTTTTTAACATCATTTTTATTTTTATATAGTACGCTTTACGCACTATAGAGTATGGTAAATTCTTTCATTTTCATTCACACATATGCATTTATAATCTTCTTCTTGCTCCACATCATTTATTGTTGCAGCAGGGTCTACGATAATAGAAGATGTTTGTTGTAGCGATACACATAAACATTGGTTAAGCACATTTATCCAAATTGAATTTCATTCCAATTTCTTCACTGAAATATTTTTAAATTTGCAGAAGACCTTCCAGCTAATTGTCATTCTTTGCATACAACTTAAAGTCATCCTTGTAAAATACATAGCTTATTTTCTATTGAGCTATTTTATAACAACATTTTATCTTGTTAAATTTGCTGGTTAATGCTATTGGTGATATGCAAAATATGAAAAATTGGAATAGAGACAATGAGTGAACCTGAAATATTCCTTTGTTGATGTTTATTTCAACAGACTTACAGGTTCAATTTTTATGATTGAAGTAAAATGTTGTTTTTCATATTGACGTACATAGTCCGATGAAATTGATGATAATGGGTGATACCTTGTACATATTTAAAGTCATTAAGGTACAGGAATGTGGTACACTATCAAATGCTTGACAATAATATATCCAGCAGTAATAAGAGCTTTCGTTTCATTGAAGCAGTTTCCAAGATCATCCTATTAATAAGTAATGGGTCTTTACATCCGTAAAAGCCACGTTTGCACCCTTTTTGTTCAAGAGGTATTGTGCCTTTTTTTTCCCAAGAACAAATATGTCTGTTTTGTTAAGATAGATGTCAATAGTTTGTATTCTGTGGGAAAACATGTAATTGGTCTGTAGCTATTTTGATATTTGTGTCACTGTTATTAGGTAGAAGAACTTTAATTATTTTGGTCATCAATGCAGGGATCTCTTATGTTTTTTTCAATGAACATTTTACTTCCTCTTCTGTGATTCCACATTATGTCTGTTCTCGTTTATTTTTCATTCGTTCTATTTCTTGCGCAATTCCGCCTTCTTCTTTGTTATGTTCTTTAGAGCAAATCCATTGTTTCGCAGAACTGTAAAACCTTTTCCGTTATGTGTGTGTCTGTGGGTGGGGGGCTGTCACTTCAATTTGTTTTTACTTATTTTCCTGTAAAATTTCTTTGCATCGATTTGAAAGTTTTTGTTCTGTGTGTAGAATATTGATCTTTTCTCATGGAGTCTTTTTTTACTTCAGTTTTATTGTTTGCTGTATATTCTATTTTTCTTCGACTCTTCTGCCTCTTCTGGTTCTTACATTTATTCCTCTTGTCAGTTCATCGAGTACTGATAATTCACTTCTAACTTCCACGATTTCTTTTTCTTTTTTTCTTTTCCTAGGTGGATCTTCATGCCTGTAAAACTACCGTTTCATACTTTGATGTTCACCGAATATTGTTGCTGCTATTGCTGATGCATATACACCGTAATTGAGATTTATGTGAGTCTTTTCTTCAACCAGAATTAATTTGAGTGCTGCATTGTAAAACTTAATGTTTTCGAGGTCATGTTTTTTCTTGTAATTTTGAGAGTTGCTTACGTTACTCTATTGCAATATTTTGT
The DNA here is from genome assembly GCA_037127315.1 of Ascarosepion bandense. Taxonomy (NCBI): domain Eukaryota; kingdom Metazoa; phylum Mollusca; class Cephalopoda; order Sepiida; family Sepiidae; genus Ascarosepion; species Ascarosepion bandense. The sequence goes on from JBBBDQ010001810.1 coordinate 4,605,194, forward strand.
ATCTAACTTATATGGTTCTTGATTTCTTCCTTGGCTTCTTGTGAACATTTTGTTTTCCGTAAAATAATTCTGTTCAATGTGTTATAAACTCGTTTTATTGCCGTCTTCTGACTGACTCAGATCACACCTTTACAAATCTTCTAAACATTCAACATTATCTTCACAGTGATTTGTGTGTGTCTCGATTTCTTCATTATGATCTGTGGTTTGTGTGATGTTACTACATTGTTTTTCTAATTCCGGGTTCCTTTCATGTTTTGTTCATTCGTCTATTTGGTTGCAATTCTTCATTTGGTTGCAATTCTTCATTTGGTTGCAATTCTTCATTTGGTTGCAATTCTTTTTATTTATTTAAATTCAACCTCTGTCAGACGGTTATAATGTAAATTCTTAAATTGGCTCGTTTATTTTTGTCAATGTATTTCTAATTGTTTGTCCAACCTTTTCTTGCCAAATATCATTTATTTAGCGAGTGATATTTTTCTTAGATTTGAGTAACTCTTCATGGAATGCAGTCATAATGACTTTGCACTCCTCACAAGACTATTTAATTTTTTATTTCATCAAATGTATGGTTATGCATCTATCTGGGGAATTTGCAGGCCCATCATTAGAATTATCCTGGTGGTGGAGACATTGTAGGAGTTTTTTCCTATGGTATATTTTTCGCCCTTAGGTAGGTTCACACCTGAAGGACGGGCTCCCTGTTTATCCACTGGAAGATTAGTTTTTATTTTAATTCTCAAATTACACTCCCGAGTGACGAACGGGTTATAAAGTCCACCCAAAGTTGTCCGGCACATTAGGTAACGGTCTTCCACAAACAGGGTATGAAGCCTGTAGGGGATTGTTCGCGGCCTCATAACACATTTGCCATTCACTTTTCGGCACGATTAACACCTTGAGTTACGGGCTCTTGTTCGAAATTTTACTTCAACAAAATGGGTTTAAAAATATTAGTAGAAAGAGACGCTATTGGAAAGAAAGACGCTGGTAAAAAATAAAACAAACAAAAAAAAATAAAAACAACGAAATATTTGGAAGATACATCCTCTCAACCAAACACACCATCACTACACTGGAGTATTATGAAAAAAAGGGAGAGAGAGAAAAATAGAGAGATCATATTTTTTTTCTTCTCTCTTTTTCTTTTTTCTCTTGATAAGATGAAATTTTAATTGATTAAAAAACTTGTTGCTATCCTCATTAGTTCTTGTAATGAAAATCATTGTCAAAAAACAAAAATAAAATAAAAATTACGGAACAGAAAATGTTAACATCCATTTAATAATGTTTATCACTGCTGTGAAATCTAAAAATAATAATGTGTTCGCTCATTTGTATATTACGTTATTTTTCACTAAATTTGTCGAAAATAGCGTTTTCAAAAAAATGTAGACTTTCTAAGAAAGATTATTATAGATGTTATGTCGCATTGTTTTCTCTATTGTATTTTCTCCTGTCATATTGTTGGTTTGTTTTTTTAAGAAAAAATACCGTAGTATAAAAAAATAGTTCGAAATATCGACTACAAAGGTAGATATGAATAATAAGAAAACTAGATGGTTAATCAATCAGGATTATTTATTTGAGAAAGAGATAAATTAAATAACAATAAAAATTATAATAATAATAATACGGAGAAATATTCATGTTTACATTAAAATAGTAAAAATAACAAAATTTCACATTAGTAAAAAAAAAGAATACGTTACGTTTTCAAGAGCTTCGGAAAACGCGTCTTTCCGTTGTAATTCCTACCGCGTTATTATTATTATTATTATTATTATTATTATTATTATTATTATTATTATTATTATTATTATTATGTCATTTTTCATCATATTTCGATTTCTGCTTTGGTCTCACTACCAACCAAGTCTGCGGGGAGACCTAAGGCAGGTAGTGGCGTGTTGTTATGGCTCCATTTCATGTTTTTCTATCTTCCCTATAATCTCCAGCATTACATAGATAACGTTTTCCTTAGTGTGTGGGCTGTACTTAATAAGACAATTTTTTGTATATCTCTTAAGCTGGGGTTTCCAGGGATTCTTTCAATGTGTTGTTTTGTTCCATTTTTTATCATTCCAAGTGCAGCTATTATCACTGGCACAACTCTTGTTTTCAATTTCCACATTTTTTCTATTTCAATTTCCAGGTCTTTATATTTTGACAGTTTTTCAAATTCCTTGATTGCTATGTTACAATCCGCTGGACATATCAATTAATAGACAAGTTTTCTCCTTCTGGTTTTTAACAATAATGTCTGGCCTGTTTGCTTCAATTTTTCTGTCTGTGTAGATGGTGTAATCCCATAGAATGGTTACATCTTCTATTTCTGTAACCGGTGCTGGGTGATGTTCATACCAGTGCTTGCCTACAGCTTTTCCATATTTTTTGCATATTGCCCAATGTAAATATTGCCCAACTCTATCGTGGCGATTTTTATATTCATTTGGGGCAAGCACAGAACAGCCTGAGATTAGGTGGTCTATTGTTTCTTGGTGTTTATCACAAAACCTGCATTTTGGATCCATATTATTATGCATAATATTTGCCTGAAAGTTTCTAGTGAAAAGACTTTGGTCTTGTGCTGCAAGAATAAAGCCTTCAGTTTCAGACTTTAATCCAGATGCACGTAACCATCGATGAGTATTAACTTTGTCAACATTGGATTTATTGGCACGTACTGGATATTGGCCATGCAGATGTTTGTCTTGCCAGCGCTGTTTCATCTGTTCAAGAGCTTTATCTTTGGCTTTATTATTATTATTATTATTATTATTATTATTATTATTATTATTATTAGATGAGTGCAATTAAGGAAAAAGACCAAATACAGTACTCAATAAAGTTCTAACAGCAGTCCTGTTTTATTCAAGCTATATTTAAAATTCCATAAAAATATAATAAATTCTGTCACTTTTTAGTGAAACGATTGGTCAAGTAAACAATGAGACAAAGTGAAACAAACGCAGCAGAAGCGAAATAAATGGAACTGAAACGTGAGTCATTATATGGGGATCGTCCCCATTCTAAAATATTCCGTTAGTTGATTAGTTAATAAGATCAATTAATCAAATAGTTTAGTATAAATTTAATGAAATACTCAAGTCATTTCATTCATTAACGTGACTTTGGATGTCCGTAGTTTCCATATATAATTATCTCCACACTTTTCCATGGTTGAAACATGAGTGAAGTTTGTATATTTTTAAGAATGTCTACCTTTTAATGTTCGTCGAATTTACAGCTGTTATAAGCTATATCTTACGCATGTTCTGTTGATGCCACATTGTTTGGTTAGACATACCTATGACTTAAAAATTAAACAAAATAAATCAAGTCATGTTTGGTTCATTAGGTGGGTCATTATTATTATTATTATTATTATTATTATTATTAATAATAATAAAAATAATAATAAGAAGAAGAAGAAGAAGAAGAAGAAGAAGAAGAAGACGAAGAAGAAGAAGAAGAATATTTCCTTTGATTTCTAATGTATACACAATTCCAAACATAGATCTAAGGTTAACAATTGGTTTATGACATTTTTTCACTAATTATGTGTGCAAAAAAAAGAAGGAATTACACACTTCTTTGTAATGTGAGAGCTGTAATTGTGGGCCAAACTTTTGGTATTTCTTGAATACTTGGGCTACCAGGAATCTATTTAATGAGTGTATCTGCGGGCTCCAACTACAACCAGAAATAGTGATGTCCTCAAGGGTCACACCACTGAGATTTCTATTGCACGATCTTTGTATTTTAATAGTTTCTTGACGACCAAAGATACATTACAATCTACATCGACTACCATGTAAATACGAAAGCATATTCTTCTTTTGTATTTATTGATCATGATGCCTCTGCGATGAACTTTGACTGTTTTGTCTCTGTGAATTGTAAAAGCTTATAGATTGTTACATTCCTATTTCTCCAATTATGTCTTACTAATGTCATTACCAAGCTTTTGAATTTTTACTTCCGGTTCAAGTTGTGTATTTTCCAATACAGGCGTTAGTTACATTTAATTCAGTGTTTTATAATCAGATGGTTTTACAACGTGCAACTTGATGTCAGTTAGTCAATTGATTCTGAATATTTACCAAAGAACCTGCATTTCCGCTCGACAGAATTTTTCTGTATTGTGCTTGGGAATTTAGTTAGCAAAGCAATGATCTTGAGCAGCAACAATAAAACCTCAGTTTCAGAATGTAACCCTATATAACCACTGATGAATACGGGGTTTGTCTACATGAGCTAGTTTATACGAACAGTGGATTGACTATGGGTAATTGTATCTTGTAATTTTTTGTGTATTTGATATATTACATTTGCTTTTTGCTTTCTTTTTCCAGTTCTTCGCTGCTGCAGTAGCTATATTATGGTTTATTTGCAATAGAAAATTTCCTTTTGAATTTGTTGGCGTCTTCTATTACTGAATAACGCTTCTCGTATTTTATGTTTCTTTAACACAGATCATTACTCTGTAGGAGGAGGATGTTTTTAAAGACTGATTATAAGATAGTTCTAGTTGATCTCAGCATCTGCCTCAGGATGATGAATGCCATAGCAAGTGAGAAGCTTTTTTGTTTTTAGATCTAGTTGCTTAATGACAGCTATGGTTCAGTTAAGGATGTTGAAACTCTACTGTGCAAAAGGAATAGCTCAAATGTTTAAGGCTGACATTCGGTTTTTTGAATTCAACTATTATGCAATTTAACTTTAGCCTATGCCCAAAGAGATAAAACCAGGCACTTCACACATAGAATAGTGCGAAAATAAAGAAAATAGTCTACGCTGGAATACTGAACTTTGCTTACTTTTTTGCCACTTTCAACGCAGGAAACAAGTAAGCTATCGATACAGCATTTTCTAACTAGTCTAGATGTTGTCATGATGAATTATACATTAACATGACCTGGCCTGTAAAACACGAAAGAGTAACCGTTCTTGCAATTATTGAACATACTTAAAAATGATCATCCCTCTTTTCCTCATTACCATATGTTCTTTTTTAATTCTACTTGAATTCTATACTTCTAACGCCTTCACTTAAATACTGAAATGTTTACTATTTACTTATTTATCTTATTGTTTCTTCTTTCATCCTATTAACATACTTTATACAACAGTATAGGTTCATACTTTATTTCCTGTTTAGGATTGTATTTCCGGTTTCTTCTTAATGCTATTTCAAATCTATACTTCTAACGTCTCCAGTTAAACTCGGAAAGTTATACTATTTTGAGATCTACTATCTTTTTTTTTTTTCATTATTTCACCCCGAGCAAGGCGGAAACGCCACTTATGTGCATAAATGTAAACAGATTAATTAAAAAAGAGTGAGGAGTACAAACAAGTTAGAAAGGAACAACAGAAAGCTGAGAAAGCAGGTGCGATGACAGATACATAAGTGGAGAGAAAGGGAAGGTTATACAGGGGAGGGTAGAGAGCTAGAGGCCAGTGGTTAGTAGATGAGTATTGACTTTGCATTTAAATTTCTGGAGGTTGTAGCCGTCAGGAAAGCAAGAATACGGGAGTGAGTTCCACAGGCGGGAAGTGCGAGAGAGCTCTCCTAAAGGTTTCTCCTTCTTTTCACTTCGAGTAACCACTTGCTTTTCATTTGTGTCATTGCCATGCTTAGGGTGAATTGATTTAAAAGAATATTTATACAATCAAAATCAGTCATATACATCGACACGAACACGTTTCATTAAATGTAACGCACAGGGAAAAAACTATATATTTTTTCTAGTGTGTTTACAGTTTTTCTTTAATAAGAGATGTGTTTATTGATTAATATAAAAAAAAAATTAAATTAATCCAACAACGAACTAATATTATTTACGTAGTCAGGTGGCCTTTGAAGAAATGCGTACTTCATCTTAATGTCGTAAATATTTATATCAGCCATACCAGTACGAAACTAACTAAAATACTCACGCTACGGCTCTTTCAGGGAGCTTAATTTGATCTAATTTATTAATTTAAACAATATATATATATGTTTAATTCAGTATATTTATATTAGTCTATCGACGTGAATATTTTTCTTTAGTCAGACAGTTAAGGGTCATACGTGATACACGCTTGGGCGATCATGTCACGAAATCGACATGACTGACTTGACAGAAGATTATCCTGCAGTAGGTTGCCATTGCTTTCTGCAGTAGACTGGTGGCCGACCAAGGCTATAGCACCTAATCTGTCCTGTTATTTAACCCATAACTGGAAGGAATAGACGGATTAATACTTTTCTCAAGGGTATTTGCGCTTAAGTGAATGCAATGAATTCGGCTGGAATTCGAACTCGGCTCCCCGATTTCTCGTTCCGAGCCGATATCCAATGCACCACAACGCACATCGTTTTTTCTTTAGTACGTTTTCTTAAATATTCTGGCAGCTAAACGAAAATAAATAAATATGGCTAAATACTGTCTAATATATATATATATATATATATATATATATATATATATATATATATATATATATATATATATATACGGATGTTGTTATGCGTTTGCAGTAAACATTACGTTTATATATATATATATATATATATGTTATTGTGATGTATTTTCCCACCGATTTCGATGAATTAGGATCCGAAAACAATTGATATCAGTTTTTACGTTTGTACCGAATTAGAGATGTGAGCCCAGCTACTGTCCTGCCTTAAGCATTTTGGGACATAACAGTAGAAATTTTTGCTGATGTTTCTCACCAAAGGTCTTTCATTTCATAAACTATCAATGCAACTGACTTCAAGTTTTCCAGTACCACGATGAAACGTATATCTCAAGCTTCTATCCGTATATATATATATATATATATATTCTAAAAAGTGAGATAACACGTAGATTAACATAGCAATGTTCAAAAATTCTCGATACAGAGTAAAGCTTAATATTGTATTTTTTCCTGTACGAAGGCGCACGGTTTTACAACGTATGAAAATGGGAGGCGGCCATGTCGAAATACGAGCAGCCCGTTGTAATTCGTATGCAAATAAGCAGCTGAGAAACGGGATAAAATGAAGAAAAGCAGCGATTTCTGCAGTACGAACTTAGTCCGTTGACAAATTAAGCGAGAAGACGACGACAAAGAATATGACAACTGCTACGACGACATTGGAAAGATGAGGAAACTAAAAGAGAAACTTGTCGTCAAAAGATTTGTTTGCCTGAAACACAGATGTATTACAGATTTACTTTTAGTTAGATGCAGTCAGTTAAGTGCCATACGTGATACACGGATGGGCGATCATGTCTCGAAAGAGACATGACTGACTGGGCAGAATATTATCTCGAAGTAGGTTGCCATTACTTTCTGCGGTAGACTGGTTTCCAGCTAAGGCTATAGAACCCAATCTGTCCTGTTATTTAACCCATAACTGGGGGAAAGAGACGGTTTAATACCTTTTCTATGTATATTTACCCGTAAGTGAATGCAAGGAATTCAACTGGAATTCGAATTCCGCTCTCCGATTTATCGTTCCAAGCCGATTCCAGTGCACATCCTTATTTTTATCTAGTGATATTGTGCTTTTATAAACCATTATAATGACAACATTACAACATATATATTCATATAGATAGGTGTGAGTTTGTGAGCCTGGGTTTTACGCTCTTGCGATCGTCAGACAAACTGATTATTTTTTTTTTTAAATTGGCTAGATGTACAGCTGCGTATATTGGTGGATTTTTGTTGAAGTGGGAGGAAAATTTGTCGTCGTGAGAGACGCAGATATATATACACATTGACGTAAGTAAAGACACACATACACACGCACGCTCACCCATTGGTGCTCATACAAACATATATGCGAACTGTATGGTACTGGGCATATATATGTATATGTGTGCCGTTGCACACATACATACACATTCGGTTGGTGTATTCAAATATTGTAGCAACCTCAACGCGCGGACAGTTTTCGAGTTCTCGTACGTACATATGTACGTATGTATGAGTGGGTTGTGTGAAACTATGATAGGTAAAAATTGCTATCTTTTAACTATTTATTGCTTCAATTTCATTTTTTATTTTATAGTCGCTTATGAGCTTGTTTGTTGTGGTTGCACATATTTATATGTTAGAAATTCTAATTTGTATTGCTTGTTAGTTTTATGTGGTGGTATTAATTTTACAGCGGAAAGGAGAAGTAATTTATGTTATAGATGATAGCGGACTAATACTGTAACAGGAATATTTGATGATAATAACAGTTGTGACAGCAAATAGTTATTCTAAAGTGGTAGTAATGATTAGTAATGCTGGTTTAATGAAAACAAATAACTAACCATGGACAAAAAACAAAGCCACGACCTATTCGATGTAACAATGGGTAGCTACGATGGATAAGGGACATGACAATTAATAGGCATACTCATTCTCTCATACTTAGCTAGAATCCTGGAGAAAAAGGACGCAGAACTATACAGAGATGACGAACCTATCCTGATAAGAGAACCCAATAGTCCAAAGTTAGATTCAGAAAAAATAGTAAACTCTCTAAAGTCAACCGAATACGTATGTATGTGTGCAACGGCAAACATATACATATATATACTAAGCCCCATACGGTTTCTCATATAAGTTTACTATGAGCTCAGGTGTGTGAGCGCGCGTGTGTATATGTGTCTTTGCGCAAGTCAATTGGTGCACACATGTATATATATGTTTGCGTCTGTCACGACGACAAATTTTCCTCCGACTTCTATAAAAATACACCAATATACGCAGCCCTACCTATAGCCAAATTTAATAAAAAATTAAATCAGTTTGTCTGACGATCGCAGGAGAGTGAAACCCAGTGTCACACACTCACACCTATATATATATATATATATATATATATATATATATAGAAAGAGAGAGAGCGAGAGAGAGAGAGAGAGAGAGAGAGAGAGAGAGAGAGATGGGTTCTTACAACTTGGTTATTTTACTTAATTAAAATTTATGAACTTGAAATTAGTTTATATAATTTTATTATTCATGATTTAGTTGTTGTCCATTTTATACTAATTAGCAGAATGGATTCCAGACAGAAGAAATTAACTTGAATTTTAATTATGTCACTTACCCAAAGGAATTTGAACGAAACTTACAGAAAAAATCAGTCATCGTCTCTATCAATAAAAGAAACATACAAAACTGTCATAATTATAATTTAGCGCGTAAACAATAATCGAAAACGGTTGTCACAAAACCTAAAATTTACTGAAGGAAAATTTCATTTGTCAATATATTTTCATCTATATTTTTCAGTAAAATAATTCAGTTAATTCTCAAAATCTCTTGCATTATTCTATAGGAACTTCCAGAGGAACCGAAAGTAGTTTTTTTTATTCTTTATTTTGAATCCTGCCACTAAGAGCAGCAACAATATATGAAAAATAAAAATAATAAAAAATAAACCTATAATTTCGCAATGTGAACCGTTTTATTTTTAACGAGAAATTACTAATTTTAACTGATATATAAGGCAGTGAGGAAAACAGAAAATCATTAATTACAATTTTCTGACTGTTGTCTAATCTTTATTGTCATATTCATATTAGATTGTTCTAACTCCCCCAGCAATGAGTTTTCCAGATAATCACACTATCAATCATCTCTCTTTAACGAAAATAAAATTAATACTGAACATCAGGAAAAAACAGATATAATTTTTGGAACATGTGATGAGGAAAAACTGCTTAGCGAATCTGATACTCACAAGTCATATAGACAAGAAAGAGAAAGAAGGAAATGCAGCGGATATCATATTTAACGGGCCTGAGCAGGTGGATGGCCGGGGTTAGTTTCGGTGGGTAACTAGCGAAAGCGTACTAAGAGTCACCAAGAGGAGGGATGCGTGAAAGGCAATGAGCGTCTACGTCTAGAAGGAGCATGGCACATAGAAAAAGAAGAAGAAGAATATGTCATATTATAATTGTACTTGTTTTTTAAGCAATGACGCCTTGATGAGACAAAGTCAATTAAAATACCTAAATTCAAGGGGGTGGTGTATGAGGATTCGGCTTGAATGCCTTCCCGATGGGGTACCACATCCTGGAGTAAGAGGAAGGAAAATAAAAAAAGAAGATTAAAAGTTTTGCATTTTTATAAACATAAGTAGCGCAACATAACTAGTGATTGGCGATCAAACCACAGATTAAGATCAATAGAAATCAGATAATTAATAAATTTATGAAAAATAGATGTATATTCAAAAGAAAGAAATTAAAATTACTGATATTTGATTATTTAATAAGATTTAGGCAAGAACTTTAAGGCGAGAACAAACACCGATATAAGATCCCATCACAATTCTGCTCCTGGTAGATTTGAATCTTACAATTAATAAATAACAAGTGTCTAGTTACGGAACGGAAAGAAGCTCACCAAATTCCTCCGAGAACTCTTGAAGCTGCTTTGCAAACTTGACATGTTCGGCAAAAACAAATAATCAAGAATCTATACTGGCAGCAGACAGCTTGCATACGATCACAAAAATAATTCCACAGATATACAAAAATAGAGGTAGAAAACAACGATGAGTCATTTTCATTTTATTCAACCTATACAGAGTGACAATTAAGATAGTGCTACCAAGATTCATCATTGACGGCCACAATCTTAAAAATATAATATATGCAGATGACACAGAGCTGGTAGCAAATTTGGAAAGTAAACTACAAGACATTCTACAGATTTTTAAATATCTATAACCCTTTCCAGGTATTTAAATATATGTATCTGTTTGATTATTGTATTCATAATGAAGAAAGAGGCTATGGAAAATCTGTAGGTACTTTTTTAGCTTACTTTCTGTGTACAACCTTCCATTTACAGATCTGTAGCGTAGTGAATTGCCATGGTATTCGTTTTACGCACAGACGGTTCCTAACAGACCTAATTATACTTTGTAATATACGGAATCACGGAGAATAATATTGGAATCCACGGAAAGAAACGTACATTAGTGTAATTAAAAATTGCACCTTGCACCATGGTGTATATTTATATTAGATTGTTACTTACAAAGAATAACATGTGATTAAAAAGAAACCCTGGTTGATGTATAAATTCTTTGTGTTAAAGATTTTGGGAAGGTATCTGATAAATTACATGACAAAGATCACTGTGCAAACTTGATATATTCGGGAAAGATATTAGATTAATAAAGAATCTGGACAAGCAATCGTGCAAACCGCCTGCATACTGATGAAAATTAGGAAATATCCTCTGTGGTTATTAAAAAAAAGCAGCCTCGTTTTAAAAGCATTAGACTTTACGCACAATTTCTTACTCCAATCTAATACAGATTAGAGATTTTTTTATGAGTAGCCGTGATGATTACTTTGTCAGCTCTGGCAGATTTCTTATTGAGGCGGGAGTAAATACTGGTGTTATATGCACAGATGCCTGCTTCGGAACAAATTACATGGGTATAAACATTGATTAATAACAGAAACGGCGTAGAACATGGGATAGAGTTTTAGAGTAGGCCGCATTCGTTTGGGGTAAGAAGTGGCTTGTCAATTTCAATGCATCTAAGACCAAGCTGTTGTATGTCAATCATCACAGGCAACATAAGCATGGACCAAGCTATTCTCCTTGAGACCAATACACTGCGCCTCCTCGGCTTCACCTTCTGTTCTGATCTCAAATGGAACCACTACATCGAGTCCATAGCTAAATCCACTGCTAAGAAGGTTGTGTCACTGTGTCGCGCCAGGATGTTTTTCCCCCTGAATCCATCCCGCATATATACAAGTCAACCATTCGTCCGTGCATGGAGTACTGCTGCCATATATGGTCATGCGCCCCTGCCGTTCACCTCAGTGTTCTCGACAGGCTCCAAAGGAGAATCAGTAATGTGATAGGTACTGACTTGGCAGCCCGACTAAAGCCACTTCCCCACCGACGAAATGTGGCCTCCCTTTGTCTGTTCTATAAATACTTTCATGGCGAAATTAAGTCACTGGTGCCTCCTCAACAGGTGTTTAATCTTACAACCAGATTGGCAACTGTGTCCCACCCATTCACTTTAGGTTAGCCAAATGCAGACGACAATTCTACTCCTGCAGCTTCTTCTCTCGCACTTCCCGCTTGTGGAACTCGCTTCCATATTCTTGCTTTCCTGGCGGCTACAACCTCCAGGAATTCAAATGCAATGTACAATACTCATCTATTAACCACTTGACTGTAGCTCTTTCCCCACCTCATATATCCTTTCCTTTCTCTCCACCTTTGAAACTGTCATCACGCCTGCATGCTCAGCTTTCTATTGATCCTTTCTAACTGTTTCGTCTTCCTCTTCACTCTCTTCTAATTGATATTTTTACTCTTATGTAGCCCCCTCTACACATCAGTGGCATTTCCGCCTTGCTCGGGGTGAAACGTTTTAAAAACATATGACGGTACAGTGGTTTGTTAGAATACCTTGCCAACCAAATGTATTTAAGCTGCATTTATGTCATAATTTTTGAGTTACATTATTTAGAGTTTTCTTCTTCTTCTATGTGCCCTGTCCCTTTAGGACCTAGGCGATCATGAATTTCCACGTTTCCCTATCCCTGGTAGCTCTGAGCACGCCTTCTCGTGTTACAACATGCAGCGCTCGATCCGTCATTCACCTGATGAGATCCTTCAAATATGTTATCCGTTGCTTTCCTCTGTCACTTTTCCCCTCTATCTGGCCTGTTAGTATCAGGTTCTCCAAGCTCTCCTTCCTCATTGCATGTCCCAGATTTGTTTCTATAACAACGCCTCCTTCATTGTATGCTGACGCCTTTATCTTAATTAGGACAAACTTCGAATTATTTCGAAGGGAAAACTTTGTTAAAAAGTAGATTTTCCCATTCCGCATTTTTTTCACATATCGTCTTGTTCTTTATTAAGTACTGATGATTTCTTGTTAGTCATATTTCATATTATTCTGAGTTTAAAAATAGTAAAACGAGAAAGCTAGAAACGGATAGCACACACACACACACACACACACACACACACACACACACACACACACACACACACACACACACACACACTAAAAATATAATTTTTTCTTTAGGATTTCATTTGTGCGTGGTGGTCCAGTGGATATCGGCTCAGGACAAGAAATCGCAGAGCAGAGTTCGAATTCCAGTTCAATTCATTGCATTCACTTACGCGCAAATACCCTTGAGAAAGGTATTAATCCGTCTCTCCCTTCCAGTTATGGGTTAAATAACAGGATAGATTGGGTTCTTTAGCCTTGGCTGGCAACCAGTCTAACGCAGAAAGCAATGGCAACCTACTGCGGGATAATATTCTGCGAGACATGATCGCCCAAGCGTGTTTCACGTATGGCACTTAACTGACTGATACGTGAGTATCTTTTTCTTTTTTGTTAATCCTTAATATATATAAACGGATGGCCCACCAATATAAACTTTCTACACGAATGGTAGATTACTTAATTGTTTCTGCGTGGAATACTATAACGGTTTGCAGAATGTATAAGTAAATTAAAGAGGAACAGCTTCAGATATTGATAAAAATTCAACGTATGAACCTGTTACATTTTACACTTTTGGACGCACAAACACACACACACACAGACATTTAATCATGAGCCGTTCTTTTTGACGTTAATTTCAGGTGAAAATAAAGACAAAAATTCCCCAAAATTTGGATAATTTTTATTAAGTTTGTTCTAAGTTTGCACCTCACGTGAGCCATCTTCAGAAAGGTTACAAGGACGTCAACATAAAAGCATTCACCATCAGCGAAGATTTTATCTTGTGTTGAGAAAAAACTTTGCTAAGCAACGATAACAGTTACCAAAAATAACAAACGCATTTCGTAATTTGGTAATGCGGTTCTATGTCGTCACACCACGTGATAGCTCGAAATGATAACAGAACCATATATTTACATCTAATGTAATGTGTTATGACCAATTTAAACGTAATTTTATAAAGCGTGTGTTGTTTGGATTTAATGTAGATGACCTCCTATATGTGAAGATTCTTTTTACTGTGTGCATCAGTGAGTATTATTTTATTGTGGACTAAAATCTGTTTGATATTATCTACATGGCTATGTTTAGCTAAGAAATGTTGCTTCAGTGAATTCTGATAAGAAAGGTGACAAATAAGTCTACGGGAGAGCGTGGTTGTAGTAAAACCAATATATGTAGTGGGCTTATTATTAGTAACAGAAATACAATCTCTGAACGGGCATATAAATTGATTCACTACAATGGTTTTCTGTATAGGATTTAGTTGAGTGATTGTAGGGGTAATTAGAGATTATGAGGTCAATTGTTTTAAATTGTTATATATATATATATATATATATATATATATATATATGTGTGTGTGTGTGTGTGTGTGTGTGTGTGTGTGTGTGTGTGTGTGTGTGTGTAGTCATCCGCAGACAGATCTGTTTTGCTGTATCATTGCTCATCATATATATATATATATATATATATATATATATATATATATATATGAACTTAAATCCGACAATGTGTATTAACTTGTAAAAAAAAGGTGAGTGTGTTTAATCTTACATATTTGATTTCATCAAAAATTTTTGAAAGATGTCTCTTTAAAGTATCTCTGAAGGAGCTTGTGAACGTGATACATGTTAAATTAAAGACTCTTTTTCTTAGTCGTTTTTTACTTAATCTATTCACACACACACACATATACATATATAAATATATATATATAATGTGTGTGTCTGTGTGAGCATTTATAATTTATTGGTTTAAGCATCATTTTTAATGAATACTCATATTGCAGTAAATACACATTTTTTTTTATAATTAATCATTATATTTATTTATCTACTGGCCTGAATAATCGGGAAATCATGTTAGGGATATATGTCTCCAAACACAATGTTTTTCAACAAAACTATTCGATTATTTATGCTAGTAGTTATTAGTAAATATATTGTATAATTATAAAAATAGCAATGAATCTACTCAAATACAAGTATCCATTAAAAATCATTATATAAACAAATAAATTCAAAAATATCAAAAAAAAGACAATGAATATCTATTATGTTTAATTATAAGCCGTTCTAAACCTCGTATTTTGGCTTTAATTTTAGGTGAAAATAAAGACAAAAATTCTCCAACATTCGGATATTTGTTATTAAGTTGGTTCTAAGCTTTCAGCTCACATGAGCCATCTTCAGAGAGGTTATAATGACGTTAACATAAAAACATCCACCATCAGTGACGAATTGTGTTAACATAAAAATTTGCTAAGCAACAAAAACAGACAATAATATTCATAGCACATTACATTGATTTAAATATATGAGTCTGTTATCATTTCGAGCTCACATAGAACCACATAACAAACTAACGAACAGCATTTGATATATATGGTAAATGTTATTGTTGCTTAGCATATTTTTATGTTAACACAAGATAACTTTGCAAGTTATGAACTGACATTTTCTACCAGGCCATGGTAATTTTAAATAAATTGGACAGCGACTGTATCCGTAGACTGCTGGCTCTTTAAAAAGTCTGAATTTCCTCGCAATCACACGTTTAATAACATTACTATTTACTATTAACCGTTACCTTCAAAAATACTTTCTAAATTAGCCAGGTCACCATCCAACCACAGCGGGGAAAAATCATAAAGGTACAAATCATAAAATGTCTATGTTAGCTTTCACTCCGCAGGTGACCTCAGAAAGAAGATCATCCACAAAGAGACTTAAGAAATTGGTTCCTAAGGACATCACAAGTAGTGCCGTGGAATGAATCGAAATTGCTCTACATTATTAGTAGGATATTTTGATGGTAATATGTTGTTAAAAATAAGTGGGTTGTAAAGAGTTATTAATGTCCTTAAAAGCTTTATTATATATATATATATATATATATATATATAAAATAACAAGTGTGAGAAGCCGTGAATAGTTTTCTTTAAAATATATATTTATTGTTTGGTATTCATACAAGTTATGGAGTTTAATTTGTCATGGTTTGCGCTACACGTGTTTCGAGTCTAAAATTGACTCTCTTCAGGCGAACAAATTCTTTGTTTTACGTTTGGGTTTCTCTGAGTATATATATATATATATATATATATAAGAAATCTTCCTCGACGGATCCCTGTTATAATCCTTTATCAGTGTAACTGAATAATGAGTTTGAAAGCCAGAGTATTCTCACCATTTTCTCGAAAATTAAGCTATGCTTAAAAATCACCACCTACGAACTACTCACACGCGCACGAAGATGCTTGTTAGTGTTTTTTTACTGTCTGTGTGAGAGATTGATTAATTAAGAAGTTCATGGTTTAGACCTGAAAAAAATTAGAGTGTTTAAACCACTTGGCATAATCTGAATGAAAGTTACCAAAAAAGTATATTTACAGACATATATAGTGAAATGGACTTGTATATATTGTCATTAATACTGTCGAGTACGCAAAAGCCATAAGAGAAAGGTAGGCAGTAAGTAATAAACTGATTTTAATAGGGTGAGACTAAGACACAAGCAAGAATGATCTAGATATTTCAGGAAAACTCCCTAGGCAGAGGGCTATGTTCGTGGACATAACTTCCTAGGTCATACTTGTAGACATTACAGCCTTCCTAAAAAAAGGAAGCAGAGGAAGACATTGCAAAGGTTAATTTCGCAGAGAAATAGAATGGCTGGGGAATTATCAAATACCACACTGAGACGGATATTAGAGAAAAAAACGTTGATGGGTTAGGTCATTTTGTTTATCTGGTTTAGTTTTATATCTTTATGTTCATGTATTTCTCGTTATTTTGGTAAGAAAAAAACATAATGAGTAGTAAAAGTTGGTCATAATATGCAATATGTGTAGAAAAGAAACTGGAACAGACTGCAGCATAGTGTGGCCTCAGGGTTGCCCACCGAAGGTGCTTGCAGAGATACCCATCCATTCGGGAAAAGACACTGAAAGAAACTTAATATTATTCAACTGTTCAAAGCAACCTCTCTTGACACGACGGAAGAGCTCGGACTCTTAACTACCAGTCGGAAAGCAACAACCAGAAGACTGCCAGCGAGTTACACTCAGTATAAAAAGAAGTTAAATTACTTTAATCAGGAAACGTCTTACTGATTCAAGAGCGGATAAAACTCGCCTGCGCAATACGTCTGAAAAAAAAAAGAAGCTCAGATTAGATTCACTTCCAGTTAAGAAAATTACTTTGAATCTTCTAAAAATTTTACTTATTTGGCAGTTGAACAGGAAACCAACAAAGCTTTATGACAATACGAACTTAACTTTAATATTCCAATATTTGAAATGGGAGTATAAGGGAGACGTTTGAATTCATGAATCAAGTCTTCCACCTAAAACAACCTTGTCGGAATCTCTGCCTCCGTGGACAGAATTGCTAGACGAGTCTCTAGACTTCATTGCATACACTTACTTTGGAAAAGGTTTGATTCATATATTCTCCTTTCTGCTGTGTTTTGAATTGCTAGACAGGTTGAAGTCTATAGTCTTGGTTGAAAACCAGTCTACAGCAAAATATAATGGCAAACTACTGCATAATATTCGGCCTAATCAGTCATGAACAAAAAGACACATGATCACCCTCGCGTGTATTCCATAAACTGAATAATTTTCATATCCACTGGTTTCTCACTATTTTCAATCTTTGCCACACTTAAGATGTGCTTAATAAATCGTCAACCACACGCTTACAGACATAGGTGCAAGTTAATGCACACACACACACACACACACACAAACACACACACACACACACACATATATATATATATTTCTATAAGGCACTTCCCTTACGTTAAAGTAAAATGTTTAGCAGCTTGTATCTTTAGATTAATTACGACTGATTAATGAGTTTGGTACACAACGGTTCAGATTTTTTAAGATTGTGTGCCTCTATTAAGGTATGCTCAGTAAATCTTCACACACATACATATGCAGGAAAACACACACACGTATATATATATATGTGTGTGTGTGTGTGTGTGTGTGTGTGTGGAGGGGTCAAAAGTTTGTTGGGAAGTTCTGTATGTTTACATTTGTGTTTGTTAATACTTATGTGGCGTCAATATAATTTTTCTGTCATTATTAATATAGCCAATGCATGACGTTTCATGACAATTGAAAATAAATTATATTTGACACATGACAAACATATAATCATTACTAGATTTTGTATTTCATTCGGTATCGGTAAATTAATTTTGAGTATATCGTTGTTATTTTCTTGTATATATGCTTTGGTGATCATACGTCTCAATTACTGAACGCTGCACAATCTAGACGGATATATATACCATTATTTTAAATGATTTAAAGCTTATGAATATAATTATTTCCCTGTGTCCTCTTTTAAATTTGTTTTAATATATATTGAACTCTGTTCAAAATTAATATTAACGTATTTTAAAACAGCATAAGTTGTTTGCTCTTGTTTTACATACATATATAACACAATCCTCAGGCGTACTGAACCTCAACCAATCCGCTCACGCTGTGTTTGTTTGATCTCGGACTGGCCAAGGTAGGATTGCCTGTTATCACCTTGCTAGTTTAGTCCAGACACAGGAGAGGTCGGTGAATAGTTAAGATCAGATTTCACGAGATCCGCGGCAGCTGATAGCTGGCAAAGGTATTATAATCAATACAAGACTGCAACACCACAGGTGTAGTTTCATATATATTTATATATCGAATATATACAAAATTATATGCAAGTCACAGTTTGTGATACACAACAGTTGACTGATTTTTCCATGGTACATTCAGAAAAATGTTCTCAAAAACGGTGGTTTTTCCAGTCGCCTCTAGCAGCACGCCGATTTCAGATCGATCGTCTTATTCAGATCACAGGCCCAAAATCTGTTAATTTCGTTTTTCAAGTCGGTTTTATTAAAAAAGGTATAAAACCCGGGTTGTTAATACAGCCACGGGAGTTCAATTTTACCTCGCTGTGCAATTCTTGCCAAGTTGAAATGAAAAGTATATCAGTTATTCATTCTACTTTGTCAGTCTGGCTGCACGAGTAAACCCCTGTGGCAGGGGCACTAGTGACTTAATTTCGAAGAAACCGAAGCCATAAAAATATCTATAGAACAGACAGAGGGAAGCCACATCCCGTCGGTGAGAAAGCGGCTGGTGTTGAGCTGACAAGTCGGTACTTATCACATTTCTGATTCTCCTTTGGAGCCTGTCAAGAACATTGAGAAGAACAGCGGTGGCGCCTTACCATATATGTCAGCAGTATTCCATGCACGAACGGATGTATTCAGGCGGAAATAACATCCTGGCACGACCCTGCTGATACTGACCAAACCTTCCTAGCAGTGGATTTAGATTTATCGTGCATTAAGATATAGGCATACACCACAGATTTACAGCCCTATTTCTCAATATAGTTACAACGGCTTTCAAAAGGTTTATTCCAGTTAATAATGATAGCATGTGTCCCACCTTCAGTTGGGAGCTGATGTAGCCATTTTTTTACTTCTTAATCACCATTTACTCTTAAGTACGTATTTCATTGATATTTTTATGCGTATAATTCTCTCCGTGTTTCGTAAATTTTTTTAGAAGTTTAATCATGGACAACAAAGAACTCGATTACTGCTTTTTGCTGTTGACGGATCTCCAAAAGGCAGCCATATTCATATCATCTAATTTATTCTTACATCTGAAAATTAAAAGAGATAATTAAAGTTCAATTGTGTATACCTTTAAATCGGTAACACATTATTAATTACAGTAACAGTCAGTCAGTTTAGGTGCCATACGTGATACACGCTTGGGCGATCATGTCTCGAAAGAGACATGACTGACTGGGCAGAAGATTATCCCGCAGTAGGTTGCCATTGCTTTCTGCGGTAGACTGGTTGCCGACCAAGGCTATAGAACCCAATCTGTCCTGCTATTTAACCCATAACTGGAAGGAAGAGACGGATTAATACCTTTCCCAAGGGTATTTGCGCGTATGTGAATACAGTGGATTCAGCTGGAATTCGAACTCGGTTCCCCGGTTTCTCGTTCCAAGCCGATACAGTAGATAGCTCAAACCTCGTTCCTTTAATCGCAATGGTACCAAATATAAAAATAAAACCGCAGGAGGAGAAATATTATGAGAGGCCTAAATATATGTTATAGCGATAAGAAAGTAATTTTTGACTTACATCGTACATTGTCAAAGCTGTTGTGATTACTTTTCAAATTTGAGTAAATAATTGTGCCATCTGTATAAATACCGATCGTGGAGATGATGTTTTCTTTGAATCATTTCTGTCATATTTGCTTATCAGTGATATTTCACCTAAATTCCTTTCTTTCTCTGTACAGTTTATTTCAGTCTAATGTTACAAATCTACAATTTCAGCAGTTGTCTTACTTGCAGTCAGACAAAAGGCTACCGAAATATCTGCCTTCTTAAACAAGGGCATTACATAACATCTCGTTGATAAAAACAGTTCATTTGCACTGAGCTTACTCTGAATAATTAATGTAAATAAAGTTGAGAAAATGAAAATTAGGTACTGCTGTCCAGTTTCCATTTTTAGTTTTGATATATTTAAAATATGTTGTGGGTGATGAATAATTCTTCCACCAAACAAAACCATTCCCACAGAGGAGAGGTTGCGATGTCCTCTCCAATCTATCGCTATTTTCATAATAAAACTTGCGAGACTTAAATTTCTTATTTCTCCCATCTCTCAGACTTACATTTAAGACTCGCGTCTCTGCTTATACTGAGGAGAATGACGGACGTTCCGTTAGTATTATACAAGGGAGAATAATGTCCCTCTCGAAGAGATTCTTTCCGCAAAATACAATTTTGTAGGACCGACTTCCATAGGATACATTCTCGAACATCACAATGCTAACCAGTTTGAGCCTAGGTTTAGCCGTTATCTTTCATCAGAAAGATATTATTATAAACTGTGCTTCGTAGCTCTTACTCTCATCGCTTACACAACAACCAATTTAAGTAATAACCTATCTTGATTGGCTCTTTCTCTTTATAAAAGTGAACATTAGTAAAAATAGATACGTTACTCTAGAACACTTTCATTATAACATGGAATGTTACAGCAAATATATCAGTCAGTCAATTGCCATACGAAAAAGACATGACTGACTGGGCAGATTATTATGCCGCAGTAGATTGCTATTGTGTTCTGGGGTAGACTGGTTGTCAGACTGGAGGGAAGAGACGGATTAATACCTCTCCCAAGGGTATTTCCGCGTAATTAATTGAACTGGAATTCGAACTCGGCTCTCCAATTTGTCGTTCCGAGCCGATATCCGCTGCACCACAACGCACATCCGCACCACAGCGCACATCCCCACCACAGCGCACAGCACACATATACCAAAGTTAAATTATATGCTATGATGAAATGATTATTTCATATTTTATTTTCGCTACGAGGCATTTGAGTCCACCTCTGATTCCTGAAGACAACTAAATAAAACCACAGAAAGTAATGGCCACCTAATGCGGGAAAATCTTCTGTCCATTCAAAATAAAGTGTTTCACGTATGTCACTTAATTCCGAACTTCATTGGTTGCTCCAATCCTAATTGGGTGGTCTATACTTTCAGCTTTGTTGCAAGTCTCATATACGCTTAGTATATCATTAATACTGTTCAGGTAAGTCTAAAATAATATTAGCTCGCACAATGGGTCAGCCTCTCCCAACCAACCACTACGGTTGTACATCTCTTTCGGATAAGGGCTGAGGACAGAATGGGGAAGTGACGAGTTGGATACAGCAAGTATTTAACGGTTTTCTCAAACGAAAAATAACAATTTTAAATTTCGACCCTGTGTCACATTTTGTTATGCACGCGGATAGATCCTTAGATATTTCTCCAATGTTGGGAAAATCTGTATTTATTTCCATCACAGTCAGGTTGTAAATTCAACTCGCTAACTTAGTGTATAATACACAGACATAATAAAGTCATATATATATATATATATATATATATATAGATATATATATATATATATATATCTATATAAATATGCAAGAATGTATCTATTTTTCAAATGATGTTTATTTTACAAAGTTTCTTATCATTGTAGCCAAAATTTTTCGTTGATTCCTTTTTTTAAAAAGTCAAATTAATAACACCCGCTCTGTATTGCCAAATACCACTTCATAAATATTGTACCTCTGATAGGAATCGAACATATACCGCTTTCTTCCATAAGCGAATAGCCGTTTTTAGTCGATGCGTGTAGTTACCAGTTTGGTCACACTAACAATCTTGACAGACTTCATTTGAATTACTTATTGAATGAAATCACATTTGTTGTTGAAATTTCAGCCAATATATATGTACTACTTTCATTTACTTATCCGAATCATAAAAAAAAACAAGTCATTTTTGAAAAGATGTTTAATCCAACATGATATCTTGTCACTAGATGATTTAAAACAAGTAATTCTAAATTTTTTCAGTTTGGTCTCCATATCCAAACTGATAGCAGCTGTTTTTTTTAAATGTGACCTCCCTGATGAAAAGAATTTCGTTTTTCCAATGGTAAAGAAAATGATATTTTTTCTATTACTGTAGCAGAAATATATTTTTCTATTAAGCCTTCACAATCTTGACATTTTTTCATTAATTGAGTCGCTACTCTTATATATATATATATATATATATATATATATTCTTGCAAATTAATTGAAACTATTGATTTCCTTTTTTTTAAAAATACGGTCCATTTTAGACTCATTTTCCTCGGATTAGGTCACTTTTTAGTAGTGTGCTGCAATATGAATTTTTTTCGAGATATATACTGAAATTTTTGGGCTTTGAAAAATAATGTGTCATCCATAATTGCATCAGATTTTTATCACGTGCCGGCAATAATGTCTCAGCTGTCGATTAGTTGTCATAAGGCCATTATTAGCAAACAACTTTACTTCAAAGAGGCTTACGAAAGTGTTAACGATGCACAAACACACTTGCAAACCTTTCATATTGAACATTCATATTGCTGGTGTCAGCCTTTCAAATGTCAGTCGTGTCATCAAGACGAAGAAACCAACTGGACCCATCAGTCCAAAACGTAAAGGAACGTGCGATCAGAAGAGAAAATTAACAGTAAGAGACGGCGTACATGTAATCAGGGAACGTGTGAAATATCCTAGAAAGACTTTATTTGTTTTGTTTCGGTTAATTTGCACAGGGTTGTAAGTTTTAACGTAATAATATAATATAGAAAAAATTAAAAAGATAACCTATTTACTATGCCTTGATTGCTTTTTGGAACACAACTAACTCCTAAACATATAAGAAATTGATGGGATCTATATGCTGGTAACATGATTGGTTTCTTGTACCGCTGCTAACAGCGATTGACATCTCCCCGCTAAGTTATCTCTTTACATGATTTAGACCAATTCAAAAACAGATTACGGCGGTTATATCTGTGCTGGGGATATTGATCCTCACTTTCTAACCGTGATAGACTTTGAAAGATTCTACACGGGTTTTTGAGTGGTTATTTCCAACTGTAAATCTAATTTACCATAGAAAAAATGTCACAACCCTTTCAGATTTTTTTTGCTCTCTCAGTTGCAAATGTCCAGACGGTCTTGATTCATTAGTTCCACCTGTTTAGACATTTACGGCTTAGATATCCCTTGCGGTGACAGTAGGATCAAGCATCGCTACGGAAGTAACCCAGCATATAGGTTAGTAAAAATAAAGCTAATTTCGAATGATTCATGTGTCAATACGTAGATACTTTGAAAGAAACAAAACTGAACATGAGGTTTAAGTGTACTTGCGTGTTATAAACTTTAACTTCTGATATCCCATTCTTCAATAGGGATATTTTTATTATAGTCACAAACTAAAGATAGACGGTTTTTGAGAGGCTTGGTTTTAGCAAATTGATAAGATAGATAACATGCATTTTCAAGTTGGTCCACTAAAATGAAAATTTAGAATATAAAAAAAATATAATACTGTTTCTACCGCCATAAATTTTAAGAGATATGTTTCTTTTACGTGTGGTGTCCATTTTGGTTGTAAGCGATCATGGCTTTCTAAATCTGCCTGTTTATTGTAGCTCTTAATACATTTCGTTTTGTTATTTCTACGAAACCTTATTCTGTGATTAACTTGCTTAAGCATATCATGTATGCCGTGCGCTGTTTTCACTGTCTCGATTTCCACTTTATCTCTATCTTTGTGAATATCAGTTTATACAAGCGTTCAATTCCTCATTATGTAATCCAGAAACGTATAATGTATTTTTCGGATGTTAAGCATATGTTTTCTGTTAGTTACTATTTTATCCAAAACCTTCTCATGGTATCCGATTCTCCGGGTGTTTACCATCTTTCTGTTGTCTCAAGTCTTTCCTTCATATTTAAGAAGCATTCACTGCAATATAGGATGGCAAGTACCACCTAACAGTTCAGTACTCTATTCTTTTTTCCAACGAAATTTTCCTGTCTGTCCAAATCATAAAAAGATATCATCATAAATTAGTCGAACCATTTTCAACAGAATTATAATTAATTTCAGCATTTCGTCATTGAACTTAATCTGACGGATATGCGATGGTCTCATTCAAAAATGAATATTTGTTGACTACTATACATTGATGTAAAGTGGATTAATCTTGAAATACAGGCAATTTTGAAAGGACTTCAAGCGAGATGATTCTTTTGAAAAAGTCGTAAACAAAGACGAAAATTAAAAGATGCATATACTATAAATAATTTTTTTAATCGATTTACCCCATGCGAGGCGGTAACGCTACTGATGCGCAGGGGTTTACATAAGAGAAAGATATTAGATAGGAGGAAAATAAAGAAAAGACAAACCAGTTACAGAAAGTGTCAGAGTAGGGAGCAAGAGAAGGATAAGAATAGAGGTGTAATGACACTTGTAAATGTACAAAGAAAAAAAAAGGTATTAATGTAGAAGAAACTATCGTCAAGGGGTTAACAAATGGGTATTGACATTGCATTTACATTCATGGAGGTTGTAGCTGCCAGGAAGCAAGAATATGAAAGACAGTTCCACAGGCGGGAAGTGCGAAAAAAGAAGCTGATGGAGTAGAATTGTCGGCTGCATTTGGTTGATCTAATTTTGAATGGGTGGGACACAGTTGCCAGTCTGGTTTCACGAGTAAACTCATATGGCTGGGGCACTAGTGACATAAGTTCGACGGAGCAGAAGCCATGAAAATATCAATAGACAGAAGGAAGCCACAACCAGTCGTTGAGAAAGTGGCTGGAGTCGAGCCGACAAATTGGTACCTATCACATTAGAAAGTCTCATTTGGAGCCTGTCAAGAACACTGAGATAAACAGCTGGGGCACCTGACCATATATGACACAAGTAGTCCTTACACTGACAGATGGTTGATGGTTGTGCGAGATTGATTTAGGCAGAAAAAACATCTTGGCACGACACAGTGATACATCCTTCCTCGCAGTAGATTTACCTATTGACTCAATGTAATGGTTCCACTTGAGATCGGAGTAAGGCAGAGGAGGTGCAGTGTATTGCTCTCAGCGATACTCGCTTGGTCTATACTTATGGAAGGCAGAAGGGGTTGCCTTTGATGATTGACAGGCATCAGCTTCGTGTTAGACGCATTGAAATTTACAAGCCACTTGTTTCTCCATTCAATCATTGAGTGTAAATCACTTTCAAGATGAGCAGCGAGGTTATTTTTGTCTGCATCGCCGGATTTCTTACCGATGAGTCTTTCTAGGATAAATTGTGGTGTTTTCTGCGTAGATGCCTACTTGGCACTTGATGATGTCTTTGAGATCATTTATGAAAATAAGAAGGAGCGTCGGGCCTAGGATACAGCCCTGAGGGACACCAGCGTTTGTACAGTAAGATGTGGAGGCAACCCATTCAGGACGACCTTGATTAAGCGGTTAGATATGAAAGATTGAATCAGACCAAGCAAGCGTCCGGTGATACCAAACCCCGTTGCTTGCGTAGAAGGCCAGCGTGCTAAACCCTATCAAAAGCCTTTGAGATGTCCAGGGCAACAGCTCGAGCCTCGCCGGATTTATCAAAAACTGGTAGATATACGCCGTGATGGTCGTTAGCATATTGGCTGTGGACCTGCCGAAGCGGAAGTCGTACTGCCTGGCTGTGAATAGTTTATGGTCAGTAACATGTTGAACTTTTTCAGGCTTAATAATGACCATCAAACATTCGCGAAAATTGGTAGTAAGTTGATAGGGCGATAGGTGAATGGGTCTGACGGTTCCGCAGAGTTATACATATCGGAAAAAGTCTTGAAATCACTTGGATACTTTATGAATAAAGAAGGTCCACAGAAATTAAAACTCATAGTATATGGTGAAAATAAAAACAATAGTTTACCATACTCGAGCAGATCTTGTAAATATATAGAAGGAGAGGAAGAAACATATAGAGGAATGTTAATTGTGATTTTAAGCAGTAAAAGACACAAGTTATACAGAGCTATGACTACCTCCGTCCTGGCACATTAAGTTAGAAGAGAATTGTCTATCTACATATAAGGACATGAAGATAATATTTCGATCACATATTATTGAGTTAAATAGTTTTTACTAATGTTTATATTTAGAAGGAGACTTTGAATTTACTTATAAAATCATGACGATAATATTAATTGGATAAGGTAATATCGAGCTAAATAAGTTTTACTAGGCTTTAGTATTAAAAGGAAACAATATATCTACTTATAAAATCATTAAGATAATATTACTTAGATAAGATGTTATTGAGCTGAATGAGTTTCATTTGGCTTTAATGTTAGAAGAAGATTATGTATCTGTTTATTAAGCTATGGATATAATATTACGTAGATAAGTTAATATTAAGTTGAATATGTTCTAATAACTTTTAAATTTAGAAGGAGACTATGCATATACTTTTAAAACCAAGAACATATTATTTATATAATATAAAAGACAAGGCATATAGAAGATGAAGATAAAATTGAGTGGAACGCTTTAAATTAGATTTTTACATTAGAAGGCGAATATGAGTCTAATTATAAGATCATGAAATTAATTTTACTTCGGTAGATAATATTGAGTTTAATGCGTTCTACTGGGCGTTAACGCTAGAATTAGAGTATGTATATATTCATAAATCATGATGATAATATTACTTATATAACATAATATTGAGTTGAATGAGTTTCTTTTTTTTCTATGTAACATGTCCTTTAAGAACGTAGACGCTCATGTCTTTGCACGTCTTTGTATCACTGGTGGCTCTTAAAACACTTTCTCCTGTTACCCCACCACAAACCTGCTTTGTCATTCACATGCTCAGACCCTTCAAATGTGTTATCCGCTTCTTTGACTTGGCTTATGTTCTCTCTAACCTGTGAATATCAGATTTAGCCAGCCACCCTTCTTCATTACATGTCCTACGAACTTTAGCAGTGTCTTCCTGATGCTCAGTATTAATTTCCTTTTCGTTTCCATCCTTTCTAAAAAGCATATTTGTTCACATGTTCGATCCATGATATTCGCAGCATCCTTCTTTAGAACCACATTTCAGTTGCTTCAAGTTTTACTTCATCTTTGATGCTATTGTCCGGCATTCAATACCATATTGAAGGACATACCGCATTTAGTTATCTAGTACACTCTTGTTTGTTTCTAGCGATACTTTTCTGTCTCTTAATTCTCTGCTCAGCTTTTGGAATGTGTCCTTGGCTGTTTCAATTCTCCTTCGGATTGGATTTAAAGCTAAACTCGTATAAAATTCCGCTTGAACTTAAGAATCATCTGCCTTTAACTTTTGTCATTAAGTTTTATTTTGACCAATGTCTGTTCAGATTTTCTGTTCTTCCTTCATAATTTTACATAACCACAAATATGATTTTGCCGAAATGATTTTTTTGTAAGAAGAAACACGTTTCATGCATTTTTACACAGTTTTTCACCCAGTTACTTAATATTACTACACATGTATGTACAGAAATTATTACTATTTCGCGTAATTAGTAAAAACCTTTTTAATATAAACGAGCTGCATTTTTAAAAAAATAGCAAAATGATGTTCTTAATAGATATGATAAAAAGCCACTAAAATTAAAATGACAGAAATATTACCTACAAAAATGAAAATGATTATTATTCTAAGCATTGCACAGTCAGTTTAAGTAAATGTCATTGTTTATTTGTTGTTATTACACTATAGCTGTCATGCTCAAGAATACAGTCTGATAGGAAACAAATCATCCTCTATCGACTAATTCAAGTATACTTACATTTAAATAAATCATTTCAAGACAGTGTTTATCATTTGAAGATTTATCATATTAATCGACCATTACAGCGTGACAGTTTGAGCTGCTTATATAAAATCACTTCGAAACAAGCGTTTATCATTGGAGAAATCTAGATGAGAAAAAGAAACATGATAGCATTAAACAAATAAAATCATTGGGAATTGTATTTCCTCTCCATTTTCTGACTATGATTTTATCTACATTCTTAGTGAAATATTTTGCAAATGTCAAGTGATCTTTAAACATCCAAATTAAAACCGCACACCTGAATATTGACAAATTGATATAAGCATTTCAAGATACTAACATTGAAATGAAAAGAATTACAAAAAATATGAAATATGAACCAATGCAATGAGACGTTTCCCACTATGTCTTGACTGAGACCCTAATCATGTTGATCGTCTCAACAGGTTCAAGGGAATACAATTCAAATGTTCCACAAAACATAATCAAGGAAGAAATATCTTTTATTGGATTAGTTTTCACCACAAAGAAAAACAGAATTCCGACCCGACAATAATTTGAGAAGACAACTGAGTAATTCTGGCAACATAGACATAACTGTAGATGACGGGTTGACACAATTATTTATAAACGTTTTGTAACTTTTTGAATGCAAAAACATAGGTTCAATCATGTCAATTAAAATTTTATTTTTTGTGTTGAAAAGAGCACTAGGACACGAAACAATACATTAGTAACTCAAACGCACAAAGAATAAAGGCCAAAGCACCACGCAGAAAAAAATATGCTTCTGACAACATAACTGAAACTAAAATCTTAATTATATATATATATATATATATATATAGATAGATAGATAGATAGATAGATATAATTTATACAATAATGACGGACATTAAGTTATTGAGCGCTTTCTCTTTTGATATTTAGTATATTCCTTCCAGAATTTGTTTTCTTTACACAGATGCTGACACATACACACATACATAAAACAAAGAATATATATATGTATATATATACATATATATATATATATATAAATTACAATTACATGTACAATTTTATAAAAATATATATCCACCAATTAAGAAAAAAGTTGTACATGTTCTAAAATATAATTTATAATAAATATGCACAGCTATATATAATATTTCGAGCCCTGTTTTAAATTAATGTTTTGGACATGGTAATTTTTTCTTCGTTCCTTATTCACTCAGATATATACAGTCATCAGCAGACCGATCTGTTTCACTGTATCATAGCTCATCAGTACGGTTAGACATTTTAACCGATTGCTTCTAGCCAGCGTTAAAAATCGATTGAATTGATATCAGTCGTTAATTCTATCTCTGAGTTATGGGCACTCAGTAGAGTAAGTTGTACCTTTTGCGTGTTATATACAATTTAAACATCCCCCCCCACACACATACATATATATATATATATATATATATATATATATATGTGTGTGTGTGTGTGTGTGTGTGTGTGTGTATGATCATTTCACACCAAGCAAGGCAGAACAGCTACTGGTTTGTAGTGGATTAGACTGAGAGAGAAAAAGTAAGTACCGATAATGTGTAAGAATGGACAACAGAAATATATAAGTCAAAGAGATAGAAGTGGCAATTGACGTTTTATTTAAACTTTTGGTGACTTTAGCTATCGGTGAAACATATATATAGGGATCTGTTTTAATGTATTTAAAAATTATTAAAAATTACCAGGGAAACTACATATATATATATATATATATATATATATATATATATATATATATATATATATATATATAATTGTTACAACAGAAGATATTGGTTTCAATCCTATTTTCGCAATCATTTTATTCACTACCAAACTCCATACTCATTGCATGTTCAAACATATATTTTAAGAAACCAGTTTTACCCTTGACATTAACATGTGATGAAATCAATATAGCCAGATATTAAATAATAGGCAAGGAAACACGGAAGCAGTTAATCGAGAAAAGGTTCTTGAACTTATATGAATATCAAGGAGATATCTTGGGTAATAAAACAGATTTCCTTCTTTCGTTTTTTATATTCTGTGCTCATTCATATCCTTGGCGATCATGGATCTACACAGATTCCTGTCATTTGTAGAAATTCATGCTTTTTTCTTTTTTCTTTTTACTATATCTATCAGATCTTGCCCTTAAAACTATTTCTGATGCACGCTTGGTAGGTTTTGTTTTTGTTTTTGTTTTTGTTTTTTCATCATATCACACCAAGCGAGGCGATAATGCCACTGATGCGCAAGGGGCTGCGTAAGGGTAAAAAGAATGGAAAAGAGAAATCCGAAAACCATATCCTAAACAGGAAACAAGGAATGAGCCTCTTAACTTGTTCAATAGACGTGGGTGGAGTGTGAACCGGGCGATATTTTGGCTATCTACTCAAATCGAAAAAATAAAGAAAAGAGTGAAAAGATTGGAATAAGAGAAAACTGGAAACCGCATCCTAAAGAGCAAACAAGGGATGAGCCTCTTCACCTGTTCAATAGACGTGGGTGGAGTGTGAACCGGACGATAGTTTAGTCTATCTACTCTAATTGGTCTATCTACTCCAATTAAGTCTATCTACTCCAATTGGTTATGCGATTTTTCTTTGTTTCACTTACCTCCAATCTTGCAATCTCACTTTGCTTGATGTGCGATAACATTTTCAACTACCTCTACTTTTATGTTAGTTATAATTGTCACTTTATTCCAGTTTTGTCTAAATCTTCATTGCTGCTCATATACTGTATCAATGGACTTACTATGCTTCTGTAGAACTAGATTTTGTTCGTTTGAAGTCTCTTCTTTAACTGTAAGTAGATTGTCAGGAATTCACTGCCCTATATAAAAATTAGTATTAAAAGTTCAGTCCTCTTTTCCTTATTACTAAAGGATTTTCCTCTTTCTTTTTCCTTTTTCTTTTGGAAGGCATTTTTCACGATCCGATTATCGGTATTCAGTGTCGTACTTTCCGACTTCGACATAAAGCAATCTGTGTTCAAATCTATACGCAGAACCTTTAAGATTATTCTGTGACAGGCTTTTAATAAATTTTTATTCAATATAATAAATATATTAATAGGGTAATAGAGTAGTGTGATAAATATATGCAGTCAGTTGTTATAAGTGATACACCCAGGAGCGATCATGTCTCGCAAGAGGCATAATTTACTGGACAGAAGTTTTTTCCACAGTAGGTTGCTATTAATTTCTTGGGTAGACTGGTTTGGTTGTCTCAAGCGCTGTAGGGATTAATACTTTTCTCAAGGGTTTTTGTGTGTAAGGAAATACAACAAATTTAACTGAAATTCGAACTTGGCTGTTCGACTTTTTTGTTCTGAACCAATATCCAATACTCAACAACGCTCATCCGATAAATATATTTGTCATTAAAACAAACATAAAAAATACTTTTATTTTGACATGTTTTATCGAAGACGTTTGGTCATGAAAAAAATTAATTTTGTGTCAGGAAATGTAGTCATGAAATTAAGCATTAAAGAGACAAAACATGATTCGCGTTAACCCTATGAACCATTGATTTCCTTCTTAATTGTAACCCTTGAGAAATTAGGCATAACTTTTTCAGTTCAGTTTTTATTCATATCTATCTATATATTCATCAGTATCTAGGATTAAGGGTGATAAACCGATATATATTGATCGTCACAAACAGAATTAAACTAAAAAAATCAATTGTTCACACGCTGAATGTAAATCAACTTTTGTCTCGTTAACGTAGATTTTGTTGAAATAATATGTATGCCTGATAACGTATATTCATCTGCGAAACCTGGCTAAATAATCCAACTGTCTTCGATATTTAAAATTAGACAGAATTTTATATTCTGACAATATATTGTATATTTATGTTTCAAGAAAAAATGAATGTAAATAAAGAGATTTATGTTCAAGACAAATGATAAGCAAAATGATAGGTGAGAAAATAAATAGAAAATACTTAATTTATATCTGACAGCCGATGAAATGCATCAAGCTCTTGTGTGCAATATTAACCTCACCTGATTGAAATTGCGGTTGTCATTTCATTGTGTTTATGTTGAACATTGATGCCATCTCACGTATATCTGGCTGAAACCTCTCAATTTGTTTATCCTTTACGCCACTTTGACTTGTTGGAAGCAAAATTGTTGTCATAAATCAAAAAGGATATTTCTTGTTTTTACATTAAGGTTAAACCTTTACAATACCCGGGAATAACTCGCAGTGGATGATTACGCTAAGAAAGTTTCTAAACCGAGAGGAAAGATAGATATCGGTTGACTTGAAAAGGTTCAGACTCTAGTGACCAGAGAAACATCATCTTGATTATTGGTTTCACAGAGTAGTAGTTCGAGGGAAGAAGCTGTTCAAGTAGATCTTACTTCTCACCGATTGAATACGGAGGGAATGTCAGTGGTTTGCTAAATATAAGTAGCATGCCTGGTGTTAACGGTGAAGAGTAGACCTGATGCAAAAAAGGAAGGTAGTTCGTTCAAGCACTTTCCATGGAAATAGCAACATAGCATCGAAAGCTTCCCCATAAGCTGCCTGTGAGATTTAGGTCGGATGATGGAAATTAATTCGTCACCAAAAAGGAATTTTGATCTCTATCTAGAATGGAAAGTGAAGAGTGGACACCTCCCTCCTAAATATGACAACTGTACCCCATTTTCAATGTTAGTCATTCAATTAAATAGACTTAGATTTCAGCGCCGTGATACATTCGAGGGCTCTTTTTAAATAACCTGACGGAATCCACGGATTTCAGCTCTTGAAATTCATTATACCAAAAATATAATTCGTATCTTAAAAATACAAGTTCGATGAACATATCCATAAAGATAATTGCCGTTACTTATTTTAATGATATTCAACCTGTACTATGTATGAGAACCACCAGAGGTAGAGTGTTAATATGCACATTTTCGGGATATAGGTTGGGAAGATAACGGTTAAAAATAGACTTGTACATGTTATGATTATTGCGATTGATAAAGTATTCACTTAGATGCCAGTATCACGAAAGCAGAAGTTCGTCGGAATAAATTGCTTACGTCTAACCAATGAAATACAAAGAGAAAGATTGTGGTTGGCTAAAATGAGCGTGATTAGCCTGGTCTTAGATGTGAAGGTCAGAACTGGTAGAACTAAGGAATATGGTTTGTCTAAACACCTTCCACAGAAATAATGACAGAGCACCGATAGCCTAGTGGCGTTCCCTTTGTAGGAAAGGAGTTATATGGCAGAAAATAAGGTTCTTTAGTTTGGTTAATGTTTAACTTTAAAATCACTATTCAAGCTTTTCTGTCTTTTTTCTCTTTTTCTTTCTTTATATTTTTTTTCAGTTGTGACAATTTTGGGTTCCGGTTTTCGAGACATGGGCTGTCTTAGTTAATTGTTTAGTATTGTTTACTTGAGGTAAGAGAATTGTATTTCCTTTTTTTTTCTCAGAAAACTTCTTTTTAAATGCTTAAATAAGAAAGTAAATATTTATGTCTGTATTGGTTATCACATTGTTTTTTTATCCGATTTGGTGGCCTCTCAAATACTATTAGCGTATTAATTGTTAGAGGATGCGTCTATAATTAAATTTTTATTTATTATTGTTTGAATTTGTATGCATATGCTTATATATATATATATATATATATATATATATATATATGTGTGTGTGTGTGTGTGTGTGTGTGTGTGTGTGTGTGTGTGCGTGTGTACGTGACTGTCTACAAGAAATTTCTTTACTGCAGTGTCGTTGTTTTGGCTTACGCTTTAGTCGATCTGATTTAGACATTAATCCTTTTGTAATATGACGTTGGCAGTTGTTTACCTGTCTTTCTTTTAGAGTTTATGTTTTATTTTTTTCGGTTTCATGAATTTTGCTTCTCGTTGTATTTCCTTTTATTTTCTCTTGCTGTTTGAAGTGTTTTCATTTGGCTGACTTTGTGTTGTTGGAACTCGCTTATATGTCGTCTTCTATATACCGTGTTCCTTCAAACATGTGCAAACATGACTATACTGATTATACTATACTCCTTTTGGCTACTAATTGTTATAGCAATCTTAAAAGAATTTATGGATTCGAAGATATTGCAGTGAGTTAATGTGGCTCATATCTAATAATTGACTATAGGTAATGACAGAATTTCTTGCCAATTTAGAACAATAAACTCCAATATTTTGATATTAAAGTGGTTAAAACAATGAAACTATGTGTATCCTTTGTACATGAACATCTTCAGTATAAACAACAATCGATTAACTTTGGAAATATCCATTTACAAACCTTCATTCATAACGTTCTTGCTTGTAGTTAAATGCGAGCCGAGTAATTTAATGTTTTTATATTTATTGTATATATTATGGGCTCGTGTTCTAGTGTTTGACACTCACTATAGTCGATTTGTCAGAAAGGCGCCTTCTTGATAGTATCGGTCGGGCGAAAGCGATCTTAGCATGCGGTAACTTTCGAATATGCCTGAAAAATCAGCATTTGAGTGAAATTGAGTAGACGGGACGCTTTTGAGGCCGCCAGATGAATTTCGATGATTTTGTTAGCACAACATTGTAAGTCACCGTGAGATAGAGTTTAAGCGTATTGGTCTTTTTCAGACTGTTGATCACGCCTAAGCCTCTCTCTCTCTCTCAGATACGGTAACTAGATCTGCTTAACATCGTTGCAGCATAAATCACAGATGGGCACTGAGGGTGTTGTTCAGAAAATAACTGTGCCTGAGAAAGCGTCTGCAACGGGGATTAGCTACCTTTCCGGGAAAACACGCATCGTGGGATATGAGTTGGCAGCCATATATTTATTAAAATATTGAATTTTCGTTGGGATATTTGTGAATATTTTCCAGGGCACTTTGATATTTTTATCTATTTCTATATTCATTTTTGCTAAGGCTTATCGCATCTGCCATTACTTCAGTGCACATTTCCTAAAAAAAGACCAAAACAACAGAAATATCCTGACCGCACACTTTACTGCTAAACAAAGAATTAAGGCAGTGATGATAGCAGAGACGGAAAGTAAACTACATGGCTCCCTCAGAAGGAAGTGGAAAAAAAGCGGGGAAGAAAGAATAAAGATAATCTGCCGGAAGACTGACTGCAAGGTTATTAGCAAAAGGATGAGCTAAAAAAGCAAATAAAAAGCCGGCGTTAACAAAATCAAACAATCGCAAAATTCTCAATATCCGGAAAGTCTTCTAACAGATGGCGGAAAAGGCGATAGTGGAATCCGGGTTTCTGGAACAGCCAGTTATGCATTTTCAGAAGTTAAGCAGAGTATTAGGAAATAAAAAAAAATTCGTTAGAAAAAAAAACAAACTTTACTGAGCCGTTACTTGATATCTACTATATGGTAGAGAATGTTGGACAATTTCCGCAAAGATGGAGAAGAGACTTAGAGAGGCAAAAATGTTGTTCTGCAGAAAGATGCTGAGGATAACACGAACCGAAAATTTAAGTAATGAAGAGGTTTTAGAAAAAAATGGAAATAATCAGAAAATGTTGCATAAGGAGGGGATAGTTGAAAATCCTGCCTCCCCTATTGAGGAAGGAGGGCTTGGAAAACATGTTCGTCACAGGACTCACTGAGACAAGAGAAAATCAGCGCATATATACTTCAAGAGACTGAGAAAATGGATGGTGGAAATGAAGAAAAGACATAATTGACTTAGAATCAATGACAGAAAAAGGATCGCCGACGTCTTAATGGGACACGCGCATAAATCAAAATAAGTCTATACGAATAAAATGCTTTAGAAAAGCATGTCAGACAGCACGCATGCAAATAAATGCTTATAAAATATGTATTCATCTCTCTCTCTCTCTCTCTCTCTCACACACACACACACACACACACACACACATATATATATATATATATATATATATATATATACATGGTGTCTCGCAATTTTTTAAAGAAAATGATCTGGTGCAAATCAAATACCACAAATTACGTTTATTGAACGAAAAAAAGAGAACATTTTATAATTTGCAACCATTTATTTACAAACATGAATCAATAATGTCAAGACCATCCATAGAATGCATTCTTCAGTTTACGCCCTTCAGTTAAATGTACCGTTTAATGCAACGTGCAAAGTTGTTAAAAGCAGGTGTCCATTCTTAATGGATGATCGCTTGAATCTACAATGTGATGGCTGCCTTGAATGCAGCAATGGCGTGATAAATGTTGTACTTGATGAAACCTCAAAGGAAGAAACCTGGTGGCGAGTCAGGTCAGGCGAGTGCCGTACCTATTCCTCTTCAGCGTTGCGGCTTTTCACATAGACATGTCATGTTAAGATTCGCAGTTTTAGAAAGAGCACCATCCAGCTGGAACTACTGTTCCTCCTTATCAAGGTTTCCAAGCTCCTCGATCTTCCATCAAAACTGCTCAAGCACTGGAATGCCATGCTCAATTGTAGCTGTCACGGTGTTACCTGAATCAACATAAAAGACATGGTTTAATGGTTGCACGCCTATAAATGGAGATACATGCTGTGCTCTTTTTGAAAGCAGATTTAATCAATCGAGTAGTGAGTATTCTTGAATCCCCCCCCACTACGTAGTTCTAAGAGTTGACATGACTATTCATCCTTAAAACAAAAAAAGAAATTAAAAATCTCTTTTTCATCGTCGTTTACAACATCAAATAACGACACATGTCCACCCTATATTGAAATATGAACCTGGATCAGTTGCCGCTTGATTTGGATCCGGTGGGAATAAAGTTTAAATTCCTAATTCACAATAAACAAAAAAGACAATACAGAGATTTCAAGTTATTTTCTCGGCCGTCGAAAAAAATTGGACGATCTTAAACTTGTAATATATTACCTTAAACTGTCAAAAATATGACTGATATCAAAAGCAGAAAACACAGAAAATGGCAGAAAAAATGTTTGGCATTAAAGTCAGAGAACACAAGCAATGTCCTAAAAGTTATAATCGACATCAAAGCAGAGAGCACAAGCGGTGGTTGACAGAGATATGATTGATATCAATGGAAGAAAAAACAGTCAATATTCGACAAAGATATTAACGACATTAAAGGCAAAAACACAGCCGATATCCACCAAAGATGTTACTGAAAATGAAGTCATAAAACACAAATTGACAACAAAGGATTGAAAGTCAATGACTGAAAAAAGTATGACTTACGTCAATTGAGAGTCAGAACGAAAGGGAGAGGATGCATGGGACATTTTAGTTACTTATGTCAAAGGGAAAAGAAGAATTCATAACAGAGACAGCGAGAGAGAAAGAGAACCGAGACTTGGTTAAAAACTCCTCATCGGCTCCCTTGTATATGTGCGATATCTCAATGGCTTCCCATTACTCAACAACAGTACCGTCGTTGGTAACCAGATCATACTTTTGACGATTTCGTACACAGTGAACTGCTCTTTTTATTTTTTTTAATGAGAACGAACCTGGTTGCCATCTCCATAAATGCTCGACGATCGTGGTAAAAAACGTCATGAAAGAAGTTAGGGGACATTTTAATTTACATTGTGTGTACTCTGCTCTTGTGCTTATAAAGATTTGCTAGTTTAAAACAAATCTTAAGATGGAACAGTGTACATATTTCAATTCCATGCAGAGTCGAAGGGTGAAGTTAAAAGAGGTAGCTTGTTCGTGCAAATTAGTACGCCATGCAGAAAGCGCATGCGTGATGGTTAGCAAAGAAAATAATGTTTACAAGGAAAATGAAATGTTGCAAAGCTAAAAAATATATTCGTTTTAAGATCAGTTTTGAAACATTACTGAACATTTTCATGAAGCGTATGTTCTCAAATACAAAAAAACAAATAAAGGAAACACTAATTTTTAAAACAATACAGAGAATTGTTATGATGTGTGCGTTCTTAAAAACAGAAAGAAAGGTAAAAATAATAAGAACAAAAATGGTATGTGCTCTCTCCCTTTTCTCTTCCATCGCAATGGGCATTACTTCTTTCTTTTTTTTCAAAGATCCTCAGGGTATCAAAAAAGAGTTGGATGATACCTCAAAATAGATAACAAAGTCGCAATGAAAGCGAAAGAGGTTTTAAGCAAATCTGTGATGTCTCGATTGGATTTCGTTAGCGCTAGAATTAAACAATAAATGGAAATCATACAGAAAGAATAAAGGAACAAATGAGAATTATTAAAAATAGAGTTTATGCCTGATCGAAAAGGCGGGGTGTATCGCCGTGAAAATAAGATGCTATGAATCGGATATGAATATGCCTGGAGTCTGTGATGTGCAGAACACCTTGAGAAAAATTCGAGAGAGATAAACACACTTATGGTTATAAATTATGTAATCACTCGTCTCTGAATGGTGATTCTTGAAGTGTTATTTAAATATGGCATAAGGCCAAAATTAAGGAACCCTTAGTGAAAATCGCTACGACTGTTCAGTCGTAATTATTCTAGTGCTGACCATTACATCTCATTTTGGTGCCAAACGCGTCTCAGAATGTTTACACGGATGACATACTCAGTGTAAGTTTTAAAAAAATTGTTTCATGCAAATCGCGTTCTGGACTGATTCATCAATATTCCTAACTTAAAAACTTAGATCTTACATTAAGGAATGTGTCTCTTCGTATGAAATTAATAAGTAATATACAGGTACACAACTGCAGGAAATAGAGAGGTGGGGAGAATGTCATCTTTGATATTGATGAATTTGTATTGCTTTTTTGCATATGTTTTTCTATTGTATTGATTTAATGAGGTCGTGCAGTATAGTAAATAGAAAGAAAGAGAAACGATAAAAATATTCTTGAAACTAAAATTTTAAAAAAATCATGCTGTCATAAGTATACGTCTTTGTAGAATTGCCTTGGTTATGTGAAGTGATGAGAGTAGAGAATAGATGCACTCAAGAAAGTTTATTTGTGTATATTTTCAGAAAATAAGGTGGCGAGGAGTGTAGTATATTAGTTTTGACCCAGCATAAATATGATTGACATCAATACGCAGAAAACACAGGCAAATTCTGACAAAAATATCATTTACATCAGAGGACAAAAGTACAAGTAATATCAAACAAAAATATGATTGGCATTAAAGGCAGAGAACGCAGACAATGGCGGCCAAATATTTTATAGACATCAAAGAGAGAAAAAAGTAGGCTATAGCAAAAGATTTGAAAAGCAAGCCGATTAAAATATAATTGACGTTAATTGCGTGACTTCATGAGTGGGCAAAAATGTGTGGGTGTTTTAGGTTATATAAGTTAGTGTTTCATAGAGAAGAAAGCAGAAAACAAAAAAAAGAATACAGAGAAATTCCGTAGGTTGACAACTCCCAACAACTCTTGCGCTTGCGCAATTCCTCTCCGGCCACACCTTCACACAACCCTCACCGACCAAGAATAAAAATATTAGTTTATTTTTTTATATAGTTGTTCATCTTTGTTGATACGACAATCATCACTGTGTGCCCACAGAACCAGTTACAGGATATAATTGACTGACTGATTATCAAACCCTGACGACGTTACCGGAGGCCCAGATGGTTAAGAACTCCTATCTTTAGGCTCTTCACAAATTCAATGAGCATCAAGTTTCTTGAATAAATAGAAAATATAACTCCTGTTTTGAAGTTGAACTTCTTTCTTTGGCTTGCTTCAACAATCTTGAAATACTTAGTTTCCTAATAATTTTTCTAATACGTTTTCTGCTCTATCGTCCAAGGCATGATTTGCCTACAAGTAAACGGGAAAGATCTGTGAAGCCGCTGAGTTATGTCTAGAGTAGTGAAATACTATATATATATATATATATATATATATATATATATATATATATATAGTATTTTAAAAAATGCAAGATTTCGAAGATACTTATCTGATTAACTATCACATTGCAATATTATTCCTATGTTAAAACTCATCAGGCATATAAGCAGATACTTAGAAGTTAACACTCAATCACACGGACACATAAATCACACACACATGCACACACCTATATATATATATATATATATATATATATATATATATTTAGAGAGAGAGAGAAAGAGAGAGATACGTAGATATGAATCATGACATATTCGATTATATCTTAATTTTCACATGATATATTCAATGCGTAAATTTTCTGAATAAAATCTGTTAAATTAATTGCTTCTAAATATCGACATTAATCAACCGCTTTACTGAATCCAATTTACATCTGTCTTAATGTCACTCACGAATTATGTTTTTATTTGTTACAAATTTCAAAATATATCAACAGAAAAGGAAATAAAATTAAATATATATATATCGTGCAAATTCATTAAGAACTATCTGACAACTGTTGTTGGTTGGCCGTGAAGTAAATTTGCCCATCAAATTCATAATGTCATAGTTTTCCTTCTTCGTGGCTTCTTCCATGCTGTATATGAGCAATAATGGCTCTTCATCTTTCAGTATAATAAGTTTTCTAGTTATCTTTATGTTGTAAATTAAATAATACACTTCCGCTAACATAAATGCTATAGACAGGCATCTTAAATAAAGAAACTCAAGTGATTAAAAAAAAAAAACGCTGGATTCCCAGCAAGTATATTCGTAAGAAAAGTCGTGGCAAGTAGTCAAAGCAAAAATTAATATCATAACAGCTAGAAACTATATATTTCTTATAACCCCTTTTCTGCTAACGAATATCACAAGCAAGTTGGGTAGGATACGCTGTACTTTACTCACTATGCACTATGTAATATGAAATGAGAGACTCGGATTATCTTTGTGATTTTCCCACATTAAGTATCTTACAGTTGTCTTTTTCAGTCAGATAAAGAATAGAAAAACGATTCCATGATTATGAAATTTTAATGAAATGAATTTTAATAAATGTACCTGACACGCATGTAATTAACAGTGGAATTATAATATCCACTACTTAAACACTAAACTATAAGGTAACCCATGCGGTTTGAACACACTATTCATCGCCATTGTGTACTAGTTAGCAACATTGTCT
This sequence comes from Ascarosepion bandense, assembly GCA_037127315.1. Classification (NCBI taxonomy): domain Eukaryota; kingdom Metazoa; phylum Mollusca; class Cephalopoda; order Sepiida; family Sepiidae; genus Ascarosepion; species Ascarosepion bandense. The sequence goes on from JBBBDQ010001810.1 coordinate 4,646,459, forward strand.
CGCTAGGTCAATTGATTCTTAGTAGTGATTTGGATCCTTACTAGGAGATCCTTAAATTCAGCCTTGTGCAACAGCTAAGCTTCACTTACCAAATTATGTTAGGTTGTTAAAAATTAATGGTCGATTTCAAAAACATAACTTTATTCTTGAAAAATTGACTGTAAAAATATTGAAAATAGTCAATATACGACCTTTAGTATCTATGCTCCTCTGCCATCTATCGACGAGATTATTTATTTTTCGTTGCTAAATATTTATTGGCTGTGATGCAACAAAATCTTTGAACGTTGATTCCAATCTGCTTCGGATTTCAATGTTTCACATTTAAAAATAATCAGTGAGTGTAAGATCAGGAGAATATAGAGGATGAGGTGAACTCTCGAATCCCAAGTCTGTACGTTTTTTCGACGACGTTTTTAAAACATATGGCCGCGCATTTCCATGCAGTAAAACTGGACCACGTCGATACACTAGTAGAGGTCTAATTTTTTGCAGGCGTGCATTCATTTCAGAAAGTTGATTGCAGTAAAGCTCTGCATTAATTTGATTGGCTTCCAGAAAGCTGTAGTGAATAACACCAATTTTAGACACAAGGCAGTGACCATAATCATTTGCTGATGCAAAATTGGCTTTGGAAGACTCATCCTGATGAAGCCATTGACCTGATCGTTTGCAATTATCATGAAGGATCCACTTTTCATCACAAGAAAGGTGAAGAAAGTGATCCTTGGTTGCACGTAGAATGAGCATCGAGCACATTTCAAAAAGTATAAGTTTTATTATTTCACTGAAATTATGAAGAACCAATTTATCGAGCTTTTTCACCTTCCCAATACTCTGCACATAGCGTGTGAGACTGTTGCTGCGCTGACAATAAGCATTTGATTCTGAAAGATTTCATTGATATTTTGACATTGGTTTTGCTCAACAGCTGCTTAAAACTGTTCGGTGTCAAAACTGCATAACAGCTACCATTATCATCTTCCAAATTCTCATCAACAATGAGAAATCTCTGGATCCCATTCGTACTGTCCGATAACTTGTTGACCTGTCTTCCCATGCACTGTTGATATTGGCAGAAGTTTGGGAGGCACTGTGTCCAAGTTTGAACTATTGCAAGAAAAGTAAACGAAGGTCATGTTTTGTCATGTTTATAATTAAGAGCTTCTATGATTCTAGAATATTTCTGTTTGATAATAAGTTAAAAATTTTAAAGGAGGACAAATTAATTATTATGAATACAAGATTAAAATGGCTTTTAATATACAACACTTCGAGCAGCTATTATTTTTTCAACAAGCTAAAAATAACCACTATTTTTCGTTAAATGTGAACGAACCGTGATTTCTTTATCATTTCACCCCAGACAAGTGGGAATAACACTAGGACGTTGATTTGAGTGAAAATACTGAGTATAGAGAGGATTAAGGAAAGGACAAAAATGAACAGTGTACACGAAAATAGAATATTGCGGATGACGTTGCATTTAAATATTTGTTGTCAAGGCAGAAAATATACAGAAGGGAATTCTACAAGCGAGAAGTGCTAGTAAAAGAATTTAGAACAGAAATGGCGCTTGCATTTAGCTGTTTAAGCAGAAAACCAGTGAGACCTCAAGGCCAATCTAGTAGCACGCTTTAAGTATATATAATGGACCAACCAGGAATAAAAAACTAGTCAAAGCTGTTGATATAAAAATATGTGTAGAATAGACAGAGTTGATCCATCTCACGTCGATGAGGAAGAGACTAAATTGGAGATATCATGTCAGGATCAAATAAATCTTTTGTCTTAATTGCTTGTAAAAATATAATATGCTTTGGAAGTTATTATCCGATATTCGCTGGAATATGTTTCCTATGCAAATGATATATCATCTGATACTAATGTAAGTATTTCTATGTATAACAGAAGATAAAATATGTTGGGCGGAAAATCTAGTCTAACTGAAAGACAATTTTATGTTAGATAATTTTGATATGACTTCGCAAGAGAACAATCGATTCTGCATATTGGCATGTGTTAAAGTCAGCTGATTTCTCGTACTATTGATACGTGCTATCCATACAATTTGGAGAAATTTAAATACATGTTCAAAGAACGGTTTAAATTAGTTTTTTTATACTGAGTAATGAACTCGCAAATTTAGAAATATTCTGTTTGAGAAATGATAATTTTAATTAGATTATATCAACCTAGATTATTAACTAATAAAATAAAACTGTTACATTTATTTTAGATACTACTTTCTTGCCACAAATGAGTAAAAAAAATATCAACTCAAAAGAGCATCTAAACTGATTGATTTTATTTTTACGGCTTATCAACTCATTGAAGGTTATGTACCGCCAGACAGTGCATTCATACATTTCTGAATATTATTAACACGTAAGTGAATATCAGGAATGGACTGGATTTGAAACTCGGCTGGAATTGTGATGCCTTACCATTTACCCGACCTGTCCATTTATGATAAAAAAAAAACACGATATTCTTAAGCGGTTGTCTATTTAGGTACTGACTAACCTCGACGTTGTGTAGGATTGGTGTTTCATCATGGTATTGCCGTAAGCAGTGATGCTTATAAAAGAAACTATCTACTGCCGAAATAATTTATACAGATGCTGTTAACTAATGTCCAATGGGCACTGACTCAAGTCTAGTACAATAATTTTTTAGATGGCCTGTTCATTTAGGAAGTAGGCAATCATGGCTCTCCTGAAATTCCTCTGCTTCATAGGTTTTTAAATAACGTTTGTCTCCGTATTATCTATACTAATCGTTATTCTGACATATGTGCTGAATCCATCTGATCACTTTTCATTCAATACACTCTTTGATTTGCAAATTTTCTCACATTTCTATCCTCACTCTGTTTCCAGAAAATCTTAACTGTCTTCTTCTGACACGTAGTATGTGACATCTTTACATCTTTTTTTATAAAAACCTTTTTTGTTGCTCACATCCTGTCCATATTATTATCAGCATCCTTTTGAGGAACCGAATCTCTGTAGTCCTAAGTCATCAATGAAGGAATCGGTCACCATCCATTGCCATAAATGAGAATTTCTACCACATAGCATTTCAGAAATTCCTTCTTTGTTTACAGAGAAACATTTTCTATTTTATAATAATTTCTTTGCATTTGGGAGGCATTTCTTTTGTCCACTGACAATTTGGATTTTTGGAACAGATGTTCTGTTTGCTGAAGTCCCCAACTGCAAACTACATTTTGGAGAATATAAAATTAAAAAAGTAAGGAAATTTAAATACCTGAGAAATGTTCTGACAGAGAATGGAAAGTCGACATTGAGATCTGAAGATGCATTGGCATATCCAAGGACGCATTTCAAAAGCTAACCAGGCACTACTTCTCTAAAGCTTATTTCTTTTTTTACGCATAAAAAACAATTATTTATTAATATAATAATTGTGGAATGCTACTTCAGTACAAAGTTATATCTCAGTACTGCCTGTATAAATTACCGTAATGCAGTCGATAGTGAACTCAATTCTCATATCTTAGTCTCTAAATATATACTAGGTATCACCAGTCATCATTAATTTTGTCAAACAACGTATTTCGATATGTAAAAAACATTTTAACTCAATCATATAAATAAAAACTATAAGTTCGGTGAAATGAAAATCAACAGAAGAACATTTCAAGATGTCCCTTTATGTATCTTATTATTTTGCACATCCCGAATAGCATAAAGCAATAATCTTAACATAGCAGAATATCGGTAAAAGAAAATAAGCCCTTTCTTTTACATAAGTGACTTAAAGCCGTATGTTAGGATTGACGATGAGCTGGAAGGTCATCTGAAAACAATAAAATGTTTGAGTGATGATAATGGAAAGGGATTCTGTTGAAATAAATATACTAATGATACAATTTCACGTGGTTGAATAAAACACACCTCATATTTTAGCATAGACACTTGGGTAATAATGAAAAAAAATAGAGAAATAAGAATCTTATAAATAAATGTGGAAGAAGGAAATCGCCTTAAAATGAAAGAAATAATGCGACAAGCGTGCGACTGTTATGAAATAATGAACTGAATTCTCTATTATGACTATTGGAAGACTTGTCATCACAGTGGTTCAATATAGTTTGGGCATCTTGAACTGGACACTACATGATATTAGAGAAATGGATTTTACGTCAAGAAAGCATCTTTCTAAGCATAACATACATAATTCACAGACTGATGCAGGCCGTCTATACATACCCCGTAAATAAGATGGAATAGGTCTCATTCAGCCAGTATTTTCATACATAACGACTACTATTGGCTTACTAACATATATAATCAAAAGACTGGATGATACAATTATTCAAACAAAATGAAAACAGAAAGAGAAAAAATATTCAGTCTTGAAAGAAGGTATATTCTGTAGAAAACCACAATGGAACTAAAGACCCAACTTTTGCAGCAAAATATATATATATATATGAACATGAAAGCCAAGGATAAAGCTCTTGAGCAGATGAAACAATGCAGACAAACAAACTCTGAATGGTCAATATAAAGAACGTGCTAATAAAGACGATGTTTATAAAGTTAATACTCATTGATTGTTACAAGCATCAGGGTTAAAATCTGAATCGGAAGGGTTTATACTTGGAACACAAACCAGAGTCTTATTCACACTGTTGTTCATCCAAAATGCAGACTTCGTAACAAATATCAGGAAACCTTTGATCATCTAAGCTCAAGATTTTCTGTATTTTATGAAATGATTATAACAATTGACACATGATGATAAAAAGTGATAAAGTAGGGCAAAATTCACACTGGACAATGTAAAAACACTTTGAAAATGATGTTAACAAACGCTAGTATGAACATCACCCACAACCAATTACAGACATATCACTATTTTCTTAGACTGTACTATCTTTAGAGACAGAAAGATTGAAGCAGATAAGCAGACGATAATTGTTAAAAACTGAAAAGTCAAACCAACTTGCCTACTAATTGATATGGCTGTAACGTAACAACCAAGAAATCAGAAAAAATATAAAGCAATTACCTGGAAATCGAAATTAAAAAATGTGGGAATTAAAATCAAGAACAGTACCAGTCGTAATGGGTGCAGTTGTAATGTTAAAAAAAGAACAATTCCTGGAAGGCTTTGCTTAATAGAAATAGTATTACACAACTACCTACCTCGTCGAAATAATAATAATAATAATAATAATAATAATAATAATAATAATAATAATAATAATGTCTTATTAATAATTTCCGGTCTCTTAGGATCCACTGTCTGTAAAAATTAAATAGACATTGTGAAAATACGAGATTTCTCTTAGGTTTTTTTCTTTTTTCGAATTCTTACCCAAATGAATTCTATTGATAAGCAGTATACCTATTGTAAAAAATCCAAATAAATTACATTTTTCAAGGTTGTGTTGAACCATAACGCTAATATATGACTTCTCAATGCGGGCGTCCCTCAAGGGCTCTATTCTTGGGCTTACCTTTTTTCATAACTTAAACAGCAACCATAACAGTAAGTGTAAAATGTTTGACAGTAAAACTAGCACCTGCTCTTGAAAATGATGACCAATGCGCTGTTTACTGGTGCTACAAATCGTTTTTAAATTTTAAATCATTCCATAAACGAAACTGCTATCGTTAAATCATCATAGTGAACGATTTTTGTCTAACCACCAGTAGATCATTTTATTTCCTCTTCCAGTTCTCACATTCTCTACAGGCATGAAATGGAGTAACTATATTAATTTAGCTGTATAGTCTATGCTAGGAAATTTGGTTCCCTGTAGCATGCTACACAATTCTTCTGGTCAGAATTTATCTAAATATTGTATAAACCCACCATTCGTCTATTCACTGAATTTTATTACTCATGTGGTTTTTTGATATTTTATTATATAACGAGATTCTTGACAAAATCCAAATAAAAGGTTTTGCAAAGGTATCGGGACTGACTTGGCATATCAACTTAACATGTTTCCCTCAAACTTATCTAAGATTATTTTCAGGCCATTTATTCTATTGCACTCTTTTTTTTTTGATTCATCGACTTTATGAATTTTATTGAACTCCGAGATCGGCAAGTACGCCTCATCATTTTAATGTTGAAATAGATTGATATAATCTTAATCCTACTTAAAGAGATTATTAAGCACTTCTTCCTATAGAACTGTTTTCCAGTTTCGTTTTTATCCTTGTACATACATTTAAAACATGTAAATAAAACGTCAATGACTATATTTTGTCTTATTTTTTAATACTTTTTTTCCTCGGTGACATTTTATATTTGTCTTTCACAAGTTTGCGTCAATTTGATGTTTAATAAGAAAGTTAATGAAATGTGTAGATATAAAATTAAAAAAAAACAAAACAAAAAATAACAACTTCCCAAAATAAACACAATTTAGGTTGTTATTATATATACATATACACTAAAGACCTTAATTATGAGGCCAGCCCTTTTTTTTTAAAAGAAATGATGCATTGCATACTTTTTTTAGTATTTATTGCAAAATGAAAATAGAATGGTTTTTTGTTATTATTATTTTTCAAAATAATTATAAGGCCAAGAAGCAAAGATGAACTCGTCTGAATCACCTGTAATTTTCTTCTTTCTTTTATTGTTGAAACTGCAATATTGGTAATTTAATAAATATTTATAACTTCATTTGATGCACAGGTTATTGTTCAGTATTAACAAAAGAACCATTCTACTTTCATTTACAATTATTCACTTGGCAATAATTACTCAAAAATAGTATGAAATACATCATTTTTAAAACACCAGGGTGACCCAATATTCATGGCCGGTAGTGTATATAAAAAATATATCTCATAGCTCCCACAAAATTAAAAATATACCCTAGTGTTGTGTGTTATGAAATTATTGAGCATGATCTATTTAACACTGGTATAAACTCTGCCGCATTTCTATTGCTCTGTTTCAAAGACTTTTGTCAATAAAACCGCATTTCTTGTTCCGCCTCTTTAACGAAACCACACTGTTCGTTTCTTATTTCCGGCCCAATTCTGGTGTAGACATGATATTACTGGTAACACCTGTATGCATGAGAATCAGGATTATAAGATTAATGACATAATCCATTAAGCTGATTGTTAATAAAATCGCATTCATTTGCATCAAGCAGCGCTATGACGATAGACTGACTAAGGACTCCAGTGACATAAAATTTCATTTACTTCTGTAATTTGGTTGATCCTTAAATTAGGCTGGTAGCATCTCTTGAAACAAAATATTAGAAAGAAATCAAACATAAATTCATTGAACTGTTTTTATGTTCATAATTCTTCATTCTTTTGTTCTCAATGAATTGCGATGATAAATTCAGCTGCTGTACGCCGAATTATGTTCGCTTCAAGTGTCAACAGATTTTGATGTCTCACGATTATATTTGCTGCTGATTCAATGTTTAATTTATTGTTTAGATGTAGATTCCTATTCATTGTGCTTCAAGATTCAATATGAATCCTTGTTTAAATAAGGAACCTTGTTCAAATATCTAAAGTGCGTCGAACAATTAAATTTCTAGTGAATTTAATACATTTTTTGTCGTTCATTAGTTTTGTATTATTAGACGTTATAACCTTTTAATAAAAAGGTATCCTTTCTTTATGATTTTTTGTTTCTTGTCTCTTTATGTAAATCTATTTAATCACCAGTCAGACCTTTTAGTTTTGAGTTTGCTCTTGGGCATTTTAATTCAAGTCAGTTACAGAAGTGTTTGTAAATATTTAGCTTGTCTGTCTAGTCGCAATTTAATGTCTGAATTTCAGACATTTTATAAAGTACATTTTCTTTTAGCACTACTTAGATAGACAATGAATACCAGAATATGCTGAACCGTTCGATTAAATAAATCTTTTAAAAGAATTAATACAGGAAATCCCAGATCAAATATAGGGTGATCGGAAATTATTTTGATGTTCGTCAAAACTTTTAAGGGGGTCAACCTTATGATGGAATGAGAAAATCGAAAAAGTATGAAGAAATAACAGTGACTTCCTTTAATATCCAGACAGAAAGCAATAGGAAATAGCAATTTCTGACAAAATACAATGTCAACTTATTGTTAATAGTGATTAAAACGCCTCTGGTATTAAGTAAATAATATTGTTTTAGTTAAATGTATTGTTCATTTTAGCAGTCTTAATTTTACATTACTTTAGATACTACTCTGTTTTTTATTTTATTTTAGTCTTTTAATTCACTACTTCAATGTCTTTTGTTTATCAAAGGTCACTCGATTTCATATTTCAATGTCAATCAGAATTTTTTTCCTGAACTTATATTTCTGAATGACTGTTTAAAATATATCATGCTGACTTTGATGCAAAAATAAAAATCTCTCTAGGAAGACGTTATTTTTTATATAAATAGAAAATCTGCTATCATAGTGCTGGTTTATAAAATTTTGCTATTTTAAGTATTTGACAAACAGGTAAGATATAGATATGAATGAAACGGCATTGTTTAAAATAAATGATCCCTATTCTTTATAAATTATTACGTCAATTGAAATAAGTTATATTATCTCAACTGTAAAGTTAATGATTAGTATTGGCTTAGAATAGTTTTCCGTTTACTTATTGCATTTTCTCAGAATGAATAGTTAACAGTTATATTATATAAGAACGGAACAAGAACCGCTCTTTAAAACAGATGAAACGGAAATGCCTGGGCAAGGGTTTATTTCCTCATCTATACACAGATATTGTATTAGTTGCACCTGTCTTGATGAAGCGAGAAGCATTTCATTTTTATATTTGTTTCCATATCTACAGGGGATGGATTAGAGAAATTATTCCCAAATCCCGTATCTTTTTGGCAACTTACAGATTTCTCACCGGTAGTTTCCCTGATCCACTCCCAACACATATGGAAATTATATCTTGAGGCAAGATTCATTATTAAAGTAAATATTTTGCTTATCTCTGAAAAGTAAGTATAGATTAAGCGTTACGTCAGATCCATGGGTTACTTTTTTCTATAACAATCGACGTTCAACTGCAATGAAGGATTCATGATCTACGATCTACCTTGTATTGCGCACTTTTTAAAATATGCCAGAGGACTCTGCATTCTAAACCTGTTGGTTATCTTGATCTGAATATGTATATATATATATAAATATATATATATATATATATTCATTTGTCAACGAGTTCTAAAACGTCCTATGTTTCTACCATGTGATGTCTTCAGGCGATTTGCAATAACTTGTTTTATCGTTTTTGTTTTCTTTAAAGATCTGTCACGTAACGAGGATATTTTATGAACGCGCAAATTTACAAAATTAGAAGATGTTTTTAACGTTTTTATCCACGGTTGTATGACCGTAATACGTATTTTATGATATGGTTACACATAATTTCTGTTCTTTCATTCAGTAATTATTTCGTTTTTTGGTGGCGGGTGGAAAATAACATTATTAGTATTTTTTTCTTCCTGGCACAGTCTAAATATTTTGCCACCATTGTAAGGTTTGGCAGTTTCCACTATATTCCACGTTATATCTAGGTCTTTTCAATATTTTAATTTCAATTTCAACGCTAGTAGCTAGTCAATTTCTAATGTATTTTAGTTTAAATCTAGATCTGTAATTGAATTATCTGGTCTTAAATGTATCTTTAGTTGATCCCAAATCTAATTTGTTTTGACCATTTAAGTCATGTATTTTTGCTCTTTAAATGACTCCTTTTGTATTACAAAGTCCTTGACGTGAACATTTATTTTTATCCCGGTGATTACAATCCTTATTAATGATATTGTTTTGTACGATGCTATTTCAATTCATGGCGTTTTTTATCGTTATGAAATTTATAAAATTATTACAGCAATAACTCAGTTTGATTGTATTCCTATTGAAAATTTTGTTAAGTTATAAGATTTTTGGGAATTGTTAATCAATCTGTTTTGACATTTGTTTTATTTTCGTACTCACCTCTAAAGTTAAATGTTGGGTTGAACCAGATAAAATTTCGTTTTCTATCATTGTTTGCTATTTGCCTGTTTCTTTAGGAATTATATTTTAACATACCCGTTATGTGAGCGTTCTTAAAACAAAGAAAGAACAGTCAAATCAGTTATTTCAAATCGCCGGAAAGCACTACATGATAGAAGCCTAGATCACGTAATAACTTGTGTACGAATGAAAAATATTCTACAATATAATTATATTGAATACATGTAATACAAATTTGTACTGGTCTAATTTAATTATGACCCAAAAATAAGTAATATATATATCCCTCTTTCATGCCAGTTTCGTTAAATATGGCAGACAAGGCGATGTGGTTCACATTTTTCTATAATTTTTCAAGTGAGATCATTTGGCTAAGCGTTTAACTATTATCAAGGAACATAGTTTTACTTTACTTTTTGCTAAAAATATATATTATTTTATGCATGTTTTGATATACAATACTTTTTTTTGTCGATTTATTTTTGCGAAGATCTCGTTTGCTTGTGGTAACTATTTCTAAAATGTGTATTTTAAAAAAATATGTTTTTATATACATGTTAGACTTCTTTGTCGAACATACACGTTATATTTTTTAAAATCTATCATAGAGGAAAGTGACAAATACTAATAAACAATTCCATTTTAGTCGTATAATAAACCTGCTCTAATAAGAACTTCTCATAGGCTTAGCAGACCGAGGCTGTGTATTGTTATCATCTTGTAGTTTCTACCCATTTGTGATGGCTGCTGTCATGTTCTTAGTGTAGCTGTTACGTTCCATGTTACAGTATATACTGACTATTTCTTGTGTAGATGTCTGGGGGATCGCTGCATGAAGTTTTCTTTATGTTTTAAGAATCGGACAATTCATTTCTGTATTTTTTATTTGTGGTGAGAGTCGAAATTCTGATAATTGCCCGGTGAATCTTGGCTTGCACTATACGGATGTCTTGAAAGAAGAATATGGCTATAAAAATAAAGATAAATAGTGAACAATTACAATAGCTAATCTCACATATTTTGTAGGGTTGATTGGGATACCATATAATAGAAACCTGAAGACAATTAGAATAGAACGACCGAACTGTCGTGAATATGGCAATAGATATAAGAATAGCAGTTCAAACTATGTATATAGTTACAGAAACTCATTCATGTATTATTCTGACAATAAGTCTTTTCCTTGAATCAATCCCGGGCATTGCATTGGAGAAAATTAGATAAAAACTCGGAGTGGATTGTTATGTTTCATATAACAGAATGATTGAAAAGAATATACTATTTTATGTATCATTCAGTCTCTCGTTTTTCTTAACTTATAGTTGGACGGAAGAGTAAATAATACATGAAACAGGAAGTTACTTTTTAATCACCTGGTATATCCGGTTTTTTTCCAATCCTCTAGGCACCCCCGAAGTTTATATGTTTCGTACTTATATTTAATAACTCATAAATATTGTTTAAAGATGGGAAATTTGCTCTCTAGCGATTATCGTTGCTTAGATGCTTTCCTGACTTTGTCGGATCTCTGCATATAGCTCTGCCAAAGGGTAGAGTCTTATCTGGAAAAAAGTAGATTAAATTTTTGCCTGAGCTATATGATACGGATTACCAATATTAAAAATGCGTTGTTCCACATTTTATCTCAGTTGGGCAGGTAGTTAAATATGAATATTGTTTAAAAATAGTTTTTGAAATTTAGTGCCGAGGTAAACAGAACAGAAGAGAACAAAAGACAAATGTTTACTTGAAACTACCTATCCTAGGAATTTATCTCACACGATGTTGCCATATCACCAAACTCACTGATTGAATAATACTGTACAATCAGCAATCCTAATCTGACCTCATCGGATACTATCTGATTACTTTAGGTGTCTATATACTTTGTTTCCTTCTGTCGTCATCTATTGTGCAGATTTTGACACTGTGGTAAAAAGCCAGCAAAAACTGAGCAGTACTAAATAACAACTAGATGAGATTGCTATACACAGGATTAGCGGTACGAAAACAATTTACCACCAAATTTCCATAAGTTATTTAGCGTTTAATTCATTAACCCGGATCAAGAAAATCCTAACAAAGATCGCATGTTGCCACAACTGAAAGTTATGATGACAAGAATAAAACGAGGATAATATTCGGAGTATATAAATAATGATAAATCCTCCATTTAATAACGCTCAATTATATTTAGGATATGTGTGAATCCATCTCATCCTTCAAATTATGTGTTACTGGCAGTTTAGACTGGCATTTCTCGGGTGTAAAAAAAGCTTCAAAACTAATCCTTGTTTCTGGGGATCATACTTTTTCTTTGGACGCTGGTACGAAAGACTAAAAAAGCAATAGTTGTTTCCAGTCAAAAGGAAACCTTAGATTGAAAAAAAATGAATGGGTGTAAGTCAAATTTTGATTTCTGGTATCGATGTCAAATAGGTTTTCCGCAGCAATCTGAATTTTGAAGGCTAAATAAGTCCTCTGAGTAAATGGTATCATAGTTGAGACTAAGAACTACAATTCTACCTAATTAAAGCAAAACCCGCAGTAAAACCAAAGTAAAAGGGCTGAAAACCTGATTTTGATCAGACCCGATAGGATATCGGCGTAACGACATCCAATATCGATATCAACTTATCCAAAGATAAACTAACCTAGGTAAGTCCATGAAAACTTATCGTACCCATCGGCAGTAAAATTGGAGAAGATGAGCCATATTGGTGGCTGAATATCGGTTTGTGATCAGATTCGATAGAATATCGTGGGTATCGATTTCCTATATCGGGAAAAATGAGTCGTCTGAGATGATATACTAATGTTTGAGACTAAAAACTATAATTCTACCAAGGTAGAGTAAATTCTGCTGCAGAAAGCATGATAAAAGGACTGAAATCCTGATTTTGATCAGACCTGATCAGATGTCGGAGTATCGATTTTTTTAAATCGGGGAGAAATTGGAAAAAAATATGTAGCCCATGATCTGAAAAGCCTAAAAATATGTGTGTGAAGCTTGGTAAGAATCAGTTAAAAGTTGTGGATTTGTATAAAGGACATACATACAGACAGACAAACAGATAGACACTGACACATACAAACATCTTGCCTTTTTTATATATAGATGTTGTAAATTAGGAAAAGTTATCATTATTTAAAAAATAACTCTTACTGCATTATTTATTTGTAAAAGAAGAATCATTCTTTCTCAATTACAGTATCCCTTTTTCTTTTGGACACGTCTTTTAATATATTTAACATTTTCTTTTCTAACAGTTTCTGATTATCATTTTCAGATTAATGATAGAAAGCGTTAAGCTAGCTCAGTAAATGAAAAGGCGCGCTATTTTAATTGCCTTAATAGCAGAGCATAGTGATTTAGAAATTGCTACTTTTCTGTCAGTTGTACGGCTTTTTGATGTCGAACCTTGGGAATCTCTACAAGCAGATGACGTGAATTCTACAGCCGAAACCAAAACAAGGTGCATATTAAGTGGCCTAATACTATCAAACACATACAAATTTTACGAAAGGATCTGAAAATTAACCATAAAATAACCAGAAGGATAATTAAAACTATTGAAAAATAAGGCTTCCTTATACATGAGGACCTTCGATAAAAGTCACTTCATATCCGTAAAGAGAAAAGATAACCATCTCATTCAGGCAAAGTGTTTTTGAGAAAGTTGATACATGAAGAACCGGCAAAGCTTTGGTTTTTATCTAATAGAAGAAAAGATATTAGGCCCAAAAAGCCAAGTGAAAAAATTACATTTGTTTATGCAGAGATCATAAAGACTATGAAATGACTATGCACACAAAATTATCAGTAGCTACGATTGTTCTGGAAGTTGTGAGAAACAATAGAGATGTCATGTCTTGGTAACTGTTTCCTATTGGTTAAAAGTCAAAGCTGAGGTTTTGTAGAAGGTAGTGAGTTCTTGTATAGAGAAACTGAAAAAAGAGACCCTTGCAGTCAAAAACATGATTTAACATCATATCTAACTCTAATAAAGTCTTAAAATTGATGCGTCACAATGTCGTACTAATCATATGGACTTCTAAGTCTCCAGAACTGAAAACGTTTGAATACTAAATATGAGACGTATACAAAGGGAAAATCAGTCAGCGTATCCGTATCACTTAAATATCTCAGAAATTCAACATAACTAGCCCAATGTCCAAAATCGATAAAGTTCCTCTAGTGTTAACGTTTATGCCATTGTTCTGAGGATATTTATGTCATTGTCCTGATTGATATTAACGACAGATTTATACCAAGTCAGGATTATACATGCCATTTCTTTTGTTCTTGAATGAAAATCTTCTTTCATTATTTATACATTTTTTTATTCAATTCATGGATTATTCTTCAGAGGACTGAGAAGTGTTAATGAGCCATGAAAATGTAAGCTGGATTTAACTTAACTACAAAATGTTGATAAATCGTCAAAAGATAAAATCAATCAATCAAATGTATCCTTCTTTTTTGCACTGTTCGCTATTCTAATTCCTTGCAATTTACTTAAGTCACTATCTTCGATTTATTTGTTGTCTATGCTTAATCTACCGATCATTGACATATACTGATTTGCGGAGTCCTCTACAATTTGTGCTAAATAAATTTTGTTCTTATTCAATTTTTTTAGGAGTCTGCTCACAAGAAGCTAGATTAATTTTTCAAATATCCTTTGCATAAGCGGATTAATCATTCATTTCTGTTTCTCCGAATGATCTATGAAAATCCCGTTTCAGGGTTTACTTTTGTTATTATGATCATCTATTTTCGTAATGTAATGTTGTTATTGAATATTGCCTATCAAAATTGACATTTTACGGTCCGTTCTTGCATACCATTCAGAAATATCTGCCATTTTGGATCATCGAAATTAGATCTTTTACTCTATCATTATCATTTCTTCTTTTGATTTCTAGTCAATACACATTTCTTTCCGGTTTCCAACCTAATGTCAGAAATGGCTTTATGGCGGTCTCCCCCACAACGATTTTGTAAAAAAAAAAAATAGAAGAACCAGTATATCTCCATTTCGCGTGAATAAAGCACGTTTTCATATGTAAGCTGCCCCTATGAGTACAATTTGTGTATTTCTATAAGGCAAAGGTAACCAGGAATCACTTTAATGAGTCTGTCTGGAACATTTTCTAATCAATCCAATGCTTGCAACTACAACTGGAATTACTGAGGCCTGCATGAGCAAAGATTTTTGAATTTCAACTTTTACATCCTTGAATTTGATAGATTTTGAAAAACTCCAAAGATACATTACAATTTTTAGAGACCGCCATGTTGATAAAAAGGCCCATTGCAGTCATTGATCACTGTGTCTGGGCGACTTGTTCTTTCTTTGTGTATTGTAATACGGAATCAATTTTTCCAGGTACTAGCTCGGTAACCGGATTAAGGTGATATTCATACCAGTTTCTTGCAGTTTTATTCCGTAAAAGTTGCATATTTCTCAGTGTAGTTATTTGTCCACTCTATCATGGCGAGTTTTATTATGATGATGATAGTTATTTTATTCATGAGATATTAGTAGTATTCTGAGATTACTTATAGCCAGAAATATTACCGTGCTTTTTTAAGCTATATTCACAATTTTGATGCAGGTTAATTATTACGAAAATTAATATGACAATCAATTAATGCAATTAATTTGCTAAAAATGCTGATCTTATTAATTGAATTTTATTCCTAAGAAAGTAAATTATTATATATTTCTAATTATTTTTCCTTTAGCTCGTTGACAACGATCTAGTGTGTTTTCATTTTCGTTTCGTACAATAGATTATATTTCATGTTCGCGCAAAATGTCCAATTTGATTCTCAAAAGATTTTATAATATAATATAATATAATATATTTTATATAAATTTTTATATCATAATGATAAATATAATCGATTGTATTATGATATAATATTACTTGCATTGTCAAGAAGTGGCTCAAGTTCAGAATAACACTTTTTTTTTCATGGAGCCCAAAACCTAAAATTTACGAGCACTACTAGATATGCATGTAGATTATATCATTGGAATGATTAATTGTAACCGTCTCTTTATTACTTTCTTTTTCTCGTGCTTCCCACCGTTGGAACTCTCTTCCGTTTAATTGTTTCTCTGATAGCTACAACCTCCAAAAGTTGAAATTTTTGTTTACATGTTTTTGTCTGAAATCAAACAGAAGCCGAAGGTCAACAATTTTGTAAAAAAGAAAAGAACAATTTTAGATCCATTTTAAATAAATAAAGCTCGCTGTATTATGGGATCTTTTGTATTTCTAAAAGAAAATATTTACTAGGAATGATTGTCGGAACCGTATCTTATCAATTTCAATTACCATATTTCTATCGCCTTGCATTCAATCCAACTTTTATCCTTTTTTTGGAACCCTTTGTATATTGTTTGCTTTTTTCTTTTTTCTTTCCTTTTCTCACTTATTATCGAATTATCGGTGGCCTCCCCTCATTATTTGGGCAACATGATTAAAATTATTTCGAGTACATGACCCCTATTTGGTTGCCTATTACTTCTGAGCCAGCGTAATAATTTTACGTGTCATGTATCTTTTGGAACGTCCCTTTCGACACCAAGGCGACATTTTCTGTTTTATAAGATTTATATATTTTTTGGCATGATAAAATTACTCCTGATGTACTACAGAGATAAAAGAATTTTTATAATTTCAAACCACCTTTCTCATCTATATTCAAGATATTTTGTCTGAGATATTTTTATATTGGTGATTTGATGACCCTTTGTTTTCTTCACCCCGATAAACATATTCTTGTTTTCCTTAGTGAAGGATTTTATTAAAAAAATCAGTACAAACCTTCAAACAGGATGTCCGGGTTATTAAGCTTTTGTTCACTGTCAAAAGTGTTTGAGTGATTTCACATCAATTGCATCACGTTCTTCATTACGACATTCAAAATTCACTTTAGAATTGTTGTTCTCTTAGGATCGCTAATTTGGAATTTATATTTCAAAAGGAACCATTTTATGTTCAAAATATCAACGTTTCTAATCTATATTTCTGATAAGAAAAGAAATTAATTCTCCTTAATTAAATATGGCACTTTCGAAATTTTGACTTGCGAGTTTTCCATAAAAGCAACCTAATCATTAGCTGCCTATAAAAAAGTTTTTGAGTTTTATATATTTTGCAAAATAATCGATTGCGTAAAATATTATTTGCGCCCTGAATTAAATTAAATTAGAATATTTTATTTGAAATATTCTTTTGAATATTCCTAATTTCACCAGATGTTTTTATAATAAAATGTAGAAAAAATATTAAATGCTAAATTACGATATTCAACAGAAATGTTAATCCGCTTAGAACGATAGTTTATTGAAATGTGAGCAAATGAGGTTTATTTTTCAAAAAAAAAAATTTTTTAGTCCAAACGCGTCTTTCTTCAGTGTTGTAGTGTTTAAATCCGATTAATAATGAGGCTTAAATCCTATTGGTAAAAAATTTCAACAAATAAGGATGTGGCGTCACCATCAATGCGATACTAGTTCCTTGATAGGTGTCTTTCATGTTTGTACATCGTAGATGGTATTTAGATCGGGCTAAGTAGGAAGAATACTGAGGATAATCAACCATGTCCATTTTCTCAGTTTGACATTTAGCTTTTCATAATTCCTTGTTGATCTCTGCACGAACTTATTCAAGCTACAAGACTAGCAACAAGTTCGCAACCTTTTACTGTGAAAACAATCAAGTATAGCCACAACTTCTAATAGCTTTTTTTTGCCGCTCTTCCAGACTTTGGATCTCTCTTCCGTATTCTTGCTTCCCTGATGGCTACAATCTCTAAGAGTTTAAATGCAACGTCAAATCTCTTATCTCCTTGACCTTTACACCAATATTCCCGTCCTGCTCTTACCCATTCCCCGACACTTACTGTGACCTGTTCTCATCTCTCTTCACGCTTCTATAATGTAACCGCCTGCATGCTAGTGGCAGCACTGCCTTGCTTGGGGTGAGATGATAAAAAATCTGCCTCCGAAAGTTGGCACAATACTTCTACATTTAAAGATAGGCATTTAACACAATGCCATATGCATCTTCGAAAAAATGGGATCATTACCTTCCCTGTATATAAACGACCAAGGCTATTTTTGGAGCAGGTAAGAAACAGAAGATTCAGAAACGCAGTTGTTCAATGCAAAACCTATCCAGGCACTGACTGTGGGTGCGACCATATCACAGTCATCTGCAAAGTAAAGGTAAATCTTCGGAGAATGAAGAAGCCTAGCAGAGCACCAATAGTGAAATACAATACGCCCGTGAATGACCTCAACCTGCAGAGGGAATACACTAACAGCGTGAAAAACAATTAAAAAGAACAAATTGAACAAGGAAATTCAAAATGGGACTCACTAAAAGAAGTTATAGAGACATCAGCTAAAAACGTTCCAAAGGAAATCAAAGACAGAAGAAAAAACAAGTGGATGACAGAAGAGATTCTTGACATGATGCAAATAAGACAGAAAATGATGCCAAGACATGGAAGAGAATACAGAAAACTGCACAAAGAAATATAAAACAAGCGCAGACAGGCAAAAGAGAAATGGATCGACGACAAATGCGCAGAGGTAGAGAGACTGGGCAGGACTAATAAAGCAGACATGCATAAAGAGATAACAGAATTGAAAAGACAAAAACCATCTCCTCAACAGGATGTATATAGTCCAAGGATGAGACGATAATATCGGAGGAAGAGGAACTGAGAGAGAGAGAGAGAGAGAGAGAGAGAGAGAGAGAGAGAGAGAGAGAGAGACCAATAATACACAAAGATGAGGGCGGACTAAAAATATTAAAGTCCGAATCGTAAGCTCGAATGGCCAAACTGAATAGAAAAAAAAACAGCTGGTCCAGACGGCATTGTAATCGGGTTGCTGATGGCTCTGAAAGAATTCGGCATAGAAAAGATTACAGAAATAATAAATGAAATTTATAATAGTGGCATAATACCAAAGACTTAAGCAAGTATATTTTGATAGCAATGCCTAAGAAGCAAGGTGCAAACGGGCGCGAACTACACCGAACTATTAGCTTAATGAGTCATATTACAAAACTGGTCGTCTGAATCCTGAGGAATTGATCAAGAATAAGAATTACGCCAGAAACAAGGCGAGAAAAGTTCGAGTTCATCAAAGACACTGGAACAAGGAACGCTATATTCATGATTCCGATGCTCTCTGAAAGAGCAATACAAATGAAGAAGGACTTGTACCAGTTTTTCATCGATTATGCAAAGGCGTTCCCAAAATAAGCCACAAAGAATTGATAGAGATGTTCAACAGTCTAGACATATTTGGGAAAAACATATGAGTAATTAAGAATCTTTAATGTCAGCAAACTACTTGCTTGCGGACACGGAACGTAGTCAGCAGACAGAGAAATTTAGAAAAGGGCGTAAGGCAAGCATGTGTCCTTTCACTGGATCTATTTAAATTGTACAGCGAGCATATTTTAAGGACCCTAGGTGATAGGCCAGGATTTGTCATCGGAGGCATCGATTTGGAAAACATAACATACGCAGACGATACAGTGCTGATTGCCGAGACGGAAAGGAAACTACAAAACCGCCAACAGAAGGTAGGTGTAGAAAAGGACAAAAAAGAACTAAGAATAAACTGCAAGAAAAACGAATACATGGTCATCAGCAAAAATGGCAACACAAAATATCTAAATAGAGGTGGAATATACTAAAACCAAAGAGGTAAACAAATTTAAATACCTAGGAAGTGTTCTAACAAAAGACGGAAAGTGCCACACAAAGATCCGAAGGCGAATTGACATGGCGAAAGACGCGTTCCAGAAGCTGAGTAAAGAATTAATACACAAGAAACATTCACTAGAGACAAAGGAGAGTGTACTAGATAGCTATGTGGTATAAGTTTTTCAATATGGCAGTGAATGTTGGACAATATCAAAGAAAATGTAGGATAAACTTGAAGCAGTTGAGATATGGTTCTACAGAAGTGTGCTGTGGATATCATGGACCGAGCATATAAGCAATGATGAGGTACTAGAAAGAATGGAAAGGAAAAGGAAATTAATACTGAGCATCAGGAAGAGACAAATGAAGTCCCTGGGACCTGTAATGAAGAAGGAAAGCTTGGAGAACCTGATTCTAACAGGCGTGATAGAGGAAAAGAGAGACAGAGGAAAGCAGCGAATAACATATTTGAAAGGCCTGAGCAGGTGGATGACAGAAAGGGAGTTGCGAGATATTACAGGAGGAAGTGTGCTAGGGATAGGGTAACGTGGAAGGCCATGACCGCCTACGTCCTGAAATGACAAGGCACATAGAAGAAGAACAAGAAGAACAAGAAGAGTGTTTCCTAATCACTGACTCCTCTTTGTCTCTGACTCAACGTGATGAATTAAACGCTCGGGTTAGGAAACAGCTGGATCTACCTAAAACAATGTCACATTTCACCGTGATGTGATCAGTCTGGTACTATTTTCATTAAGTGACAAAAGACGTCACACTCACTGACCAGAATCTTCGTTATGGTAATTTCATTGTGATGAATATTCTCAAATGTTTAGTGGTATATGTTAGTAAATTTAACATTTATAATAGTAACATTTAATTTATAGTCAGTTATTGTGTGGTGAAACCTATCAATGTAGTAGCATTTGATATTAAAAACTTATTTGAATAGTTAAATATCAGTTTACTTGAAAAGAAGCAATGTATTTATTAATAAGAAAGGTTGAAATATTCCATGCAATATTTCCCTGTTCTAGTGTCACTCCTTTAATGTTATGAACTTTTCTGGAATTGTCTATATTATTACAAACTACGATATCTTGTAATTATATGGAGAAATTAGTACATTTACATTTGACCAGATGTATAAATTCGATTGTAGATTTCTCCAGATTGAATATTTAACTGTTTTATAATTATTCAAATCATTGGTTTGACATCATATTAACTGAATAAATAGCAAATTGAATTAAATGCTTTAGAAGATAATTAATTGATGACATGATATAAAATATTTTCATTTTTCGATGATTTTCTAGAGGCGGGTGGGTACGAATTTCTCTAATATCAAAGACTGATCGGGTAAATTAGAGCATGATTAAATATGTTACCCTCTCCTTAATTTACCGTTAATTTATTTTTTAACGTTAAAAATATATAGATGCAATTTGAAATAATCACAGTATATCTGGAAATACAGCAAAATGGCAAGTGAAATGATACATTTTAAGTCATTATTAAAGAGCTGCTGACTCATATGCAACTCGAAAAATGTCATTTGCATCTTCTAACGAATGGTGTCTTTCTATCGGTACAAATCATTCATGTGTTAAAAATGTACAACATGACGAAAGCAATATTCTTAGTAGCAGAAGTAGCACATTCTTTGATATAATCAGTTCAAATTATATTGTTGGAAGGCAAGAAAAATCCTGTGATGATTAAGAAAGAGAGCAGTTTATTTTTGGAGATGCTAACATTAGGAAATCAATTTTTTTAGCTAACAATAAATTTAAAGTCGCATGCGTGATCAGCAGTTAATTTGACTTTGTCAAAACTATCAGATTTAATATTAAGTAAATTGTTGTGTTTTCAGAATAGATACATGCATTGATGCACTTAAATTAATTATATTACTAAGGGATAGTGCTTAGGATGTACGTTGTGGTGCAGTGGTTAGGATGTGCATTGTGGTGCAGTGGATATCGGCTCAGAACGAGAAATCAAAGAGCCGAGTGCAAATTCCAGTTGAATTCGTTGCATTCAATTACGCACAAATACCCTTGGGAAAGGAATTAATACGTCTTATCCCTCCAGTGATGGGTTAAATAATAGGACAGATTGGGTTCTATAGCTTTAGTCGGCAACCAGTCTACCGCAGAAAGCAATGGCAACCTACTGCCCAGTCAGTCATATCTCTTTCGAAACATGATTGCCCAAAGCGTGTATCACGTATGGCAGTTCACTGACTGAAGGGCTAGTGCAGGTCCAGCCACACATTTCGAAAGAATAAATAATTGAGCACGATAAGCTAAACGGTCTCCATATATTTATTCTTAGGTATAAATTTTCATTCTCCTATAGCTAATCAGCCTCATTCGGTGATAAAAGATGAATTTCGTCTGAGAGTTAATTTAACAGACTCGGGAAAAATTCGAATTCTGTTCGTTCAGTACTATTTCAGAGCTGTTACTTTAAAGCCCACTGCCGAGGAACCGACATACGCTTTTGTGCTAATTAATTGAAACAAAATGAATAAAGTCTTACTAGTATATTTTACACTTTCCGTGATCACGTATACATCGTCTCTTAAATCTGTTTTTCTCTTCCGACCGCCTTTTTTTACGTTTTCGTCTGATCCACTTTGTTTCTTTGTCTTAATGTCACGACTGACAGTTGAAACGCTGACACTAACAATATCAACGATCTTTCTGTAAGGCTTGCCAGAGTTTTCTTGCAGCGTTACAATTTGCTTACGGTTCTTTGGGGTAACCTCTATCGCAGACAATGAGTGTAGAACAATTAATCAACAGTCGAAATAATAGTACCTTGGTGTGATAAAATTTTGATGATACCACGGATGACAATATATATTTTTCAAGGCCAAAGGAATTTGATCATTCATTCCGAAAACAGATTCTTATTATTGCACACCACTGCAAATGACCTAATCTGAATAGAAAATAGGAATCGATTTCACCCTGTCATTCCAGTGGATCTAAAACTGACCTTAAGTTGACTGAAGGAAGACAGGAAGTTGTGGAGAGCCATGATCACCAATGTCAGTGTCGTCATTATGAAGAAGAAGATATAAAACGCTAAAGATAACACATCACTCCTTTTAGCCGATCGTAAATTGAACTTACGTTAAATGTCAGAAGTGTTGATCATATTAGGAGACAGTGTATTCCTCATTTTGCATGAATATTTGTCTATGAGAAAACTGTGTTCAAAGTGGGTGTCGCTGCCAGTCGATCAAAACAACAACGAGTCGATAATTCAAAGTGTTGTTTGCAACTATTTCAATACAATAAGAACGAGTTTGTGGATATATTTCTTTTTTCCGAGTCAACTGATTATTTTGGGTGACCTAAGCGTTCAGCATCATTTGTGTCTGTACGACCGCGTTTACAGTCAGCATACTACAACTTAACCGTTGCTTCTGACGGAGTAGAGTCCGAATAACACTTATCAAGCCATTGCTTTGCTTGAACAGTATTTTTCTCATCAGAAAGTAATGCTTTATCAACACACTAAATTCAGATTTTTTCATTGTTTTGAAAATATGCACAGTAGCTTCACATAAGTAAATGAAATTTGTAAAGCAATAATTTGATTGGAACTAAATTTTGTCATGTCCCATTTGAAAGCTAGTACCTCATAAAAATTATATGGATATTTTTTATTAGTGACGCCATCTGTATGTCAGACCCAGAAATATTTGTGTGATGGTTTACACTCTGATGGAAATTAATTGAAACAACTGCTTTAGCTGTTTCAATTACTTTTTGTTCTTTCATTAATTAGGCCTAGGATTTATTAAGTGCTTTGTTATCTTCAGATTTTTATATTTTCTTCTTTATAATGACGATATTGACATTAGTGATCATGGCTCTCCACAATTTCTTTTCTTTGTATTTTAATAAGTTATCTCGCCTAAACATTTTTCCTCCGTTTCTTTACTTAATCTCACTAGGTAGGTTATTTGTTGGTTTCCTTTCCCCCTATTTGCATTCAGTCTGTACTGTGAGTATCAAATTTTCCAAGACCTTATTCTTCATTATGTGTCTTAGAAATTTAAATTGTCTTTTCTTAATTTTAATCATAAAAGTCATTATTGTTTCTCGTTACTTTAAAGAAAGGGTACTCTCATCTCTCTCGCGTACTCTCAGAATCATTCTGTAGAACCACGTTTTTGTTATTTCATATCACTTGTCATATTGGAGAAGATTTCACAGTATTCACTGCCATATAGAAGAACAGATATCAGGTCAAATTTTAATACTATTTGTTTTGTTTCGAACGAAACCTTTTCAGTCTCTTGATACTCTCCTTAGCTTTTGGATAGAATCATTGTCTCTTCGCTGCATTTGAAGCAGTGGCAAAACACTTTACACATGTAAAAGACGTGTCATCATTACTTATAAAAGGAGAAAAGGAAATAACAAAATTTTCAAGAAAGCGATATTTTCATGTGTTTTGTATATGGTTAATAAAGCTTGTGCTTAAAATTTGCAGGGCATATTTTGCTATCTCCCTGTGTATTCAGACATATGTGTAGCACTTTCCGTCTTCTGTTAAATCATTTCAGAGATTTTTTAACTGATCTAATAGTTTGGGTTTTGATATAACAATGTTGTGGATTCCGGATGAGGAGCCGCACAAAATAAAGAATAAAAACAGATATTACGATACAAAAGTGGGTTATATTGTACGTAATATGCAAACTTGAACGCATATTAGTAAATCCAAGAATACTATTAGTAAAATATAAATATATAAAAGTCTTGATCTGAAGTTGTTTGAAATAGTATATCAGTGTATCTTATTCTAGCTGAGTGAAGCTCAGAGCTATTCTGAGTTCTGACGCGGTAAACTCTGGGTAACTTCGGTATCTCTCGTTAACTTACCTATCTGTTCCGGTACTCTCTGATAACGCTAACGGATCTCTCTATAACACTCTGGAAGATCTCGTATCACCACTATGGCAGGAGTATATGTATACTCTAGTCGAGTCCATTATCATGTACAAATGTGAGATCCCACAACAAGAAATTTGAACGTTGGGCTGTTCGTTTTGCTAACAACCATGTATTCTTCTTGTAATTGATATTTAATTTTTTCTTCTCGTTTTCCATCAGTACATTCCATATGAGGTCTTCGTGTTTTGAAAACGAATGCATAACTTGAAAACTCGCAACTACACTGTCGTAAAGTCACATAAGTACTTTGCCATCAGCGGAATTATTAACGTTATGAAGCCAGCAAAAAGCTTGTCTTATTAAAAAACGACATATTGTAAAGTAATTGAAATTGAATGAAAATAATAGAAATATAAAACAAATGATAACAATAACACATTTATGAAAGTTGAAAAGTGAAAGGCAATTAAGTTTACAATTGTCCTCAAGCTAATGCTTTATTTAAAATGAAATAAGTTTGCTTCCTATCAGATTCAAACTTACAAAAACATACTCGATAACCTGTCTGACAGACGGCATTTATAGATTTGGCTACAGATCACAACCACTATATGCCATTGTTACAGGGCTGTATTCTCCAGTTTCTGATTTCTGTGCCTTGCTATACCGTTTACGTTTAATAGTAGCTGACATAGTGCTTCTTGCTTAATAATTATACTTTATGAAAACGTTTTGTGCATTGCATTAAAAATCACAAAAAGAAAAGAAATAATTAAAAAAATCACCGAAAGGAATGATTTCAATACTGACTTCCTGATTGAAATTTTGAACAACTTTAAAATATGCGAACGACTGAAAGACTAAAAAAAAAAGAAAGAAAGGAAAATTAAATATTAATTTATCTTGTTCTTACTTTGGGTTTTGTGGTGATTACATCCATTCGTAAGTACATTTGATGTAAAACTAAATTTAGGAATCAAATCTCATGAATGAATCATTCATTTCTATAAATCTTTATATCTTGATATTGAGCAATTTGTGTATTTTGATGCAGTGGTTTTCGACTCGGAAGGAGAAATCGAAGAGACGAGTTCGAAATCAAATTCAATTAATTTTATTCACTTACACACAAACACCCTTGGGAAAAGTACTAATCCGTCGTTTCCCTCTAATCTTATGCGGGAAAATCTTTTACGAAGTCAATCGTGTCTATTCCGAAAAATGATCACCCAAGCGTGAACCACGTATGTCACGGTACTGACTGATCGAGGTCTGTAGTCACGAAGAGTTATTGCCTTATAAAACTTTTCAACCGGACAGAAACTGGTTTAATTTTAGAGCCGTTGCAAAACATAATTTCTTGCCAATATATATATATATATATATATATATATATATATATATGTGTGTGTGTGTGTGTATATATATATATATATATACTTTATAATTTATTGCCAATATATATATATATATATATATATATACTAAAAAGCCAAAATTATTGATGTGACTGAGAAACCATTTTTCAGAAGACCTAATATCATAGATAAGAAAAAAATCACAAATGTGAAAAGGCAATTTGGAGCAAAACGCAAGTAGTTCCCTATGCAATAATTAAATACGCTCATTTCATTGTCTACCTAGCCAGAGAAAATCGTTTCTCAACGTCAATACTCAACACGGATTAGTTCGAATCGCTACTTAAGTTCTCACTATCATCAAGCGACTAGAAGAATATATCCATTTATCTTTCAATTTATTAAGACATGGTGACGCGTAGAGAGGATAACGACACCCATGCACATGTTGTTTGCATGTGCGTATATATGAATTTAACGTGAATATCTTTAAATTTATTGAGCATCGCTCTCTACAAATTTACAGTCCTGAATCTCCTTCTTTATGTGTATCATTAATTGCGTTCTATAAAAGAGACTATTTCCTTGAATAAAAAATATTTATATTTCTTGAAATTGAGCTCGAAAAGCATTTAATGTCTGTGAAGAAAACCCATCACGTTTTTTATCTGCGCCTGTTTTCGTCTATATAATAAAATGAGAAATTTTATGAGAGTAAATCTAGACTGGAAATCCACTGTGCCGGCCAGAAAAGCGGTTGTTTCTCACTACTAATCAACTTCCGGTTAATCCTGATGCCTAAGCAGCACGAGATATAATGCACTTTAACCCTTTTGAACATATCAGTACAGCTGATAGTGGGGCCGTTTGATCTGAGCAGGGCAAGGCATCCATATGCCCTCACGCATGTTTTCGGTCTCGATAAGTCATTCCGTGCTTATCAATGAATGAGAAATATTGATTAAACAAGACCCTACATTTACCTCTCGAGCTAAAAGATGGCTAATTTAAATATCTTTAAAATAATTTGATTAGAGATCTTATGAATCGGCGTATTATTATTCAAATACAAGCTCAGATGGATCAATTGTCTAAATTATGCAAAATTTGAATAACACTTACCTCTCATTTCAACAGATATATTTGCCAAAATTATACAAAAATCCTTAAATACTAAAAAATAAATATATTCTAGAAAATAGGCTACAACGGTCTTCCGATGACTTCGGAACCTCTTTCAATATTTCTGCACAGTCTCCAGTTAACGAAACTTTGTAAATGTTCCCATCAACCATGCATTCAGATCATCTTTAGTGTTACGAGGAGATTTCTTGGTCTCTCTTTAAACTGTACCCACACATAATAAGCAAGGTAATTTCACTCTGGGGAAATGGTGGCCAGATAGAAGAGGTGATGTGGTCACATAAAATGTATCTAAAATTATGACTTGATAATGAGTCCTGCTGAAAGATATGGATTTCCAGCTGCCATCCTGTTAATCCAGGAAAGCATTACCTCCTCAGGTCATTTGATAAAGGCCTGCGTGGTGAGTCTGAGATCCTGTAGGTAGATGAACGAAGGCATAAATTTTCCATCACTAGTTACCACGACAAACACCTTCATTGCCACTGGACTCAACCAACTCTTGCCGAATTTTTTTTATTGTACTCAGTGATGGCAATGACGTTAACATACATTTACACTTTTGAGGCCATCTACATGACTCAAAGAAACCTAGACTCAATAAAATCAAATTTCAATCTAGAGACAACATACTACATTGCATTTAGACAAATAGTTTTGTTGAGATCAATTTGGTCTTTAACTGGGTGTGACTTTTTTAATTAATTTACTACCCGTGTCTGCTTTTCGGTGACTGTGATCATTGCATAGCAATGTTTTATGTCAACTCAAAAGAATATCACCTCTGATGGTGGATGTCTTTATGTTAATGTCTCTGCAACCACTATGAAGATGGTTAAATTAAGCTAAAAGCTTAGCACCAGCGTAATAAAAGAAATATTAAAACGTTGGACAATATTAGGTAGGAAGAGCTGTTAGGTATGATGTGTTTGAATGGTTCTGATTCAGATAATTACATAAAAATGCAAGCAAGTTTTTCTTATTTCTAGCATTAATCGATGAACAAATATTTTGACCTCGATAGAACTCTGAAGAGTAAAAATTTGTTAACACTCTTCTCTTTAACATTTTAATTCTTTTTTAATCGATTTATATCCTTACGTCAAGTACAAAATTCCATTTACTGTATTTTAGTACTAGTTTTAATAGCTTCCATATTTTTGCAGTAGTTAATATAATGATATTACTAATTTCATATATATTTGAAATTAGATGCTTTATCGGAAAATTCTTTGTTGACTTAGTTTTTGCTACAAAGGACTGATATTAATAGGCGTAATCTGTTAAACAACTGACACAAAAATTAGGGTATGTTTGGATTCACCTGCTTTCCTTACAGGCGTTCGTTTACTTAAAGCATTAGTTTGTTCGGAATTATCTGCAACAGATTATAACATTTTTCATCTCTTCCTGGAAGGGAATATATCTTTGGCATTGACTCTTTAAAGCAGCATTTAAGCTGCTGCCTTTTACAATATGATACATTCAAGTATCTCTTCCTCTACATTTGAATATATGTGCAATCATATTTATATGCACTAAATAAATAACAAAAGCTGGTTACATTCTGATGCAAATTGTATACTGTATGAATCCCGTAGTCAGAGAAATTCGCCTGTAAATATTTAATTTAATGTTTCATTTTAAAATTACCAGAATTAAAAATTATATTAAAACACTCTGCATTTTAAAAGAAAACAGAATTAGAGTGAATTTAGGTATACCTGATACATTCTAGGACTAAGATCCACTGACGGTAAAGGCTTACTCAATGGAATTGTTTTTCAGTCGTATAAAAAAATAGAATTTCGTTTTAAAGAGGTTATGCTCATATTGATCCGAGACGCATCCGCTCCGGTTTCTGTTCCACATTTCAATGGCAAATAACAATATAATATAACATTCGCAAATTGACTGTAACACGGAAATTTGTCGTATAACATTGTGAGCATTACACTTTCCGTGAGGGTAAATTGCTAATTTTACACGGGCGTAATGATACCTGTGCTGTTAACAAAGTCATTACTTCAAAGCGGACAGAGAAAAGTGTGCATTATGACAAATAGTATACTTTTTATGAGTAAATTATCTAGGTATTAATATCTTACCATTTACATGTTTCGTCTATATGATAATGCCTGATACGGTGAATATTTTTGGCGAAAAAATCAATTGACTCAAAGTTATAAGGTTATGTGTTATTAAAGTTCCATCTTATAATATTGAAAATAAATGCTTATGGTCATTAAATATTTGAAAATAGGCACAAAACATAGCAACGGCAATAAAAATGGACATATTAAAATAAACAAAAATATTAAAGTTTTTAATGTCGTCCTTCATTAAAATTATTTCGCATGTTTCGTATTCATTTTATCTGAAGCCTGTACGGTAGTAATAACGTGTCATGATTTTTTTTTATTTCCTTTAGTGCTGGTTCAATCATTTCACCCAATGCAAGGTGCCACCACAACTAGTACGGGGGGGTGTCAAAGTTTAAAAAAAGACTAGGTAGAGAGGATATTGATAGATGAACGATATTCTGGAAGACACAAGATGAAAATATTTCAATTAAATTGTTATTGATTGTAGCTAAAAGAATAGTAAATAAAAAGGAGAGTTTCACATGTGGGAATTTCGAGAATGAAAAACAATTAGCGTATAAGTGGCGGTTACGTTTAACTACTTCAACAGTAAAACGGCATAACAATCTAGCAGCAAGCTTAACTATAGGCGGTCGAGGTACCAGGGAATCGTCATAGCAGTTTATGGAAATATTTGCAGCAAAGACAGAGGGAAAGTGACTGAAGTTGAGATGCCAAGTTAGCACTGATCTTCATGGAAGATCATTCTTTGCATTTTGTCATGAACGAATAGAAAAATACAAAGTGTGCCCGACCAAATATGGCAACAGTATTCAATGCACGGACAAATGGTAGAATTATAAATGTGCAAAATGAATTCTGACGAGAAAAACTGTCTGATTCAACGGTGAAACAAAATTTTAATCAGTAGATGCAACTATCGATTCAATGTAGTCGGTCTAACTTAAGTTGATGGAAAAAGTGAAGCCAATGAGGCGCAGTGTATTGCTATCTAAGAGACTAGCACCAGTCATGCTGATCCCGGACAGGAATGATTCTCGTGGGGGGTAGGTTCTTTTCGAGAGCAGTTGTCAGATCTACTTTCTAGATTTCCTATTGAGATGAGAGTAAATGGTAATGTCATTTGCATAAATACCTACTTTGGAACGGATTACATTATAAAGATCACTGACATAAAAGATAGCCATGATAGATACTCGTCTTTATGTGAAATGACCTGCGAGCGTATCAATTCGGTAAATTATTCGATAAGAAAGATTCCGTTAAATCATACAATCGTCCACAAATACCGTAACCCTAAAGCTTGTTTAAAATCCCATTATGCTAACTTCCTTCAACGCTTCCGATATATCCAGAGCTATAGTTCGCCATTATTATCAAGAGCTTGGTATCCATTTTCTGTGATGGACCGTAGCCCATCAGCATTAGACCGGGTGAAACAGAAGGCATAATTCCTGTCAGGTCGTGAGCGGTGAAATGTTTAATTTATTAGTCTCGAATACCTTGCTGAAAAGTTATAAGAGGCTGATAGAGGGATCAGATATTTCACTAGAGTTCCAAACAGCAGGAACTACACATGAGAACTTCTAAAAAATCTGGAAAGCAGGAAGATGAGAGGTAGCAGCCGTAGAGGTTAGACAGAAAATGAACCAACTCAGTGGCACATCTCTTTAAGAGGAGGGCTGGGATTCCATCAGCTTCGCTTGCCTTATGTGATTCTAAATTGGAAATGATGTTCAAAACCAGAAACGACTCAGGTCTGAATACTCTAGAGAGATGAAGCGTTGAGTTGGATGAGATTTTGTGAGCAAAGCATTCAATCTTTTTTTATGTGGATGTAAGGACTTCGAAATGATTGAAAAGAGGAGGTATTGAATGTTTTCAATTATTCAGAACGCTCTTCAGAGTCATCAGTAATCACTTGAACCGAAATTTCGAAATGCTGTACGCTGTTGGAATTTATCATCATATAATAACTTTCATTAATTAAGCACACGCTTACAGTCATTACGAGCAAAGACAAAGAGTCATCTGCTGCAGTCAAACTTGTAACTCTGGCACATCCTGAGGTATTGATTTATAGCGACCGAACAGAAAGATGAGAACCAATGCGATGAACGTGGTTTAAATTGGAATTTAATTGCTTGAATGAAATCATCGATCCCGTTTTTCACTCTGGAGGAGAAATCGGAGAAACATTTTTGAAAAGATAACGAGTCCCATCACAAACATTGATAACAGAAAAACAACCCTCTTGGTAGGATTTTCTTAAGTGGTGGATGAGCGGATATTAATGATTACAGAAACCACCGCTTGGTCATATTTGCCGAGAGGACAGAGCTGCATAGCATGACATGAATCAGAGATATAAGTGATAAAAAGATCTAGAAGAGAATTGTGTTCTTTACTCGAGAAACGCCTGGAAAAATCCACCACGTTTGAGAGTTTGATTAAGTAATTTAAGGTTTAGATGCTAGTACGTTCAATGGCTGAATATGAAGACCACTTATATTAACATCATCGAACACCATTATATTTGTAAATGCGTGTAGGTTAAAGGCCTTTTCTATATTGTCCGAAATAATTTCTAGCAGAGCTGCATAGGTAAAGAAGAAACCTAGAAGGAATCCGACATCGACACATATCGCAAAGACTTGTAACAACATCGCAATTAATGTCTGAGGAGAGGAAAGAATCTAAGAACCCTTTTGTAAACAGAACACAAGAAATCATCTTCTAATTCTGCTTAAGAGAAGGGGAAGAAAGATGCAGTGGACGATAAGAATACTTATCTCCTTTTAATGAAAAAATAGTTTTAAATCTAAGTCAGTGTCGAATTTAAGCACTTAAATACAAAGAAAAATATCAATTAGAAAAAAATAAAGGAAAATTAGAAAGAAAAGTATAAGCGGTAGAGACTTCAAAAAAGAATAAATTAAAAGACCAATTCAGGAAATTATTAAAACTTGCAAAGTCATACCTCTGAAAATTTTCGTAAGAAAAACTAATCAATTTCACCGCCAGTTCAATAAATATTTTCGAGCTAGGGGAACACAGATTAATCACAAGAAACAAGTATGGTTGAGCTAGTACAGCTGGAGAATAAATAAGAAAATAATCGATTTGAAACTAAGAAAATCTTAAATAATTTAATAAGCCAAATACTAAGGAGAGCACTAATTAAAAAAATAAAAGAAACATCTTAAAAAAGAAGGAAAATTACAAGGGAATACATTGAGTAGTCACTTTTCGGAGGAGACAAAGAAAGAGAGAGAAAAAACGTTTCACACGTATTCATGTCCATGAATTTAAAGATAATGAAAACGCGTCAGAGAGATTAATGTAAAAATATTAATCAAAGTTATTTTCATTGAATCAATACAGCATTTCATGACATAAAAGACATTCAAGTGAGAAGTTTTTAATCTGGAAAATATCCCGCCATTTGCTAGAGCTAAATGTTTTTCATCTAAAGTGCTACATTTTCTCATGCTACAGCTAACTTCAAAATATCTTTTAAAACTGTAATGATCATCGATTGACAGAAACTTAGATTGTGTTTTGTCGAACGGTTTATAATCCGGCCGAATATGTCACGGTCATTTTTGCATTAATCTACGTGAAAAAATAAGAAATAATCTAGTCTAGCTTCCGGTTCGCCAGGTATACTAGCACTCAATGAAAAAGTTGACACTTGATAATCAGAGCGAAATTCGAGCTGTTGTCCTCGACATCTCAAAAGTGTTTGACAAGTTTCTGCATGCTGGCCTTCTTTGTAAAATACAGGGTTACGTATTTCTGGACGACTGCTCGATTAAATCTAATCCTTTCTATTTAATCGTTAAATGAAAATGAATTTGAACAGTGATGTTTCCAGATCATTTTGTACAAACGTGGACACACTTCAAGGTTCTATTCTCTGTTCTACGATTTTCATGATCTTCTTCAATATTCTTAGTATTGTAATCAGTTCCAAAGTAAACTTCTATGCAGTCACAGCCATCATTTACTCCCGTCTTAATAAAGAATCTACCAAGTAAATCTTTTGGAAAAGACTTCCAATATGTGATGGATTGGTTAAGAATTGATTTTAAAGTTTCCAAAACGAAACCACACTTCTTTAACCACGATAGAGAAACATTCCTACCTTTCATAAGAACAACTGACGCTTGTCTCGCGGAGAGAATAAATTACCTGTTCTTAGCCTCATTCTTTCAACCGACATCGAAGCAATAGCTAAATGTCACGCTAAGAAATGTGGGTCATTGCACCGGGTCATGAATTTTCTCTTGTCAGAAAGCATCTTGCACATTGATAAATCTGTAATTCGTCTTTGCATTGAATACTGTTCTCATATCTCCTCAGGTGCTGCTGGTATACATCTCAGGGTTCTCGACCCAATTCCAAAAGAAGATCTGTGATTTAACCAATTCCGATATAGCAGCATGAATTTACTTGTGCTATTATATTATCTGCGGCTTACGGCCATATCACGTTAAATATACCGGTTCTCGCTCGATCACCGAAGTTAAGCAACGTTGAACCTGGTCAGTACTTAGATGGGTGAACGCTTGGGAATACCAACTGCTGTAAGTGTGTGGTGACGGATGTGCGTTGTGGTGTAGTGGATATCGGCTCGGAAAGAGAAATCGGTGAGCCGAGTTCAAATTCCAGTTGAATACCCTGCATTCACTTAACTGGTATCCTTGGGAAATGTATTAATCCATCCCTTCCCTCCAGTTATGGGTTAAATAACAGGGTAGGTCTTGGGGACCCTGCCCTTAAAAAAACAAATCCCAATGAATCTTTATACTCGAAAAGAAAAAAAGTATTACTAGACACAAAATATATATAAAACAATAAATTGTTGAAAGAGAAAGGTTTTACCAGCAATAAATAAAAAAAAATTAGACTTGTATCACTAAAAAATTATTATCGCGAAAATAATCTTATAATTTAAAATATTTTCTGGCTTTAAATAAACTAAAAAACGTTGATATGCCATAACAAACAAATCAATTAAATTTGACCTGTCTTTATCCTCCCACTTTTTTCCTAAAATAAACAAAAAACTTGAATTAAATTTTCAACATTTTATTCAAATGTAATCTATTCAGAACTTGCTCTTAAGTGCCTAATAAATAAAGGGTTTTTTGTTTTCATAGTTTTTGCTATATTTTATTAATCACACCTCGTTTGTTAATTTCGAAGGTTGTAAACAATTACATGATTTTCCGAAATCCTTTTACATGGAAACCCCCAGTTTATTACAACAGATTCGACAGCCACTTATTAATAGCCGCAAACACCGTGTAAGTTTACACTCAATTATTTTAATCTTCATTACGATTAGCGTATGAATGTAGGTGGTAATAGGGACGATGGGCAACTGAACATCTGAGAATTTCCGCCTACATTTCTGTGGTTATTCATGCGTCGTGTGTCTTGTGCATTAGCCCTGTCCGAGCTTATTCCTCTTTGGTTCAAATAACAGCGCATCTCTGGTTCTTCTTGCTCTCGCTCACGTAACGGCTGATTCCGTTGGAGGAACCAGCTCACCAGTCCGTTGATTTCACTCAAAGAAACCATCAGCAAAGTTATGTCGTATTATAAACGTCGTACAGGCTGCATACATTTCTACTGGCTCCATTATATTCTTTTTTTGGCTGGCTGTTGACCATACAATGCGGTTTTGTATAAATTTGGTTAGGTTCTAACTTCCTTTACCTGAGGAGCCTAATGAGAGAATCAGTTAAAGTCGCAATATCACACCATGCTGCAGGTTAAATATTTAAATATCAGAGCATGTAAAGGATCAAATGGGTCTAGTAGCACTGGTAGGATGACCTGACATAATATAATTTATATTATGTCATTTATTTTATTATGTAATCTAATCTAATATAAATTATATTATGTAATCTGATTTACACAAATTACATTATTCGGACTAGTGTCCTCAAGTTTATTGTCATATTCAAGACGTTTCGGCTGCAGCATTCTTCCGCTGAAATACGTTGGAATTTCGAACCAAAACCTTTATTTCGTCCACCGGGTTAAATTATTCTCGTCCCAGGTGCCCTGCTTTTCTTAGATAACTCAGGTTGTTATTTTCTGTTAGTAACAACTTTCTGATTTGTGTTTACCTCTTCTGTAGCCAGGTATTGAATTAACAGCTTTTTGTGTCAAGTCACGGGATTATTTCAACCAACGTATATCACCTGAAGAAAGCCAAAGTGTACGACGGCCAAGCGTCGGGAATATGACAATGATGAAGACAAGAGTCCAGACAATGTAATTAGCTTAAATATTCATATCGCTACATTTCAGAAGTATAGACAGAGGAGAAAATATATTGATCATTTTAGCAGAACTTCCTTATTTCTTTGCCTGACTAAACCAATACCAGAAGATTTAAAAAAAGAATTAGATTTCTTTTAGTTCATGCTGAATAATATCGTTATGAATGACGTTGAAGTACCGGACTGAAAGGTACCTCAGGGGTAAATCTAGGCACGGAATTTACAAATGAAAAATGTTTCCAGCAAGTTATCTCATGAAATTAATTTACTCAGGTAACGCTCCATTACATTTCTCCGTACGTTACATATTATACAAATGTCAGGACTCTGGCAAGGCCTAATAGAAATAAGAAAGTTATATGATGATTCGTTAGGCATTGTGTTCAAATATAAAATTGAGAAAGCATAATTCGATATATGTCGTTCGACAATTTGATTCTTTCTTTATTCAAAATGATATAGATATTTTTATCTATTTTTATCACTATATAGTTTGGTCTTGAGTATGACAGTAAACTGCATCCGGCAGCAGGGCCTCTGATTGGGAGGTTGTGAGGAGAATAAAACTACATCTTAAAAGCTGTTGTTCTCTGATTCGGAATGGTAACAGCTGTTAGCTTCACAGGGATATTAAAAAGTCAAACATAGGTCAAAACACTATGAATGTATAAAAATATACTTTCCTTCAAATATATACATGAAAACAGACTTTTATTTAAAAAAATTACGTTTTTGAAAGAAATATTTATTACCAATTCACATATCTTTTTTTTTTTTAAATATTACCAGTATTAAATTTTTGAATACAAAACTAGAAGATATCTTTATTTTTCTACAATAAACAAAATAGAAAATATTTTAAAAATGTAAGTTAACCTTCTCGCAATAACCGAATATTAAAATGAATATTTTAAAACCCTACATTTTTGGTATTTCATAAACCACAGTGGTTGGTATTTCGTTAAACGCACACTCTAGATAATCTCCATAGATATATATTTTTTAATACAAACAGCAAGGCAGTACAGCGACTGGTGCGCATGGGTTTTATGGAGAGAGGACAAAACAGGTTAATGCATAATGATCTTTGAGAAGTGGATGAGAATTGTGGAAGTGATTTAAAAGGTTAGAGGATGGCAAATGAAGTTGCATCGAAACTTCTAGGGAGTGTAGTTATCAGGGAAGGAAGTATACGTAAGACAGTTCCACAGGAGGGAAGTGCGAGTAAAGAAACCATCGGAGTAAAAGTGGTAATTACGTTTGACTATGTGAACAGTAAATTGGCGGGAACTTGATGCAAATCGAATTCTAGTAGACATTGTGTATTATATAAAGATATAATTTAGTTAGACGCAAAAACGAATGTATGAACGGTTAGGTACTATCACTTTTCTTATATGGTAGTGAATGCTGAGCAATCTCTTCACACTTAAAGAAATTTGATTCAATAAAAATTTGTTTTCTGCAAAGGAAGTTTGGAAGCTGATTAAACACAGGTAGGTGCATTGAGGTTGTTAAGGATTTTAAGATAAAAAATAAGACACATTAGTTAGAATAAAAAATAGCCAGTTGAAATGTCAAGGACGCCTGATGAGGAAAGAGAACCTCTAGGAAATTGACAAATATAGGGCATACTACAGAAAAGAAAGACAGAAAAGCCATGGTAAAAACTGCCTTGGTAAATAGCGAGCAAATTATTCACTGGAAGGGATATTAAAAAGTCAAATGTTGCTAAGAGCTAAGTGGAATTCTAAACAGCGGCTATCGCCCACGTCCAGCTAAACACAGTGCATGAAAATTACTGATAAAATAGACATATAAGGCCATCATGACATGGGTAAAATAGGTTAATATCCGTACTAAAACCATGAAAAAATAAAAATAAATCTCGTTATGATTTTGAATTAAATGTTATTCGTTTCCGATATGAAAGCTACGAGTGAAAATCTTATTCATAAAAAGATAATAATCCATAAAGATATATGAAAGATGGCTGGGCTGAGACGCTCTCCGTGACTAAGAGTTCAAAACACGCTGGAAAAATTGTGGCTTCTTCTACAAACAAAATCAAGGATTGACCATTGCTGGAGAGCTTTAATTGTTTATTAAATATACACTAATATGAAAACCTATTCAGAAAAAATAAGTAAATAAAAACACTTTTAGAAATAAAAGAAAAAAATTATGTGCATAAAGGGACCTCAGAAATAACAACTTAACTAATGCACTAGTCATACACAGAAATATATTCAACCGCAAGTTTGATTTTTAAAATGCTACACACATAAAGAAAAGTCACTCAAAAGGAATATGCTTGAGAGGGCCGCCAATGAATATTACACAAATATTAATGTATGCCCAGGATATTTCCATATTTCATCTTTTTTAGCAGAATTACTACTCTCCCAAAAAAGCTTCCTTTTCGATTCTGTTTTGTTTAAACCAATTCCCAATTTAACAACCTTCCATTTCCTTAACTCTTTTCGTCTATTAAGCTAGACATACCAATCTCCTATCTCTTCACTTACAAAGTAAAAACCAAAAATAGACTGACCTTTAAAAGGATTTTTTGTGACGTATATTTCTCAAATCTTAACCGTTATTTATTTTTATCCCCTACTAAATCCTGAATTTCTTCATTTTTAAACGGACTGATGTCGCTGATGAAACGAATTCTCTCTTAGGGATTTCATGTTGAAATGTTCATTCAACAGTTTTGAATTTTAAAAAATTACTTTAGTTTATATATATATTTATATGTGTGTGTGTGTGTTTATCAAGGTTTCATTGAAAATGGAAGACAAAATATTATCATTAAGACAATTCATTTACTTTTCTTGTTTGAATTTAATCTCGGGTGAGATTATGTAATATGGACTAATTCAAACAAGGAAATTAAATTATCTATCATAAAAAATCCCAAACTTCTAACTTTATTATCAAAAATAATAATTCACCTTCAAAATCTAAATTGCAGAGAACCAGTGCCGTTTTCGAATTTAAATCTCTTTTCAAAAACTCTGTTGCTCAACTATTCAGACTCGTAAATAATTACATTTCCTACACTATCAAAAAAATCGACGAGACAATATACTTTAAACCTTTCCTACAACAGTTTCATTCGATCTCATTTAACACACAGCGAGATCTTTCAAAATCTATCCGTAATATCCTCGTTGATAATACATAAATGATGCAATCAGTCACATGCAAAATAAGACTAAAAATAATTGAGGCATTACTAATTAAAAAAAGAAGAAATCCTACACTTAATTAAACCAATCATTAACAAGGTAACAATGCGCTTACTGTGGTCGGATCATAACATACACAATACGCTATATGCATAAACTTTCCAGATGTTTATTTGTGAATAAAACAAAATTAATTCTTGATAATGTCTAAAAGTATAGCCGAAAACGTACGAAAGTACAAAAGTTTTGGATAATTCATATATAATTTCAGTTCCGAAAAAAAAATTATACGAACAAGTGAAATATTATATAAAAAATTAAAGTGATAACCTTGTCTGTCATTTAAAAAAAAAAGAGAGCTTGTTGCCCAAATAAACAATATATATATATTGAAAAGTAACTTCCATTTAAAAATTTATGTAATTTATGTATTTACAATGATTTGAAAAAAAAATGGATAAGAGAGAAAAGATTTTAGTTTGAAGTTTTATTTAAAATTCATAATGGGCATCAAATGTTGCTTCCGGTTTTTCGAGCCTCCCGTTAATAGCATCAGTTTCGCCAGAAACCTTTGCGTTACCGAAAACACATGACTTCCTGTATTCGCCTTTTAAGTTCTTCCAAAATCTGTTTTTATATAACTGTTCCACCAGAGGCAAGGCAGTACAGCACTGGTGATCAAGGGATTACAGTGAGAGAATAAAAAAAAACAAGGTACAGGAGATATTGAAGAAAGTATAAGGGAAACATGGTAATCAATGAGATAGAAAATATCAATTGGCGTTGCATTTTAACTTTTGGTGGTTGCAGCAATCAGAAATGCAAGAATATAAAATTGAGTTCCACAGGCCTGAGCAGCAAGACAAGTAACTCTGAAAGTACAAGTGGTGGTTGCATTTGACTATTTTGACGATAAAAGGGTTATACATATTTACCAATCTAGTAACACGTGTGGATTCATGTGGTTGGGGCACCAGTTAAGAAGATCGTCAAAGCAGTAGCCATGAAAATATTTTGAGAAAAGACAAAGGAAATCCACATCTTGTAGGTGAGAAAGTGTTATCACCGAAAGGCCATAGAAATATAACAGGGACTCGAACATAATGTTGAATAGTATATTCTCGGAAAACGTAGTACATAGGTAAGTACTGGAGAGTACTTTGTCTTGCAGGCGTCCTGACTCACTCTGTGGCTACTATACCGTGACAGTATTTATTTCTCTATAATAAATAAAAAAATTGTGGCACGAAGCCAAAAAGGGGTGGGGTAAGGTTGGTCGACATTAGCTACCCTATAGGTAGCTTAACACTATCAAGACCCATTTATTCATAACAACTTGCACATACAGCACAAAAACCCATTCATTACGTACTAGTCCTTCATGCACCATAATACCACATATTTACAAGGGCCCCTAAAAAGTGGAAAGGAACCCATGACAATAAAAAATGCATTAATTTACAATAGAATATCTCCTTAAAACATTTCATGAAAGGTGAAATAATGGGAGGGGGATGAACCCCTAAACAGACCAAAATACAATAAAAGTAAAACAATGTTAGTAAGACCCGTCCATCCCACAAAAATCTAGTAGCTGCGTTATTCCGCCACGCAGCGAAATGAAGATTACTCGCTAAGAGAGGGGGGTAAAATAATTAATAGAAAGATTAAATTAATATCTCCATTAAAATTAATGGAGATAATCGAAAGCTGACCCAGCTGAGATAAAAGGGGGCCGAAACAAACTGAGTAGGTTGAGAATCTCGACTTGGATTATAACAAAAAAGAGAAAGCCGGGTAGCGGCTAGGAACACATTCATTCACATTAACTAGGTACACAAAAGAGAGCTACTTTAACCAGAGGAGCGTTTCAAAAGAATCCACCCGATGCAACAAGCACATATAAAAGAGACAATCAAGGCTAACTCCGTTCAAACAAATCAGGCTCGCCAGATTTACCCACCTTTTACTGAAGACTGTCAAAAACGTTTCCATTCAGTTCTAATCTAATTTTCAGGTGGTGCTCAAAATATCTGATCAGATCCAAATGTGAAAGACGTTGACCTCGCATAACTTCTTCCTTTCGCGTCGTCCAAATCATCATTTCAGCTGTGGCAAAACATCGACAGAAAAACCATAAGTTTCATCCCAGAGAACAGGGGCGACACATTATCACAGGCGAATGCACGGTCAATGAGCACAAGCTTCCGCCGCGCGATACAATCAGTTTACTCACCGATCCGGTCTCATAGAAGGCGAACCCGCGAACAATGGTAAAAGGCGCGCAAAGCCGTTTTTTCTCAACTATATTTGCAGCGTTCACAATATGGCAAATCCGCCAGGCCCCATATGAAGGCCTTGTTATTGAGAGACAACCCATTCCGAGCCAATCGCCAGGTCAGCGAAAACTTAGAGATGCTGAGAAAATTGATATCTGGCGCCCAAGACCAGAACGAGCGAAACTCATCCTCCGACAACCGGAGCACATCAAGTAATGAATCCTTCACGATGTTCATCACTAACCCACGATAGACGACTTCCCTAGGCTGTGAAAGGTTATTTGACCGTGGAGGTGCCCGCAAGGACGCCAGACATTCGAGGAGAAAACTCAATCGCCCTCGAGGCTTATGGCACCGCCTCGAGATGGAGGAAGTGATATTAAGGCTAGGGAACATGTCCGTCACTATCCCCGCCAGCAATGAGTCTTCCAAAATCGCACGTCTAGGTAAGACCACCCATAAACCGAACTTGTGGCTCATCAAGTGCGGCATTGCCAGACCCTCATGACACGGATGCTGTACACAGACACGTTTGTCGACGTAGTGTTTGTGTCCTCTCTACTGATAATGGGAAATACATATTTAACACACGCCCCAGCCTAAACCTTTAAGGACAAATTCCTTCGATGCCAAATCTCGACCGACACACTGACCTTTGCCAGTACTTCTGACCAGTTTTTCTCCAATTGGTGGTCGAGCCCAAACCACACTCCAAGAATGCTGACAAAGCCGTCCGTCCAGACGAAGGGTCCCGGGAGGGTAAAAAACTTCCAGGAACATAACCGCAAGCCGGTTATGCAACGTTCCTCCACATCCATCTTCCCCTTCTTCT
The DNA here is from genome assembly GCA_037127315.1 of Ascarosepion bandense. NCBI lineage: Eukaryota > Metazoa > Mollusca > Cephalopoda > Sepiida > Sepiidae > Ascarosepion > Ascarosepion bandense. The sequence goes on from JBBBDQ010001810.1 coordinate 4,688,336, forward strand.
GGACAATTTCTTCCTCCTCCTCCCTTCCGCTCTTCAAAAATGAAGCATTTCCTCGTATTCCATTTGCTGTGGCTCTTCTGGTCATGGTCGTTGTTTCTGCTGCTGTTCCTGTTGTTGTGTCTGTTGTTTTTGTTTTTGCTTTTGTAGCTGTTCTTGATGCGGTTGTTATTTTGGTTTTGCCTCTTTATGAGGCTTTTTCTTTGTTGGAGATGGGGATTACTGCTGCTGAGTTGTGGGGAAGCCATCTTCTTCCCCCTCCTAACTATCTCCGTCCACTCACTAGTTCCATCATCGATTTTTTTTCGCTCGGCGACCGGTGTTTTTGCCCCCGGCGGTGTTGCTGGTGGCACCTGCTTGACATCTGATTTTCTTCCTGAGCACGCTTTAAATATGTGTCCCGCGGCTCCACAGGCTCAACAATGTGGTTTAATGCCTCTACTACAATAAACAATTTCCTGGAACTACACAATAAAATGATTTGGTCCGTCCACTGTTCTCACAGAAATCTTCAGTGGGCACACCTGTCTTGCTCAATACTCGTGCCACCTAATCTACTGCTCCATAACTCGCAAAAAAGCTCCAACGTGATCGCACAAAATTTCAACAGGCACACCGTGGATAAGTGCTTTGGTTTTTCTAGTACCCATGTACTCGGTCTGCAATCTTATCCCTTTCGCAGTCAACATGCAGTCAACATGCTTCCTGCTAAATTCTTGGTTTCATTTTCGGAATTCAGTAGAACGTCCGACATTGCTCGAGATCTTCGTGCCAGTATCTTGGGAACAATATTCAGGCTCTTTAATGCCTCCTCCATGTTCTCACTGCTGACACTCACGAATTTACGGGTTTTCTCATCCGATGTCAACAGGGAGATAGTTTTTACTGATATTAGATCCATGACCTCCGGAATGACTACCAGCTTGTCTAAAATACACTCCTTATATATATCACAGAAAGTGACTGAAGTGGAGCTACCAAATCACGATAGATTACAATGTAGACCCTTATCTAGATTTTGTCAAAAATTCTGAGATAAATAGCAGGAGCACCTGACCAGATAGGGCAACAATATTCAATGTACAGACGAATGGTAGATTTAAAATAAGCAAGATGGATTCTGATGAGAAAAATCCCATCGCCCGACACTGTGACGCGACATGCTTAGCAGTAGATATACGTATTGATTATATGTTTTTAGGAGAGTAGCATCATCCATACTGATGGTGAGTAGGAAAGTTTCTCTACGGTGGATTGCTTGATATAGTAGATTTGTTTTAACGAACTTGATGGAAAAAAAAATTACAGCGTGTTAGGTCAGGAATCCAATATAATATAAGAAGTTACTTTTCAATTATTCTCTCCCATCCTCCCCCCTCTCTCTCTCTATATATATATATATATATATATAGATGAAATTTTACGAAATGGATTAACCACAACATATATTTATTTTATTTTTGAAACATGATTTTTACTGAATAATCGTACTTGAGTAGATACTCTGTTTCTTTTTATTTTAAAAGACGGATAAGTCATTCTTCAGTGATGAAAAAAAACACATATGGCATGAATGTAGGTACCTTCATTGCATCGCATAAAACCCTAGCATTGTATGAATTAAAAAGTTTTAAATCTTAATAAACCGAAGTTTTTCATCAAAATGTTTATGATATTATTAAGACGAAAGATCAAAATAATTTTCATTTATTTTATAAAATTTCTTAATCTCTTTTAACATGTTCGAAATTTTGGCAGAAAATTTTGTTTTGATTTGAGTTAGCGCTGCAAGAAATTTTACGACTGTTTACAGTCGATCACGTAATTTTTCCGTAACTCACATTTTCGGTGACAAACACATTAATATAGAAATTCTCGCAAAAATCAAAATATTGTCGGATTTTAATGAAACTTTCAGTACTCATTCATAAAAAATGGAAGTATTTCTTAAATTAATACTTTTTAAAATATTGATGAAATATTTTTTAACTTTGTTACCCACAATTAACGTACATTCATGAAATTTTAAGAAATTCTAATTGCCTACAAATTATTTTTTTATTAATTAAACGCAGAACTCATTGGAGTATATAACTCATCTACTTTTTTTATATAAAATTATTCGGCACTATCCGAAAATCTGCTCCGAAGAGTAAAAAAAAATGCAATAACACTCTGATATAATTTAATTTGATAAGCTGGAATAAATAATAATAATTAAGGACATTATAATCTGAAGAAGAAAAAATCGATTACTAATAAAATTTTAAAAGATCTGTTTTCATGATTTTATTATTATTATAATAATTCATAAAGTTTAAAATATTTAAAAAATCTTTTAAAGAACTGTTGTCTTTATTTAGTTAAGAATTGATAATTATATTGCCAATCAAAAATAGAAAAAGCTGATAAATATTTTTCACCAATTACATCTTTAAAATAAGTAAAAAAACATTTGTGTGTAAATAAATATGTTCATTTAAGTACGATGTTTCATAGGGGTCGTATCTATTTAACATGTGCTTGAAATATTCCCCTTTCATGGAAAACGACAGAAATCACATTTTGATTCTGATTCAAGTCTCTTCAAAACGTTTATAAAATTCAACAGTCTGTTTTGCAAGTCATTCCTAACCATTTAAAACAACTTTTACATTTTAATTTCTAATTTTCTAATTTTGGTAAAAAAATAATAATTGTGAAATTCACAATTTATGGAGTTACCTAAAAATAAATGAAAAATACATATTAAATATAAAAATTAATAAATGCCATAATATTTAATTAATCAATGAGTTACTTCTGCCGTTATTTTCATTTTGTTATCAAATTGTAATTTCTTTTTAAATACAGTTTTATATTATTTTAATTTTTAATTTTCATAAAACATCTTCAAACGTAAGCCGACAAAGATAAATTAACTAAAATTCTATCATATATTAGATAATTGCTGGAGACTGTCTTAAATTTTTAATTTTAACATAGTTAAAAATAAAAAAAACGATTTGTATGAATAAGATTTCTACCAAATTCGTCATCCATGCTTTTAGCTGGAGACTGTAAATCATCAGTTGTAAGTTACTGATAGCTACTGATAAGCTGTTGACAGCTGTGATAAAAAGGCTACCGTAATTGAGAAATGTTTTTTGAAACATGTTTCAAGCAGTAAGCAAGTAATTCTTGTTTCAAGTCAACTTAAAGTAAACTTAAATTCAGAAATTTGAAGAAAATAATGTGTCAGCAAGTTGTATTTTATCTTTGTAAGATTTTTTAAAACGGAGAATTGGCCTGTTTACAATCGATAAAAAGTAGCGGAAAATTTGAGATTTTAAAAACTTTTTTTTAATTTAGAAAATGTTTGATTCCGATCATTATAATTTCGGTTTACATTACACCAGGGTATTTTGCTTACTAAAATTACTAAATATATATTCCCTTAACTTTCAATTAAAGCTAATTTTAAAGCCTGGCGATGATTTATTTATTTTTAAAATTTAAATTTAAAATTAGATGTAGAAATATAAGTGGAGGTATCTACATGAAAGTTTTACTGGTAAACAAGATAGATGAAACTGTTTATTTTTATAGTTTCTTCTCTCGAAATTCTTGTTCGTGGAAAGTTCTTATTTCACAGCTTACATGTCTTTTACAATCTTCAAAAAAATATTGTTTCGTTGATCGCCATTTTCTGTCTTCATGAATCCTGTTACATATTTCTATCCATTCACACAAATCTTATCATATTCAACCTAATATTCGAAACTCTCGTTTCATTTGTTTGTTATTAAGAAATGACCCTGAACAATAAATATATATATATATATATATATATCTAACCATATTTTTCTGCTTCGAAATAACTTATGATTTTGTATCTCTTCAATTTCTTTAAAGGCAATTTAATTTATTTTTAATAAATTATATATATTTTTATGTCTTTTGTTTAAATCAATTTTCCCATTATTCTATCAATGTTAATTACAATGTGCAGGAGGTAAGAGTGAACGTACAACATTTATAATTATCTACTAGCTCTAGCTCTATCCCCACCCCCGTATAACCTTCCCTTTCTCTCCACCTATGTATCTGTCATCGCACTTGCTTTATCAGCTTTCTATTGTTCCTTTCTAACTAATTTGTACTCCTCACTCTTTTCAAATAATCTTTTTACATTTATGTAGCCCCCTGCACATCAGTGGCGTTTCCGCCTTGCTCGGGGTGAAATGATTAAAAAAAAATTATCCGGTACATTTTTATCAGTAAACTATTTAACTTTTTCATACTAACCAGGGCAATGAACCCACTAAGACACTGCCAACAGACTGAATGAGCCTGAGATATCGTTAAGGAGATAGTGTACATTAAATGAACAGTATTTTGCAGACAATAGATGAAGAATGATGTTGCATTTTAATTTTTGAAGTTCGTACTGGACAAGAAAGCAATTCATTTCGGTTTGTTTCCCGACAATGTGTTATTTAATGCTGACATGATTTTTACAATAGATTCGTATGAATAGAACATGTATTCTTCATAAGAACAGAATTGTAGTTCAGATATCATTGATATGTTTTTGTGAAGAAGCTTTTTCGAGAGTCAGATGTATTAACGGTATACATAATTTTTCAACAAAAATATATTTCTGTTAATATTTACTTTTCTTCAAAAATGTATTGTTGGTAAAAAACTTTCTTCATAGATATATAGCTGGTAACATTAATTACTAAAAAAATATTGCTGGTAATTGTTCTAGTTCGCGTGATCCTTGTAACAACAACAATAAAGAGGTGCTTCTATGCGCTTCAAAACTACCTAATTAGAAACTTTACTGCCAGATGCAGTTCATCATCAAATCCAGGAACGGGTGTAATTTATCAAATTATCGAGAACATCCCACTGGGTGTTGTTACTATTCTGAAGAGGTGCATTTGGCCTATTCTGAAGCCCCAGCAGACAGTCCGGCGAATTGAGAGAGAAATAAACTATCAGTATAGAATTAATGCTTACGCTTAGAGAATTCAACAGCAAAATAATAGAAACTCGTTGTCAATCTTGTCTTTTCTTCTTCTTCTTTTATGTGCCGTGTTAATTTAAATCATACGCGATCTTTGTCCTCTACATCTCACTATCCCTGTCGTTTTTAATAAAATTTCTCCTGTTATTCCACACAATCTCCGTTCTACCATCCATCTAGCCAAGTCAATCAGGTATGTTTTTCATTACTTTCCCTTGTCTTACTTCCGCTGTATCCGTCCTGTGAGCATCAGGTTCCCCAAACCCTCCATTCTCATTACATGTCACAAAAAGTTCAGCTGTCGTTTTGTGATTTTAGTCATCAGATTTCATTTTGTATCTATCCTCTCCAAAGCATCATCATTGCTCGCGTATTCTGTCTATGATATCCTCAGCATCGTTCTGTAGAACAAAGTTTCAGTTTGTCCTTCATCATTGATGAAATTGTCCAGAATTCACTACCATATTGAAGAAAAGACATCACATAACAATCCAGCTCTCTTTTTCTTGTTTCCAGCGATTTTTTTTGTTTTTAATAATTTACTTAGCTTCTGGATTGTATTTTGGCCATGCCAATACGCTTTCGGGTCTCCGTATCGCACTTTCCGTCCCCTCTCAGAACACATCCCTGGTATCTCCTATTCCACTTAAATTGGACATTTCGAGCTACCAACTGAACAATTACCATAAACCTTATTCTAGAAAAGGCACATACAAACTGACTAGAATGAAAAAAGGTAATATTTTCAATTGATATTGACTATAATTATCGTTTGTGAATATTTTCCAGATATATATATTTGAAAATCTTGAGATGAACAATTTCCTTCAAGACTGATAATGTTTTATAAATCGAAAAAAGACACGAATTTACAATTCTCTTTATTGAATTTTCAAACATTTTTCCTCGAAAAATTCTGCCTTCGGAAGATGTTTCCTTATTGCAGCACAAAATAACATAATCGATTTTCCAGTTTGTTATTTTATTAAGGAAAACATAAATCATAATTTATTTTCGTATTTGCAGAATTCGATTTTGGAAGGTTTTTCTTTCTGTTTAAATTGAAAAAGAATAGGAAATAAAATATTTTGCTGATAAACAGTCAATCGCACATTTCTGTCTATTTAACGCTTCAGTAAGGGATAATGTTTGGAGAAGGTTCTAGTCTATTCAGTTAACTAATATACTAACCTAGTTTATTCATTAACTATATATAATATCTTAGTTTATATATTAACTGATATATTAATTTATATATTAACTAATATACAGTTATGCTTTAGCATATGAATTTAATTCGTTTCAAATCCGAAAATCGTAACTCAAATGACTGTTATCTCAAATCAGTTTTCCCCATAGAAATTAACAGGAATATTCCCGATCCGTTCAATGCAAAAATAACTCACAACACAAAAGAGATCGTTCCAGAGCGAGGTTAATTGCGAGCACAAATACTCTCGAAGCTTAGAACTCTCTACGACATATCGCGGATGCTTAAATGAAACTCGCTATAATCAAAAAATTCCGTTCAAAACTCAAGGTAAAATATTCGACCCAACACCGAGGCATACCACATTAAATATATATCAGTACACTCGTATTTCAAGACATTACTGTACTAACTTACTTTGTGTATTAATTAATATACTAACTTAGTTTATATGGTAATATATTTACTAAAATATAATAATCAGCTGAATTTTATTAAGTTTATGTGACTCATGAGTTTGGACGCCTAGACTGAGTTGTTTTGCAAAATTGCCTTGCTATATGGACTACAACTGATTAGGGGATGCCACATACGTTCAGCTTTGTGCTACATATAATCTACGCCTGGAAAATCGTCAATATAAGATATTTTATTTTTAGGAAACTGCAATGACGATTGTAAAACCCTAATTATTAACCACACGTAGCAGTTAAGGATAACGATGATATACAAAACGGTTTAAAAATCTACGAGGAATTTTAACAGAGGTCGGAAATGCGTCACCCAAATCCGAAGGCGAAAATGAAAGAATACTTCCAAAAATTTAAACACAGTAATTATTGTTAGGAAAAAAGTAATCAGTGCTGAATAAGTATGTAATATCAGACCTTAAATAAAGCAGAGAATGCAAGACGCTATTGTCGCAGCTAAACTATATTAGGCAACAAAAGTGTGGTTCTACAGAAGGATGCTGGGATTACCATGGAGTAACAATAATGTTTTCGAAAAAATTAAAATCAAAATTTAGTTATACGTAGAATTCAAAAGTGAGTTAGTATTTCGTGAGCATATAATGATTAAAGAGTGCAAGGAAAATGTGAGACACTCGCGAGACACTGAATATGAACCATACTGAGGGAATCAGGATGTGCGTTGTGGTACAGTGGATATCGGCTCGGAACGAGAAACCGGGGAGCCGAGTTCGAATTCCAGTTGAATCCATTGTATTCACTTACGCGCAAATACCCTTGGGAAAGGTATTAATCCGTCTCTTCCTTCCAGTTATGGGTTAAATAGCAGGACAGATTGGGTTCTATAGCCTTGGTCGGCAACCAGTCTACCGCAGAAAGCAATGGCAACCTACTGCGGGATAATCTTCTGCCCAGTCAGTCATGTCTCTTTCGAGACATGATCGCCCAAGCGTGTATCACGTATGGCAATTTAACTGACTGACTGAGGGAATCAGCGCATAAACTAATTAACATGTCTGTAAATGGATAACAGAACAGAAACTAGGAAATATATTAAAAATACAAACTAAGATTTACAAATTAAATGAAAGTTGGAGATCCATTGTCGCCATGTGTTGAAGAGACACTTCATATATGAGAATTTTTCCTTGTTTAGCTTACATTTTCTTCTGAGGTAAACCGGTTGCCAACTAAGGCTGTAGAACCGAATCTGTCTTGCTATTCAATCCTTGCTGCAGAGAAATAATGAGCTCGCGAAGGAACTCCACACATAAGATGTCATGGTTAGGGTTACGGTGGGGTCAGAGTAAAACCGGATCAACCAGTCCAGGAAGGCAGTCTATGAAGAAATAATTTGATTTTACCCCAAAAGATACATTTATCAGACTTTGCTCCTTAGGAATTTCACTTCTGCAGGTCCTTGCCAAATAAGTTCATAGGTAAAACATAAAAATGGATGACATAAAAATACCTTAATGAAATCTTTGCCAAAAGACTGCCGAAATTCTGAGAATATTTTAGTTTGAAAGAAAATTGGATAAAATTTGTGAAAAGAAATTGTTCACATTTGGTCAAATAAATATTTTAATGCAAACTTTCATTTTATGTTTTAATTTTAATTTTGACTAAAAGGCTACACATGAACTTTCCACAAAACCCATTGATTGCCTTTGCATTTTTAAGGAAAATCTTTAATACACAAAAACGGAAATTATTTATGACTCGAAACAAAAAGATGTTACATGAGAATAGAAAAATTTTATTAAAAAAAAAGATTACTTTAAGTTTTATATTTTCACCGTTATTCTTTTCGTTTTACCTAGCCTCATATTTTGATGCATTGTCCTAATTACTTAAATAGAAAAAAACTCTCTACTTTATGATTGGTTGATTACATTTTTACTGCATGTCAAAAATTTGATATTTAACTGCAGAAATATCTTTAAATTGTAAGAATTATTCTGAAACTACAAAGACTTAACGATAAGTATATTAATAATTAATCCATATTGAGGGTGGAGAAGTGGATTGATACCATTCAAAAAGATATTTGCGTGTATATTATGAAAAGAACGGAAATTGGAACTCTGTTCTTTTTTTAGCGATTCAGAGCAATTATCAAATGCAAATACAAAGTTAGAGTAGCTGGTATTCTCAAGCGGTTGCCCATCTAGGCTCTGATCAGTCTCGATATTGCTTAAATTTGTTGATTGTATCGGGAAAAAGTGTTGCAAAGTTATGTGGCCGTAATCTTCTAACAATTACGTAGAAAATAGTACACATATAAATAATAGAAATTTATCATCACAGAAATTTTGATGGAAATATATTTTCAGTTGTAAATGATTAAAAAAGAAACAATATAATGTATAATCTAATTCAGTAAGGAATATATAAACTAATTTTTAACGAAACTTGGTTAAAAACAACCGACAATTTGTAATGAATTGTTTGAACATTATTTTTTTATAGATACTCGTATTTAATTAGATAATCCGTTTTTAATTAAACAGTATTATATATTCATGTCTACTGGCCTGATTATTTAATCAAATGGTAGCTTCCCCTATGTAGATAGGAGTCGCAGGTTCGAATCCTGCCGAATGGCACACATTTTCGTAGTAATAATTTATCGTAAATCATCGTAAATCATCAGGCTAGTAGATATAAATATATAATACTGTTTAATTAAAAACAGAATATCTACTTAAATACGAGTATCGATCAAAAATAATGTTCAAACAATTCATTGCAAACTAATTCATAAAGGAACTCTAATAATAATTATTGAAACAAATTTTTAGAACAAAGAAGCATTTATTTAGTTTAGGATTAATTAATTTCGTATCCACTAATTTTTTATAATCATTTCCTGTCAAGCAAGGCAGGACTGCCACGAGTGGGAAGTGAGTTCCAGTGAGAGGAGAGGGAAGTGAGAAAAGAAAATATACGTTACATGGGCTGTCGAAGAATGGTTGGGAGTCACGAGACAGAAGATGGCAATTGAAGTAGCTCTTAATTTTTGGGGCATTGTAGCTGTCAAGAAAGCAATCATGAAGAATTGAGTTCCACAGGCGGGAAGTGCGAGTAAAGGTTCTACAGAAAAAGTAACGGTTACATTTGTCTATTTTTATGGTAAAAGTGTGGGACCTACTGGCCAGTCTAGTGAAACGAGTAAATTTATGAGGGCGGTGCGCCAGAGAATTAAACTCTTAAAAGAAGAAGCCGTGACAATACTTGTAAAAATAACAGTAAAAAAGTCACATCCCGTCAAAGAGAATGTGACTGAAGGTGAGAACGCTAAATCTGGACCGATTTTATTGAAGATCATTACGGATATTAATTCTGTCATGTAGTTTTCGTAACATTGCAACTAACACACTTCTTTTGGATCACGAACTTTCATCATAAAATTAATGAGAAGAAAATTGCACGTGCAATGGTTTGTGTCAAATAGGAACTTGCACGACGGACAAAAACCGAGCAAATTTGATGCAGCGAACTTCTTTTATGTGCCATGAGTTTTCAGGGCCTAGGCGTTCACGTCTTTCCCCATCTCGTTCAGTCATCTACCTGATCAGGTCCTTGAAATATGTTATCCGTAACAGGTTCTCCAAACCTTCCTTTCTCATTGCATGGAACTTTAGTTGTTTCTTCCTGATGCTCAGTATTAATTTCCTTTTCGTCTCCATCCTTTCCGAAACTTTGTCATTGCCCACATTCTCGGTCCATGATATCCGCAGCACCTTTCTTTAGAACCACATTTCATCTGCTTCAAGTTTGTCCTTCATCTTCGAAGATATTGTCCAACATTCACTGCCATATTGAAGAACCGACATCACATAGCAATTCAGTACTCTTTGTTTCTAGTGAAAAAGTCCTGTTTCTTAACAATATTAGAAAAATAATCTACGTTGGAATATTCGTGCTGCTTCTGTGACTTCTGTGAAAGTATCATTGTTACAGCAGAACATCCTGCCATTCCCGAGAATGGAATGCTCTAAACTCTAAAGGATGGTGACAAGGGGTACGAGAGAGCAGCAAATGTCTTAGGCGAAGACATTCTTTATTTGATAGTTTATTCCGCTCCGAACTCGTTGATTACTTATCTGTATCTTATTGTTAATTGTTCATACAATAAATCTGCTATATCTATTTCTTGTGTCGAGTACCATTCTTCCACTGATCTTTATACTGATATTCCTTTCCGAGATATATCAATCATGAACAAAAAACAGAGAATATGATATCCCGATTAGAGATTTTTGAGTGGGATTTCTGTTAATATTGACTTCAACAAACAAGATTATCGTAATCCAAATCAATATAACAATAAATTTTATAATACAATATTTCTATTGTGAATTTCGGACGAGGTCCTTGTTAGAATTTCTGATATATACACTACCGACCATAAGTTTGGGACCACTTAGTTTTATTCTCTAAGAGAAAGAAATAATAAATTTTATGTCTTAGAAGAATAAATATACATATATTTTATTGTTGCTCCTAACTGTACAATGATTAAAACGAAAATTTATATATAGTAATTTTTAATTTTAATTAAAGTTAATTCATTTTTTCTTTTCATCAAAGAAAACACCACGGGCTTTTATTACTGCAGAGCAAAACCTTGGCATTCTTTCTAATAACTTATAAAAATAATTTGGTGAAAGTGATTTCCAAGCATATTGTAAGCATTTAAACAACATTTGTTCATTTTTAGGAAGTTCATTTCGAATTTTACGATCAATTTCATCCCTTATTCTCCTTCTTTAATAGTGGTTTCTTTACTGCTACACAGCCTAGCAGAATGAATTCGTCTCTTAGCAGTAGTAACAGATACTGGCTGTTGCCGAGTAAAATTCATTTCAATTGTTAATTCTGGAGAGGTTTTTATTCTATTCCTCTTGCTAGATATGATCAAATGCCCATCCTCTACAATAGATGTTACTCTGGGCCTACCAGATCTTTTTCTTTCAATATTTAACTCAGTTTCACATGTAGTAATATGGTTTACAAAAATAGAATATACCGTAATTATAACATCTGAATAAATCTGAATTTTCGACATAAACTTGATCACAATAAGAGGAGTCAAGTATCAAACTGAGTAAATGTTTACTTTAAAGTTGAAAACAATACATTTTACATCTGTATTCCACCCACATCTATTGAACAGGTGAAGAGGCTCATCTCTTGTTTCCTGTCTAGGATGCGGTTTCCTGTTTTCACTTTTTCAATCTTTTCACACCTATGTAGCCCCCTGCACATCAGTAGCGTTACCGCCTTGCTCGGGGTATGATTAAAAAAAAATAAATAAATAAAAAAATATACACACTCGGCGAATTTGATCCTGCTAAAAGTTTGAGTGGTCTCAAACGTATGATCGGTAGTGTATATATTACATTCTACTCTATATATTATATATTATTTGATATGAATATATTCAAGAGAAATCACTGGTGACTTCGTGTGCGGGAAAAAAATCAGTTAAACTAACCAGAATATAACCAAGATCATATCTTTTTAATACGTGCCATGGCCCCAACTTCTATTAATATATGGTAAGAGAAGAGGTGATATATACTGCATTACTGGAATGATTAATTTATTATCTTCCATTTCTTTATCCTATAAGGTGCTTATATGATAGAGTACGTTTCTTATATATTAAATATCTTCTTTTTTTCTTTATCACAATACTTTTTCTAAAGATTCATATTCGCAACATATTTTATACATTAAAAAATTCCATCTCCCATTACTATCGCAGACAGCACGTGTATCTGACATAATGAAATGTATATGGAGCATAGAAAGGATTGATTTACAGAAATATAAGTATAGATGAAAAGTAGCCACTCTGTAAATGATATTAAAACTTCGTACATTGAAGTCATTTTCCAAACTTATATCAACTACTTAAATGTGATTTTCGATAGGAATATTAATGAACATAAAATTTGTCATCTTTTTAGTCTGGGAAAAAAAAGATCGTTTCTCACTCTCCGTTAAGCAATATGGATTAATTTGCTATAGACAAATTAAATTATACCCAAGTATATATAGTCGATGTTTACTTAATTTGATTAATATCTTTTACTTTTCGTAATTCATATGGAATTTTTTTAATGATGGTAGATACCCAGACTAACATTTCATCAGTGCAATTGATATTAATTCATTTTAGAAGTGATGGAAGTACACAAAATTATTATCGGACAAAAAGGAAATTATCACTTTCTACAGTTTGAAAAATTAGTACCATTCGGTACAAGTAAATTTCAATGGGAAAGAAAAATATTTTATTATTTCTTTCATATATTATCTCTCGCAAACGATTCAATGATGTTTAAGATTACAAAACTACCACCAACATTTTGTAACAGTGATAGTGTTACTCTGTAGTGTGCAGCCGTGTTTGTAAAATACGTAATTGTCATTTACAGGATATGAATGATTATAAAGCGGTTAATAACAATAGAAAATGTGCATTTTACTTTGATTATCAACCAGTTTAAGAGAAGTAAACTCTAAATTGAAAACTCGTACAAAACATACTTTTGTAGAAACCAAAGTTTCAACATATTGTATGAAGAAATTGTATTCCTATAAACCAAAGGGAAGTCTAATGTGATGATAAATGAATTGATTTTAATCAGTTCGCCCCAAGCAAGGTTCTGATGTCATTAAAACTCAATGGGGTGACAGTGAATGAAAAGAATTTAGAAAAAAATAGAAAAACAATTCTAAACAAAAAACAAAGAATAATATTGCTATTCAGAAGACTGGGCAGTGAACCATATGCTAGTCTCTCTATTCATTTTGTAGAAAACTTCATGGTAAATAACATTACAGGTTTTAAACGGAGACGTTAGAAGTAGTTGAAGTAGATTTCAGAAAGATATTACAGGAAACCTATGATAACCAGAAAACAATACAGTACTCCTATGTTAAACTAATTAAATGTGCTCTGAATTAGTTATATTTTGTTTCTAATTGGTCATAATATTGTAGCTTCTAGAATAATAATTTTATAAATATAAATCTCAATAATGTCAAAAATAGCGGCGATCCAGTTTTTAAAAGGATTGAACATTATCACTGTGATGACAGTGTTTGAGTTTACGTCCATACACGTCAAACATCGGCAATCCTAAGAATCTTTAACCCTGTCAGAAACTAATTTTTGATACTTTGAAATACAAGGTGCTGTATGTTTGGATGTATGGTTGATAAAATGAATGATCAAACGAAATTTTTAATCAGAGAGGCGAGTTCATATTTCACGCGTGTACGTTATACTATTTCGGTAAATTTTCGTTCTCGGTACCGACGGCTTTTTCCCCCTTCAAATCAATCCAAAATAGCATGATTTCTGTGAAAATGTATATGATGAACTCAAATTACTATTAGTGATTGAAAATAACTAACTATATCTCGCACTTTTTCTCCCCCGTAATTCTCACCAAGGCAGCAATTTTAATCGAAATTCTTCCTTTACTGAAACTTCCGGCGATGTACTTCCTGTTTTGAGAGTAATAAGCCTAGAAATACAATAGCGCATTACTTTAATTACCGGAAGTACATCATCGGAAGTATCGGTAAATGAAGAAAAATCTGTCAAAATTCGATCAAGTGCAAGATAGTTCGTTTTTTTTATGGACATTTAGAAAAAAAAGGTAAGTTTTTTCAATAAATAACACTTGATTTGAGTTCAGCATATACATTTGCACAGAGACAGTGCTATTTTGGATTAAGTTGAAGAGGAAAAGCGATGGGACATAAAACGAAATTTTACCATTATTTCTCCCAACATTCATTCAATCTATATATTTTTTTGACTAGAAATACTCTTCAAATAGGATTTCCAAACCATGAAAATAGATCAAACAATCAATAACTTCATTGTTATAGGATTGTTGACATTGTGGCCGATTTCTTATAGGCGCCAAAATTTGAATTCTGATCGTATAACTGCAATATAGACTAACTGCAACCCAACACCATAATGAAATATGTCAAAGAGCAAGTCACATTTTACTCATCTCTGTGGGCACAGTGTTTTGGTAATCACAATGTCACAATGTCTTCAATACTCACAGACAATATAAATATCAGAAAGATAGCAAGCAATATAGATATATGTAAGACTTCTAAATGCGTACACAGAAGTGGAAGTGTTATGTGTGTATCGCCAAAGATATGTAATATACAAATAGGTTCGAAAACACTTATTTAAAATATTTTACTAATGACGTCACATTAAGGCACCTAATTCTAAATGTAAACGAGCATTACGGAGTACATGTTCCAGGCCCTCGAGGAGTCCGGCGAGGCTCGTGATGTTGCTCTGGACATCTCCAAGGCTTTTGACGGGGTTTGGCACGCTTGCTTTCTATGCAAGCTACGGGGTTACGGTATTACCGAACGCTTGCTTGATCTGATCCAATCTTTTCCAAATAAACGCATAATGAAGGTTGTCTTGAGTGGGCATGCATCCACATCATACTCTATAAATGCTGGTGTCCCTTAGGGCTCTATCCAGACGAGATCAAGTGCTAAGTAGGTATCTATGCAGATGACACTACAATTTACTCCCACATCAGTAAAAAACCCAGCGAGGCGGACAAACATAATCTCGCTGGTGATCTTGAGAGGGATCTACATTCTGTGGTGAATTGGGGTAAGAAGTGGTTTGTAAATTTCAATGCGTCTAAGACCAAGCTGCAGTTTATCAATCATCACAGGCAACCTCTCCAGCCTCCCATAAGCATGGACCAAGCGAATCTCCCTGAGAGCATTACACTGCGCCTCCTCAGCCTTACCCTCCCTTACGGTCTCAAGTGGAACCACTACATTGAGTCAATAACTAAATCCACTGCTGGAAAGTTTGGGTCACTGTGTCGGGCCAGAATGTTTTTCTCGCCTGAATCCATCCTGCATATATACAAATCAACCATTTGTCCGTGCATGGAGTATTGCTGCCATATATGCTCAGGCGCCTCTGCTGTTCATTTCAGTGTTCTTGACAGGCTCCAAAGGAGAATCTGTAATGGGATAGGTACCAAGTTGGCGGCTCGACTCCAGCCACCTCCCCACAGACAGGATGTGGCTTCACTTTGTATGTTCTGTAAATACTTTCATGGCTTCTGCTCGGACGAACTTAAGTCACTGGTGCCTCTGCAACAGGTGTTTACTCGTGCACCCATACTGCCAACTGGGTCTCACCCATTCACAGTAAGATCAACCAAATGCAGACGACAATTCTACTCCTGCAGCTTCTTTTCTTGTACTTCCCGCTTGTGGAACTCGCTTCCATACTCTTGTTTTCCTGGCGGCTACAACTTCCAGGAATTTAAATGCAATGTCCATAGTCATCTCTTAACCACTTGACTCTAGTTCTTTCTTCACCACCCTGTATATCCTTTCCTTTCTCTCCACCTTTTAAACTGTCATCACACCTGTATTCCCATTTTCTCTTTATTCTTTCTAACGGACTCGTCTTTCTCCTCACTCCCTTCTATGTAATCTTTTACTCTTATGTAGCCCCCTGCACACCTGTGGCGTTACCGCCTTGTTCGGTGTGATACCTTTAAAAATAAATCTTGAAACACTAATTACATTTTCTAAATATCACATATAAACTAGTTTCCATAATTTTCCGGTAGGTTTTTTGTATATGCAACAAACCCGCTATTTTGTCTATAATGATGAAATTTTTTACCCTAGATTCAAAAATTCAATCACACACAGTTCTCCGACGGGCAATATGGATTCCGCTTTGCCAGGCCCACGGCCGACCTGCTAACAACCGTAACGGAGTACATGCTGCAGGACCTTGATGAGTCTGACGAGGCTCGCGCGGTTGCTCTGGACATCTCCAAGGCTTTCGACAGGGTTTGACACTCTGGCCTCCTATGCAAACTACGCGGTTATGGTATTACCGGTTGCCTGCTTGACCTAATCTAATCTTTCTTAAATAACCGCAAAATGAAGGTCGTTCTGAATGGGTGTGCCTCTTCCTCATACAGCACGAATGCTGGTGTTCCACAGGGCTCTATCCTGGACCCGACGCTCTTCATTATTTTCATCAACGACCTCGCAGATGAGATCAAGACCCAAGTAGGCATCTACGCAGACGACACTACAATATACTCCCGCACCAGTAAGAAACCTGTCGTGGCGGACAGACATAATCTCACTGCTGACCTTGAGCTGGATCTACACTCTGTGGTGAACTGGGGCAAGAAGTGGCTTGTCAACTTCAATTCATCTAAGACCAAGCTGTTGTCTGTCAACCATCACAGGCAACCTCTCCTACCTCCCATAAGCATGGACCAAGCGATTCTCCAGGAGAGTAATACACTACGCCTCCTCGGACTTACCCTGTCCTCAGACCTCAAATGGAACCACTATCTTGAATCCATAGCAAAATCTACTGCTAAGAAGTTTGGGTCACTATGTCGATCCAGGATGTTTTTTCCACCTGAATCCATCCTGCATATATACAAGTCAACCATCCGTCCGTGCATGGAGTACTGCTGCCATTTATGGTCAGGTGCCCCTGCCGTTCTTCTCAGTGTTCTTGATAGGCTCCAAAGGAGAGTCTGTAATGTGATAGGTACTGATCTGGCGGCTCGACTGCAGCCACTTCCCCATCGTCGAAATGTGGCCTCCCTTTGTTTGTTCTATAAATACTTTCATGGCTTCTGCTCAGACGAACTTAAGTCACTGATGCCTCCTCAACAGGTGTTTACTCGTACAACCAGACTGGCAACTGGGTCCCACCCATTCACAGTCAGGTTAGCCAAATGCAGACGACAATTCTACTCCTGCAGCTTCTTCTCTCGCACTTCCCTCCTGTGGAACTCGCTCCCGTATTCTTGCTTTCTTGACGGCTACAACCTCCAGAAATTTGAATGCAAAGTCAATACTCATCTACTAATCACTGGACTCTAGCTCTCTCCCCACCCCCGTATAACCTTCCCTTTCTCTCCACCTATGTATCTGTCATCGCACCTGCTTTCTCAGCTTTCTATTGTTCCTTTCTAACTAGTTTGTACTCCTCACTCTTTTCTAATTAATATTTTTGCATTTATGTAGCCCCCTGCACATCAGTTGCGTTTCCGCCTTGGTCGGGGTTAAATGATTAAAAAAAAAAATTAATAATTCCGGTGATATTAGCATCACAGTAAACATTATGTTGCTTTGTTGTCATTGTATGGCTGTCTAGGTTTTTATACCGGAAACGGCAATATGTTTCATATATAAAAAATAAAGTCATTTGATAAATGTTCCGAAAAGAAAATGACGTTGGTCAAGATTATTTCTGGTTTAGTTGTTTGTAATAACATCAGCAAAAGTCTGATTTAATTAACTTCGGCAAGCAAATGTGATTGTTATTAGTTTTCTGTAGCAATTCAGCGAACAGAATGAAGGCATTTATTACTTGTGCAGTAGATATAAAAAAAAAATAGAAAAAAATTTTTATCACGATTTGGAAATAAGAAGAATATGAATAGTTTATATGTAATTTTGTCGTTTATCCTTCTGTTTTATCATTTTTTTAATTTAGAAACTTTGTCTTATTTTAGTTAAGAATTATATGGATAAACCTTAAATGTGTTGTAATCTTAATTTTCTGGAAACAGACTCAGAGCAATAGTAAACAAATACTTTCGTATTCAGTTCTTGGCTTGATATAACTTTAAACTAATGGCTAGCAAATTCAACTGTTGATATTAAATGAGATGTAGTGGGCGGCTTAGTTAAAGAAACATAAAATGAGAAATTGAAGAACCACGTTCAAATTCCACATGGGTTTTTTAAATACATTTAGATGAAAATATCTTTGGAAAAGGTAAGGATCAGTTCCCTTTTTTCTAATCTATGAATGAAATAATTACATTTTGATCTAGAATATTCAGTTAAGACAATATTCATAAAGAAAAATATCTATGCTAACAACCAAAATAAAGTGACAAGCATCTGGCATGCCGTAAAAACAAACAATTTAAATCATAGCTGTAAGGAATAAACATGTAGAGAAATTAATAATTTGTTTGGAAATTATTTGTATTTTTATTTCATATTTTGACTAAAAAACACGTAGTCATTGATATGGAGGAAGAATTCTGAACAAATTTTAATTTTAATATATATATATAGATATATATATATAGATATATATATATATAGATATATATATATATAGATATATATGCGGAAGTATCGTTAAACAGAAAATAATAGTTTAATTTAATGCTTACTTGTACTAGCGCTGCTAAAATGAGAAGACATGCTTTAATGTTGATTTTTGTGAAATGAAATAATTTTCATTCTACAGTGAGTTTTACATATATCGAAAGAACAAATTGAAAATATATTAATATTCAGGCAGTTTACATGAACTGCATAACTGTTTAATATCATCTCATTAGTTATCCGTCTGTCAGTTGAGTGCCATATGTGATACATGTTTGGGTGATCATGTCCCTTTCGATCAATTACTGACTAAGAAGAAGATTTACACGCATTAGGTTGTTCTTTCTGTGGTAGACTGGTTTCTAACAATGCCTACAGAACGTAATCTGTTCAGATAGGTAACCCATAACTGGAGGAAGAAGAAAGGATTTTACCATTATTAATGGTATTTGAGAATAAGTAAATGCAATGAATTCAATACTATTCGTAAAGGCCATTCCAATTTTTCATTCTGATCTGACATCCATTTCACCACAAATCATAAGAGAACAAAATAAATCTGTAATTTCACAAACGATTCAAATAAAACTTTGATAAAACATGAAATATTTGTAACCTCAGAATGAATGGTAGAATGAAAATTTGGAATGTTTATTATTCAAAGGAGCCATTTTAGACTACAAATAATTACGCACTATAGAGTAAATATCAAACATCTCATTTATTTGAGCAAAAATTTAAGTAAAAGTATTCAGTGGCAAAAAAGTATCAAAGCTGCAAAAAATATCACTTTATATTCCTGGACAATACTTCATATAAGATGATGTTCTGCTTCAGGTAAAATGAGATAAATTATAATTTTTACGCAAAACAACCAGTTCAGATGCAGAGATTAGGAACTGATTCATATCATTGCCAGCAGTGAAAGTAACGCTATATTGATAAAAAAATAAAAGAAAATGAATGGTCATACTTATCGGTCATATTTTCTTTGGAAAATATGACCGATATACTAAATTCAAAAAAGTTCCGTAATAAATCTCATTAAACTAGTTTATATAAAAGCTATTGCGAACATCTTTGTTGCTCTCCGACAAACAATATGGCTTCTGCTTCGCCAGGTTTACCGCTGACATGCTAACTACAATCACTGAGTACATATACCAGGCTGTTGATAAGAACGGCGAGGCTCGAGTTGTTGCTCTGAATATCTCTAAATCATTTCACAGGGGCTTCTTCGCAAGCTACATAGTTATGGTATATCTTGACTCTTGTTTATTTAATCAAATCGTTTCTACCCAATTGCGTAATGAAGGTCGTATTGAACGTATACCATACGAAAGCGTCTATCCCTCAAAGATCTATGCTAGGTCATATGTCATTTCTGATTTTCATCAACGATCTCCTTGTTATAATCAGATGACAGGTAAACATGAACGCTGACGACAACCATTTACTCCCACCTCGCTAAGAAATTTCCTGAAGAAAAAAAAATCAAACCTTACTGCTGCTCTCGAAAAAGACCTCCAGTCAGTGTTAGACTGGGATAAAAAATGGATCGTAAATGTAAATACTTTTAACACGAAGCAGCTATCCCTTAACCAATATCGACGATCTTTCATACTCACCATTAGCATAGATCACGCTATTATCCATAAAGACAATACACTGCATTTCCTTGTCCTCACTCTCTCAGCGGACCTTAAATGGAACGATTTCATTAAGTTAGTCGCTAAATCTAGTGCTAATCATGCACATTTACAAATCTACCATCCGCGTGTGCAATGAATGCAGCAGTTATATCTAGTCAGGCGCTCCTAGGGATTCTCGACAGGATCCAAAGAAAAATCTACAATGTTGTCGATCTTGACCTGGCGAACCGGCACCAGTTTTTATCTCACCGACTAGAAATAATTTCACAAATCCTGCTTACCACGAGCTTAGCTTCTTGGTGTACCTCCCCCTACGAAAATTTACTCTTGTTACTATACTAGCAATAAGGTCCCACTCGTTTACTGTGAAAACAAAAAATGTAACCACAACTGCTACTCTATCCGTTTCTTTTTTTTGCACTTCCCAACTGTGGAATTCTCTTCCGTATTCTTGTTTCCCTGAGAGCTGCAATCTCCAAGAGTTTAAATGCAACGTCAATTATCATCTCTTACCTGCTTGACTCCCATCCTCCTTATCACTTTACACTTTGCTCTGACGCAGCTCTGTTTACACCAATGTGCTCATCCATCTCTGACATCTATTGTGAACTGTTCTCCACTCTTTCTCTATTCTCTATCCTATTATGTAACCCCATGCGCACCAGTGGCCTTTCTGTCTTGCTTGGGGTGAGACGATTATTAAAAAAATGAAGGTACTGTAAATTCAGGTGTTCGAGTGGTAGATTTTCTAGTTTCGAGCTTGACCCACACGCACATATGCACATATTACTGTAGGTCTATCTAAGGAATTAATAGCAATTAATTAATAAATGGCATCTTACCTCCCATTCTGCAACACCCTTGATTATTATGTGTGTGTTTTTCAATGTATTTCTTTTTTTTCCACATTACTATTCTGTACTTCATGTGCGTTGTGGTGCAGTGGATATCGGCTCGGAATGAGAAATCGGGCAACCGATTTCGAATTCTAGTTGAATTTGTTATATCAACTCACGTGCAAATGCCCCTGGGACAGGTATTAATCCGTCTCCTCTCTCCAGTTATGGGTTAAATAACAGGACAGATTGAATTCTTTAGCTTTGGCTGGCAAGTAGTCTCCCGCAGAAGATAATGGCGACTTAGTGCGGGATAATCCTCTGCTCAGTCAGCCATGTCCCTTTGGAGACATGATCGCCAAAGCGTTTATCACGTATGACACTTAACTGACTGACTTCAGATTCTAAGATGTAGAATACACTGACTGGTCCTGACTTTATTATTTTACTATTGTGAGGATAGAAATTTATTAGATATTTGTTAGTAGATTTGTAAACTCAAAAAAAAATTTATTGTTAACTATATAAGATACAGACGAAATTTAAAGATTTGTCCATTTCACGTTTATATGTGAATTCCATGACAGTTTCTGATAATTTTCTATGTTATAGCTGACCTAAAAATATAAAAAGTATCTACTAGACACACACGCTCACATAGAGACAGACGTACATAAACTAGAAATATGATCAATTACACCCACGAACATTTTTAAACTAATGAATATCAATCAACACAAAAATTAAAATATGAGAATTTTTTTTTTCCATATCTCATTCTCTGATGATGCTTTTATAAAACTTTACGAAGTCTGACACGCCATAGTAAAATTACAGGTGGCGCAGTTTTCCTGGAATCCGGGCTTCCAAGCTTATAAATACGCGATCGGTTTCAGATACCAAGAGATTCGATCGTTTTCCACCATGCACTATGGAAGAGAATCTGAAATATTAAAGGAAATGTTCTGCATTGTACATGAAACATTATACTTTTGAAAACAAAATTTATTTTGTGAATATCCTTAATAATTAATATAATTGTTAACAATTTTAAATGGTAAGTTTCTTTTGTTTTAGATGTAGAAATTTGTAAAATTTTAAGTAGCTTAAAATTTTGTATTAATTATCAGGGTTTAGATAGTGTGTCTATTATATATATATATATATATATATATATATATATATATATAAATATTTGTATGTGTGTGTTCGTATGTCGTAAAAAACATATCTCATAAAAAGAATGAATATGTCACTCAGTAAAGTGCTATATATCGTTCTTTTGTTAATACTGCACAATGACATGTGCATCAAACGAATTTATAAACATTTAATAATTACATATATTGCAGTTCCATAAATGAAAGAATGACTAAAATTTACGGTGATTCAGACGAGTTCATCTTGTAAAGTTTTGCACAATAATAATGACAAAAGAACTATTTTATTTTCAGTTACAATCATCTACATGAGAATAAATACTAAAAATAGTATGAAATACATCATTTCTTTTAAAACTAGTGTTGCCTAATAATTATAGCAGGTAGCGTATATACTGATATATATATATATATATATATATATATACTTCAATGCCTCTTTCATGCTTCACGTATTTTCATCTGGAATAATTGCTAGAAAATCTGTCATTCCTTGAATTATGTTTTACTCATTAAGTATACACGATAATTTTGATGACCTAATACATTTCTGTTATGCCTGACGACGAATACTAAGTATCTGTATATTTCAATGGGAAAGTTATATTTTCTGAACACGGTCAGCACGTTTTCTCCATGATCTAATTGATATTAGTTGGCTTCTTTTACATTGTTAAAACTTCCATTAGTTTTAACCGTATTTTATTTCATGTACAATGTGCCTGTTTTGTTTGTTGATTTTCTACATTATGCTGCGGACGGCTGTTAGCCGTTCACTGAGTATTTTTAATTGGCCATAATCTATTTAAAAATCTTAATCGCAGTGCGTTGTTTATTGTCCTCAATGTAACTTAAAGTGATTTTGGTTTTGTGTTTCTTACTTTGAACGTGATATTTAGTAAGTTAAGTTCAATTAGCTTACTTAAGAATAGTAGATAAATGTAGTTTTTTCTAAGAGTAAAGCCGGTTCGAAACCTACCGGGAATTTTTCTTGCCAGAATCTGTCTTTCAGATATAAAAATCTACAATTCTTTTCGCATTGAATACTGTTACCATATCTGACCTGGAATTTCTGATGTTCATCTCGAGATTATTAACGAACTCAAGTAGATTTTGACTTGGCATCACGACTTCAGTCAAATTGCTACCAACGAGACGTTGCTTATCTCTGACTTTGCCGCAAATATCTTCATGGTGACTGCTTTGACAAGCTTTTTTGTCCGATTTATGAACTTAAGTTTACGACTAGATTGGCACATAATTATCACATTTTCTTGCTGAAATAGCTACATAAAAGCCTCACTTCCCCTCTAAGTGTTTCTTTTTTTCGTACTTCTCACTTCTGAAAGTAGCTTCCATGTACTTGCTTACCTGATTGCAAAAATATTTTTTAAGAATCAGTCGACATCTTTTGTTTTCTTCAATCCTATTCATTTTTTCTACTTTCTTAAATCCTCCCAATTCTCAATTGTCTTTTATTTTCACTTCCTGTAACCCTCATGCTTACTTGTGGCATGTTTGTCTTGCTTAGCATAAAATAATAAAAAGCGCTCATTTTCATTATTAAAGGTCTCTAATGCTAGAGATAGATGATGGTAGGGATAGATTTATATTGTTTAATAAAAACAATCACGTCGACTAAATGTAACGTTTACCTAATCTAAACCCCATAACTCTCAGTGGAACATAAGCCATCACGAACCTTCATGATTGACAAGGGGTCAGAGATGCTTTTGTTTTACAGGTCGATGATGGGCCATTAGCAAAACATTTTTTTCTGTGGGTGGGGTAGAGTGTTTGTCAGCTAAAGCTACAGAACATAATCTGTCATGATTTTCAACCCATAGCTCAATGAAAGTATATAAATACCACGTATGTAACTAAACTGACTGACTGAATATTAGTCTAAGAATAATTTACACATGATTGTTATATTTTTGAGGGTAATATTTACGATATCAGAAGTCTATACAGTTATTTTTTAATCTCTTCTAAATTAATCAATTCTTGAATCTGGTTCTGTGCCAAAATCGACTTGAATTTCAAATGTTGAACTTGTTACAAATTCTTTCATAAAGAGAAATATCAATTTGATATCGATGATAAATGTTGTGATCATGAAACCATGCAAGGGAAATTGAATTTTGACAACGAAATCCTCGAGTGAATTTTCTCCACCCGCTAATTAGATACTTTGTCGAGTTTCTCCGCAATGGGCCGATTTTTTAAAAAATAGCGGTTTCGAGTATCATGACCTGTTTAGATTACAAATGAATAAACTCAATTATAATTCGTATCTAAGGCAGAGTGTAAAAGAAATTAGAGAAACCATCGTAAGGAATTATTTCGCTCTGTCTGACTCATAGATGAATCATGTTTGACGTAATATGATTACCTTAGTGAGTGTAAAGGAATTAATGTTGTTTGATTGCAGAATGCTTATGTAGGGCTAGATTGATGATTTCTTTTTCTTTTTTTTTGCACCCGAAGAAAATGCAAAGGAGAAATTGAGGGTTGTCAACATTGACAAGGGAAACCCTGACCTACATGGAACGGAAGCGAAAGAAACTGTTCAGAATAATATAATTTCAATGAAGGAGAATATAACACTACATATGATAGGAAAGCATTGCAAGTGACACTTAACCAATTAGTGAATTCACCGCACTGGACATAGCTTCATTACGTTCCATGATCTTTTCTAACCGTCTATTAACAGGGTTATAATTGCTAACAGTATAGTATAGGTTACTAGGTCTCACTCTGTCGAAGACAACAAAAAACAGTGGGTCTGACTAAGTATCATCTCTCAGACGAATCACATTCTTGCTTTTTTTATCGAATTACGGGTTTGTGGATAAATCCGTTAGACAATAGATCAAGCTGATCTTCAGTGGGATGTGCAAAACTGCTAGGCGTTCGCTAACGGGGTGAAATATAATATTTTATTTTTCGCAGGAGCAACTACTGTAAATGATTTTTGACTTGACAATTGTGGCATGCACAGCATTGCACACATTAATGCGTGTCTTGTTTCCTTGTAAGGAAATTTTTTCCACAAAATAATACTCTGCTAAAATATCAAATTCAATTTCGTTTGATATCCATTCTTTCCAGTGAGACTAAGCATGAACATGCTACATATCTCTCGCACAACTTAATTTTCTTTAAAACTCGACCCAACAAACACAAAATAGATAGACATGAAATAATATCATTTCATAAAGTTTCATTCTCGATTTATAGATAAACCCAGGAATATTTAAAACGCTTTACAGTAGCTACATCTATGAAAATGCTATTTCTTTGTTTATTTCCTATCAGTCAGTTAGGGGAAATAGGTGATACACGCTTAGGCGATCAGGTCTCAAAAGAGACATGACTGACTGATTATGCCGCAAAAGGTTGACATTACATTTTGCGGTAGACTGGTTGCCACCTAAAGCTATAGAGCCTAATTTTTCCTTTTATTTAACCAATAACTGGAAGGAAGTGACGGAGTAATATCTTTCCGAAGGGTATTTGGGTGTAAGTGAATGCAAGAAATTCAACTGGAATTCGAACTCGGCTCCTCGACTTCTCGTTCCAAGCCTATCTATACTGCAGCACAAGGCACATCCAGCACCACAACGCTTATCCATATGGAGTTTATATTCGAATACTTAATTTTTGTAACATGCAGCAAAACGTCACCAGTCATCAAGTTCCTCAGTGTTACATAAGACAAAAACTATTTAGAAAATTATTTCAAAATATTTAAATATGGAATTACTACATATAAGATTAATGAAATTTAGAGGGCGTCTTTATACTTATTTATAATTTTCCTCTCTCTAATATATGAGTATGATATTGAAGAAGGCAAGCTATTTGGTCAAAGTGAAAAACTTGCAAAACATATCGCCAAATTATGTGATCAAAAAAGTGTTTCCCTTTGAAATGGTAATAACGCCGAAGGATATAGAAACTAAGTGCATTCCGAAAACTTTTATTCCTTAACTCATTTATAATTATATATTTAATTAATAACATATTATGTGTTTAATTAATAACATATTATCTATTCAAATACGAGTATCTATTAAAAATAGTATTCAAATGTTGGACATTAATCCATTTTGTTAATATATATGTGTGTGCGGGTGTGTGTGTGTGTGTGTATATAATAATTCTCTTTAAAAATGAACTGTGATGTTTTATATTGTCCGTTAAACTTATAAATATTTTGAGCGTTTTTTCTCTTATAATTATTTACAATTTTCCTCTCTCTAACATATGAGTATGATATTGAAGCAGGCAAGCTAATTGGTCAAAGTGAAAAGCTTGCAAAACATATCACCAAATTATGTGTGTATATAATAATTCTCTTTAAAAATGAACTGTGATGTTTTATATTGTCCGTTAAACCTATAAATATTTTTGAGCGTTTTTTCTCTTATAATTATTTACAATTTTCCTCTCTCTAACATATGAGTATGATATTGAAGCAGGCAAGCTAATTGGTCAAAATGAAAAGTTTGCAAAACATATCACCAAATTATGTGTGTATATAATAATTCTCTTTAAAAATGAACTGTGATGTTTTATATTGTCCGTTAAACTTATAAATATTTTTGAGCGTTTTTTCTCTTATAATTATTTACAATTTTCCTCTCTCTAACATATGAGTATGATATTGAAGCAGGCAAGCTAATTGGTCAAAGTGAAAAGCTTGCAAAACATATCACCAAATTATGTGTGTATATAATAATTCTCTTTAAAAATGAACTGTGATGTTTTATATTGTCCGTTAATCTTATAAATATATTTGAGCGTTTTTTTCTCTATAGCCAACAATATGTTTTGTAGATAATTTATCTAAAATAAAACTCAATTAAACTCTTCGGATTGATAAGATCCGTCCCAGGAAGAAACGCTTAGGCGAGAAAAATATACTTTTCATCTTGTATTCTGTATTTATTTCTATGCAGACTGAAAAATAAAAGAAAAAGTTTTTAGAAGTAAAGAAAAACCTGGAGCGATACATATTTCACCACCCACACATTCAGAAAACCAGGGAAACTATTTGGATGTCTTCATAACGATTTTATAAATTTACATAATAGATTTTATGAAATGAATCCACGGGCGTTTTCATCTGCGATGTATTTACATTCGTATGTTTAGGTTAATTAATTCGAATAACTCTATTATTTTCATTTATATTAGATCTGATATAATCCACTCAGATAATATTAAAGCATTTATTGCCTAGACAGGGTAATGTCCAATCATTACATTTAATCATATACAGTTGCTAACCTCACCGACAAAATAGTGTAGATTCCAGTTTATAGAATAATTTACAACATTTTTTCTTCTTTGTGACACGTGGGTTCAAGACAAAAGCGATCATGGCCCTCCGCATTTCCATATCCCTTGTAGCTCTTAACACATTTTCTTGTTATACCTCAAAAACACTGTTCTGCCATCCGCTTACTTAAATCAGTCAAGTGAGTCATCCTTTGCTTTTTCATGTCAATATTTAGCTGTAGTTGTTCTGTGCGCATCAAACTCTTCAGGCTCTCCTTCCTTATTACATGTCCCAGAAACTTCAACTGCCTCTTCCTTATGTTACATATAGCTAACCATTTTATTTCCACCATCTACAACACCTCGTATTTGCTCACGTGTTTGGTCCATTATATCCTCACATTCTTTTTTAAAACCATATTTTATCTTTCAAGTCTTTGATTTATCTTTCATGAGATTGTTCAGTATTTGCTGCCATACTGGAAGAAGGATTTTACACAAAAGACCAGTACTCTATCATTTTAACGAAACTTTCAAGACACTTAATACTCTGCTTAGCCTCTGGAATGCTTTTTCGCCCATGCCAAATCACCATTGAACCTCGGTGTCACTCTTTCGGTTTTCTGTTAGTAAATTTCTCATGTATTTAAATTTCTGTACATGCTTGATTTTAGTATCATTGACCTGTAATAAGCATTTTCAGTTTTATTTTTTGATGATGGATATAATGTACAATGATAATTTGTATTTCTTATTATGTACAACAATAATTTACAACGTCATTTAGCACTATCGCAATCATCGTCTTCTTTTTATAATTTATCTCGGACACATTTTGAAATATCCTTAGTAGGTTAACTCTATTAAAAATCTGATATCCGAAAAGTCAAATCTGAACTTTTGGGGAGCAGTTGACCGACCTCGGTTATTAGAAGGATATCATCAACAAAACAAAATATGGTGTATATAAAGTTGATATATACAGTTTTGTTACACATTCTCCGCACAGTTCTGATCACTATCAATTGCTGTTTTCTTTTGAATGCATTCCGCACGTATCTGAAATTCTTGTTTGGTTTTTAATGAATCCTTACTAAAAAGTTTCATTGGATGCCCGGCAATGTTCGAAAAGCCGTTACCAACAATGTTATAATTTTCACTGCCTAATTCTTTATTAATATTGAATTTCCGCTGACGAATGTTCTAGCTCTAAACAAAAAATTGATGCGAATATATTTCGAGTCATATTGTAAGGATAAAAACAAAAAAATAGGACAAAATAAAAGTGTTTTTTAGTGAATACGAATGTTTCGGAAATATCAAAACTTATAAAAGACTCTTTTTAAACTGGAAAAATGGACAAAAAACCCAGAAGAGGTCGAGTCACATAGTAAAGAGAAAAGAATAATAATGAAAGACAGAAGGTTCAAAAAATAAAATAAAATAAATTATAATCTAAACAGAATAGTGATTCAACTCCAAACTAAAACAAAGTAGCATGCCAACATTAGACCCTAAAAATGAGAGAAAGTTTTCGACAAACAAATTGATGTAAAAAGGAAAACTTTTAATTCGATTACGACTAACTAGAGCCAAAAGACTAAATATAGCATAACTCGAGTAACCGTGCAGTAAAAAATTACCTAACTGTTTAGAAACCTTTAATATTGAAAAGTAATGAAACAAACCATTGAAATAGTGTATCGAGATTTAATTAAGCGGAGATAAAGAACCAACAGCTAACATAGAGGCCAATAAACTAATTAATATGCCCTCTTGATATTTTTAGAATTTCAATACTATCTATGAATGCTTGATTACTACTGGTAGTGTATCAATCGATGAAACAGTAGAATAATGGTTAGAGTCTGGGACTGAATAATCGGAGAAAAAAATAATATTATTTGTATTATATTCATTTCATTGACTTACGTGAGAAGCGATGAATCAATATCTTCTCTCTTAGTCTGGATTCAATTGTCTTGGGTGCCAATTAGTCCAGGGCTAGAAAAGTCTGAATCCAAACCTGCCGGAGACAAGCATTTGATTTTTATAGGACCAGCCACTTTAGTTAACGCCCAAAACAAATCTACCTTGCATGTTGTTAAGGAGAAAGGAACGGGCGCCATAACATCGATCTGCGACAGAATGTAATGGACTACTAAGAAAAAGGACAATAGTATAAACAAACACAAGGATGGAACAATATACGGCGCCGTGGTTCTCGCAGATTTCGGACCGTTCACCCATGGGTGTTTTGCCCACAGTTTTTAAACGATGTTATTATGAATCGATATTTAATCAAATATTGTTAAACAAATGTATGGAATTGGTAATATATTTCGGAAGAAAAAGACGAAGAACAGAATAACAAAAACAGCGACTGTAAAGCTTTTTTTTCAAGACCAAGTAGAAGCAATACAATGACTTAAATAAAGTTATCTGAGTGCATGAGATGGAAGACAGATAAGTGTGTAAGAACATGTAGTAATAAAAAATAGCCAATTTAAGTATTCAATTTTCGAGTGAAATAACCTTGTTTAAATGCAGATAAATATTGTATTTGTCTAGAAAATAAGAACGACTAAGATAAGTAATCACAGATACATTTACTAGCTTGTGTTGATTTACCTACATTACACACACACAGATATACATTGATAATTATTCTAAGCAAAAATATTTTCAAAGCAAACTTCACATTCGCTGAAAACGATATCAAAAGAAAATTTTCTTAACTCTTAAACAACAAACAAACAATTGATGCTATACTGACGCTTATTTGTTTTTGTGCTTAATATATAAACATATTTTCAAACCGAGAGACATTATTCATTCATACTTCGTATGTAAATGACTAATTGTTACTCTAGAATTCATAAGGTTGCGTCATTTCTTGTAGTATATATTTGTTTTTTCTCGTTTTATTCCAAAATGGAAGAAGGTAAATGGAGTGGAAGAGAATGTAAATATTTTCGTATAGATGTCTGAAGAAAGAGCAAAAATATAACAGAAAAAAGGTAGTTCAACATCAAAACGGTGAGACCTAGTTGCCAATCTAGTAGCACACTTAAATTTATTTAATCGAAAGACTGAAGATGAAAACTCATCGGAACTGTAGCAATGTACTTTGTATAAAAGACAGTGAGAAGCCCAATCATATCGGTGAGCATCTGACATGACTGGTCAAGATCGATTACATTATAAACTCTCTTATTTTATTGCAGCAGGCGTAGTGAGTTATTTGATATAGTTGATCCCCTTCACGTTAGTGGAAAATATGAGGCTGAGATGGCGTTGTTGCTCTCCTGGAGATTATCATCAGCCAGGCTGATGTCAGATAGAAAAGTATCTCTGTGTTGATTAATTGAAACTGGTTTTATTTTGGATGTGTTAAAATTTATAAGCCATTTTTGGCTCCAGTTGACCTATGATTAGAGATCCTTTTTCACAACCAGTTGCTAGTTTAACATTGTAGAGTGTGTCATAATTGCTACAAAGACAGGATTAAATGATTGTGTCATCGGCCTAAATACGTAGTTTGGAACTGATAATATAGGTAAGATCATTAATGAAGATCAGAATCAGAGTAAGTTTTTATGCATTTCTGTATTAGTATGAACTGGTTTCAAAATGCGCACTTTCAACACAATTTGTTAGGAACGATTAGATTAAGCTAAATATTCGTCAAGTGTCACAGTAGCACTTCAGTTTGCGCAGAGGTCAGCATGGTAAACCATATCGGACCTTTTTGAAATATCTTGAGTGATTCCCCCAGCTTTACCTTTGAAATATAAGGCATGATAGACTAAATCACTGATAGACCTGGCGAAAGAGAAACCATAATATTTGTTCGAAAATTGATCGTTGAAATCAAGATGCATAATCCAAACTTAATTAGAGAAAACGAGGAAAACGACAATTGATGAAATGATCTGAATGTTTTTAGGAGTGGATAAAGACCAGAACTACATAGAAAAAAAATCTCAAAAAGCTAGAAACCAGTAAGCTTGACTCGAGCCACGTTCTCATTAACTGAATGTGGCTTCGCTCTGTCGCGTCTATAAACATTTTTATGGCTTCTGTCTTGATCTACAATAATCTACTAGGGCAACAACACTGGCAATAAGGTCCCACCATTTTACAGTTAGATCAACAAAATGCAGGTGACAATTTTACTCCAACAGCTTCTTTTCTTGCACTTCCCGCTTGTGGTACACCCTTCCATAAAATTGCTTTCCTGACTTCTAAAACTTCCAGGAATTTAAATGCAAAGTCAATTCCCATCTCTTATTCACTTAACACCAGCTCTTTCTAAATCACCTCGTGTATCTTATTCTTTCCATTGCTCGCTACCTCCGAAACTGTCTTCTTTCCTGTGTTCACTTCTCTCTCTTGTCCTATCTTTTCCCTTTCCCCAGAACCTCGTTTGTCTTTCTCTTCACTGTCCTTCTGCCTAAAGGTTTAAATTTCTTATGTTGCCCCCCTGCACATCAGTGGCGGCACCTCCTTGATTGCAGGGAAATGATTAAAAAAATTACTTTTTCTATAATGTTTGGAGGAAATAGGAGCCAGATCAGGAGTATGTTTCTTTTAGGACGACGGCAGTATCCCCTCATATCTGCCTGCCTCGGGTGGATCCAATTAAGAAATGATCTCAGAATTTAATGAAAACATTATGTGCATATTACTGGCAGGGTTACTCCAGAAACGTTGAGAGGGAAGTTGGAAGGTAATTTCCGAAGAAAGACAATATCTGCAGCAGATGCCAATACTCCAATATGAGTTAAAAGTGAAGATTTTATATTTACTTTTGCAGAGTCGCAATGTTTCTCTAGAACCACGCATGTAAGACTGTGCGGTACCTCATCCTATCAGTAATCAGTGAATTTGCTTCATTGAGTACAGGTCTGCACTCATAATAATCAATAATAAAGAAAAGTTTACTACAATCAGACCTGTCGCCATAGTTTAGCTGGAAGAAGTGATTTCTGCATCCTATAGCAGGTAGATGAAACAAAGAAGATGATCTTGGTTTCACATAATATTTCCCTGCTTTGATCCAGAATTCATCCACGTAGTGACTTTGGGCATACATTTATGGCAATATTCTAAACGCAGTTTATATGTGGCACAAGGCCGAAAGTAAGGGGCACCCAGTAAGGATAGAACCCACTACTCAATTGCAATAGAAGTGGTACATTTATGGACTAGATGATTACAAACACCATTCCAAGGATCATAACGAAAGAAGTCACGAAACGAGCACAGGTCACAGGTGTGTTAATGTTATATAAATAGGGTGCGTAAATCTAATACTACAGGATGCATGGAGATGCCAAGTGGACAGCATTGCCGAAGACGACATCAGTTTGAATGGATGTGCAGAAGAAATCAACTAGAATAGCGTGTTCTTCAGAATTCCTGGAGAAACGCGTGCCTGCAATAGAAAGAGAGAGAACAAATCAAAGACAATATTATGCTAATGGCTATTTTTGAAGAAAACATTGACGGAAAATGGTGTGAACTATGCACAATAAATGGACTCAACCTTGCAACGTATGCTTTCGACAGTTATAAAAAGTAGAATTAGCAATGTCAAATTTGTTTTAAATATATTTAAAGCTAAAGATGTTTCTGATATTAAAAATAGATAAATGTATTATTTTACTCATCACTTGAGAACTTTTAATTAGAACTGAATAAAAAATGAATAGCACATAGAAGTTGAAGAGACAATAATAATGTTATCAAATTGTTGACGTCAAACACTATTTCAAACTAAAGTTTAGTAAGGAAACACTCCTCATTTTTCGAACGAACGGTAATTACTCTTGTACTTGAGGAAACTGTTTTTCTGAAATTTTTTTTAAGAGAACCATATTAAAAATTTCAACTGACGGTAGTATTCTCAAAAATATAATAATTACAATGTTTTCTTTATACACGGTGTCCACAAAGTTTATCTGCACGTTAAAACATTTGTAATTTTATTTGTATTTGTGATAGAAATTATTTGTAGAATAGATTAGAAAGAAGGTAATCTATATTTTCTAACGTTTTATTGAAATTTTATTTAAATTTTCACATGTCGTCTATCATTAGCAATCCAAAGAATAATACGATTTGGTAGTTCACTGATTTACGGTCATGTCTAAAACCACATTAGTTATTTTAGCTTTAAAATCTTCGAATGAACTAGGTTTGATTGCATACAGAATTGTATTCACGTGTCCTCATAAAAATCTAATGGAGTCAAATCTGGTGAGCATGTAGACCAATAAAATGGTTCACTTCTTCCGATCCATCTGTTAGAAAATTCCTGATTTAGAAACTGTCTAACACGCAGAGCAAAGTAACAAACAGCATTATCTTGTTGAAACATTGTATTATTTATAAAGTCTAAGTGTTCCAGCTCATTTTTACATATTAATTCTATCACAAATACAAATAAAGTTATAATTTATTTAAAGAGCACACGGACTTTTTGGAAACCCTGTATAATTAAAATCGAAAAAAATATAAAAATAGCCAATCAAAATATTTTCTCATGTTTTACATACTATTTTGGTGTGAACTTACATGCAACATTTTCACACCGCAAAATACCTAAACTAAGAATTCTAAAATGCGTTCATAGATTTGAATTATATAGATTCGTCGGTAAGTGATGAAGAAAGTTATAAATAAGAGTTATTTTTAAAGTTGCAGATGTTTCAATAGATGGATTATCTACACAATTCGATAGAAAATATTCCGATTGCAGTCATTCTCAAATCGATACTACTCTTGAACTAACAAGAGCTCTGCAATTGGGTTCTGAAATACCTTTCACAATTTTTAAGCCGACTTAATCACTCAGTCCAAAGGTTCATTGAAGTCCAGAAATAGATAGCAAGTTGTGTCCAGTTAGAATTTTAAAACTGGAAATTAAGTTGGATTCTCACTTCTGTATTATTTAAATTAAGATGGAATCACAGTATTGTAGAATCTACTAACATAAACATTTATTCACCGGTTACAATTCATTTAGTCCATCGTAGAGAGCCGTACAGTCCAAAAGTAAGTTAGAATTACTGGAAAAATAGCGACGAAACAATCGGCCATGTACGGAGAGTGTTAATCAACTGTATACCACCTTAAAATTGGTGACTAATTATAAAAATAAATAAAATATATCCTGAGTTAATTAAATTTAAAAAAAATCTAATATTGAACAGAGCAATATAACACATTTTGTATCAATTTTTACTTTATCAAATATATGACATTTATTATAAAAATTAACATGAAGGTACGCTATCAATTATAGGCTTCTAAATAAATTATGTATTAAAAAATCCGGTATTCCTGATTGAGTAAATGATTCGGTGGTAATTTTAAGTTTATAAAAATAAAGTAATATTAATTATAAATTTTTATTTAAAATTTCAAAACATTTCCGAAACTATTAGTTCGGAAGTTACTATAGCATTTGTTCCAGATTTATGAATAATAAATTCTAAGAAATATTCGGTAACAGTTATCGGTTTATAAGATTATTAAATAAAAATAAGCGTTGTCAATTGAAGTTTAATAAAAATGAGAAAAAAGCTGTCGTGTGATAATTTTAAAAAATATCCCGTATTGATAACAAGCAAATTAAAAATACCCAATTTTGATAATATGTTTATAAAATATACGCGCATTAACTATAAGTTTAACAATTCTAACGACAACCATATATTTGAAATGGTGAGGATTAATAGTTTAGAGGAAGTGTTTTTAGTTGACATAGTTATATGAACCGCTGCATTCAAATCCACAGAGCATGATAAAAAAATATCTCAGCAGACTACTTGAAAACAGCAAATTGCTTGAATTACAATGTTTAATGATAAGGAAGATGATATGTTCCGTATGCCATCGTTGTCTTTCTTTAAATCGTTTATTCGAAATATTTATTGAAGAATTCCAGCAATAGACATTGCTTCGTATGTTTTATTGCACGAATTTGCTAGAAACAAATTTATGCAAGTTTTCGTTAAATTAGATGACAGACAAGGTGCTGTCGTCAAGTTTTTTATATAAATTTTATGTGATCTTATATTATTAATAAAACTTATATCTAAACTTATTTATAAATGGAACTTTGTCTGTCTCTGTCTGTGTCTGTGTGTCCGCTACCCATAGACTCCAAAACGGCTGAACCGATTTTCTTGAAAATGTACACAGTTGTACTGTAAGCCTCTGCGAGTGTTCCTAGCTAGGATTTGGGTTGATGTATCCCCGGTAAATATCGAAAACCGATAATCGAAAAAATCGGGTTATAGAAGGAGTGGTCCGATTTTAATCAAATTTGACACACTCATAGACAAAGACAAAAAAAAACGATATTCAGAAGTTTTAAGGTTGCAGTTCTTACAATAGTGCAGAAAATCGATAATATATATATATATATATATATATATATATATATATATATATATATATATGTATATATATATATATATAAGGCAAGATGTTTGTGTGTCTCTGTTTATCTGCCTGTATGTCTGTCTGTATTTTTCCAGCCCTTTGTTTAGTTTTTGTTTCGATTTTGGCTCTAACTAGGTATAATTGTAGTTCTTAATCTCAGCCATGATACCATTTACTCAGAGGACTTATTTAGC
The DNA here is from genome assembly GCA_037127315.1 of Ascarosepion bandense. Taxonomy (NCBI): domain Eukaryota; kingdom Metazoa; phylum Mollusca; class Cephalopoda; order Sepiida; family Sepiidae; genus Ascarosepion; species Ascarosepion bandense. The sequence continues at coordinate 4,724,828 of JBBBDQ010001810.1, forward strand.
CTTCCAAATTCAGTTTACGACGAAAAAAAATATTTGATATCGATATCAGGAAATCAAAATTTGACTTACATCCATTCATTTGTCTTTCAGTCTACTGTTTCGCTTTATCTGGAAACAAATATTGCATTTTAGTCTTTCGTGCCAACGTCCAAAGAGTCTGAGCTCCATGACCATGGATTAGTTTTAAAGCTTTCATTACACCCGAGCAATGCCAGGATATACTGCTAGTATATATATATATATATATATATATATATATATATATATATATATATATAAATTACATTTTAGAACATGTACATAAATTTTCTATATATGTCCTCTACAGTCATATGTTTGTTTCAACGTTGGGTGTCCAACGTTTCATCAGGAGGAATAGGCAAGAACTGGAATAATCCGCTGTCTATATTTGGTTCATTGTTGTTGTGGGCTTGGTTGGGGTTATTGATAATGAAGGGAATGTGTCTTTCGTGTTGACCGTTAGACTTTTGAAGAACTTTGTGTGTAAGTGCTAAATTGTTCATTTATGGCATTATCTATTGCAATTTACGTTTTTATCGGTCGGGTATATCTTTTGGTTAGAATTTCGAAGAAAGTGGTGTGTGGAGGGGTTTGATTACTTGGTCAGTTTTGCGTGTTTGTTTGTTTTTTGTGCTTGGGGAACTCATCTTGTTTGTTGACCTTACGAATTTTTAGGACGGCGTCGTGGCTAGCTACTGTTTGATTAATTGGTGTATGTTGTTACCAAACAGATTTTATATATTCTCTTTCATTTAGTGGCGAGGCTCTCTTCCTCGTGGTTCCTTAGATAGACATAATACTCCACAATTGAATAAACACCCCTATCCCGCTAAAATAAAAATATAAAAAACAAAAATAAAAAACAAAATATTCCGTACCGAAAAAATTAAAATTAAAAAGAAAATCACCCTACCCCTATCACCCAACGTTGAAACAAACATATGATTGTAGAGGAAGCATATAGAAGAAATTATGTACATGTTCTAAAATATAATTTATAATAAATATTCACAGCTCTATACGTCATATATCGAGCACTGTTGGAAATTAATGTTTTGGACGGTGAAAAACATTCTTTCTTCGTTCTGTACTCACTCGGATATATATATATATATATATATATATATATATATATATGTATGTATGTATAATGATGGACATTAAGATCAACATCAAACACTGACAGTATGTTCCATGCTTCAAAACCTGTGTTGCATTTAACCGTCGCATTGCTGAGATAGAATCCGTGGCACTACAAAATATCGAATGAGAAATATTTTTACCTGACCATGAAGAACACATTCTACAGGCTATCGGAGACAATCCAGGTATAACCACTCGTCAAGTGGCCCTAGCATGCCTTTCATCTCAGAATCCTGCATGATGAATGCTTCAACGACTGTATACATGTCATTTGAAACGTTTGCAGGCTGTTTCGCTTTTTGACTACTCACCACGGGAGAACTGTTGATGGCTTATTGAAAAACTGCTGATCAGGTGTTTGTCTCCTTAGTTTGTTTTCGAGTGTGTACACATTTTAAAAAGCGGAATAACAAATTTACACAACCAACATTTGTGAACGGAATCATTATGACACAATACAAACCGGCATCTGTTGAGGATTAAGGCCTGACTTGAATTTAAGATGACTGTAAGGTAGGTCCATCTGTTATCCCAGCACGTCTACATGAAGTGTATTTTGGGCACATTTTTAGAGCTACTAAAGTATGTACATCTGCTAATTTAAAGATAGATGGGATTCGTGCATAACAGATCTCCGGTACATATTAATCACATTGTTCGCATTTCCCTGGCTGATATCTAGAAAGAAAGATCGATAGGTAGGCGATTCTTTGGTTTTGGTATGAAATTTTTATATCCGGGGCCAACTTAAACAACTAGTTTATGCAGAAGTTTTTAAATTCACTTGATGGTAGCAACAATTTGATAACCAAAATGAAATTACCTGTCATGTATTGACGGTGTATGTTGTTGTGGTAATCGTGTAATAGCCTTGGAATATTTTCGGAGCATTCATTGAAATTCATGGTAAGTTGAAATAGACAAGGATTCCGAATCTAGAGAAAAATACAAACACCCAACCATAACTTAAATAAAGAAAACATTAAGTGGTCAAACACACCAACTACATAAGAAAAATATTCAATAAATAATAAAAAGAGATCAACTTAAATCACACAAACAAATCAATAAACTTAGAGTTACCTACTCAATATAAAACAATTAAGTGGATAGACAATGACGCGTACATTAAAAAGCCGAAAATATAAAATTACTGAAAATAAATCAAACACTTGCACGATAAAGTGTAAAATAAAAAAAAGAAAATCAACCAATAATAAATAAGTCCAATCCAACAAAATATCAAATCACACCGTGTATTTTATAAAGAAGGAACAAAAAAGGAAACCAACTGCAAGGAATAACTAGCACAGAGGAGTGTGTACATCATCCCATTCAGTTAAAGTGACAAATTCTTTGCACTAAAATTATCAATATTCTATATCCACACCTATGCCGGGTAATTTATAGTACAAAAACTGGTTGACAAAAAACTGCTAACCAAAATACCATTTTTCAGTAAAATACATAAAAATTATCTATCTTGGCGCGAAACGTTATCTTATCAAAACACTAATATACATATGTATATATATTGATTCGGCCAGCCAATAATAAAAAGAGACTAGCATGGGGAAGAGAGCACAAGAAACTGGACACCAGAACAATTCATTTGATGTCAGGATTCAATCCTGGCTAGAAGTAATCGGATGTCTAAGCGTACTGATGTGCTGTGATACAGTGAAACATATCTGTCTGCAGATGACTATATATAACCACAAATTCCAATAAACGCTACAAAAATATTCCTCGAACCATTACACCACTACCCCGAGAGCATGTACTGGTGATAAAAGACAGGGAAATTTCATGTTGTTTACGTCGAATGTAGGTAATACCATTCATTGCAGCAAGTGAAATTCACTACAGTAGGTGATGTATTCTTATTTCTTTTACAGTGTAAATGTTGTTATCCTTATTGAATTATAGCCCCGTATTTGTTTTCTCTCTGACATGAATGTCAACCACACGGAATTTCTTGCTATTATAATCTATACACTTTAATGTTTGACATGTTATACAATCACATGTAATTATCAGTGATTTTCCGTCGTAAAAATGCTTACTTCAGCCACGTTTTCCATTGTAGCAGCTTAAACTAGTTCGTTTATTCTTTTTTGAGTTTTATGATTAGTAGACTATCTCATTAGAATATTTTTAATTTCTGACTATTCTATGTAAACATCAGCTGTGTTTGTGCGTGAAATCAGCAGTTTTCAAAATCTCTTGAAAAACATTTCTTTCTCAAATCGTGAAAACGAAGTTTTAACGATTCTAATTAAAATGATGATGCCATATCACTGAATATTTAATCAATTTCATTTGAAACATTTGTTCCCATGAGCGTAATCAATACTGTGTGCATGCTTTTTAAAGGTGTTTCTCAATTTTACTACAATTTGAATGACAGGGATTAAAAAATCAAGGTAGACTTTATGCCATACTTGACAATATTTAATGAGCATTGTGTATCGGATCTCGAATTTAAACAACTTAAGGTACGCAGATCATACAGTACTGATAGCAGACAGAGAAAGGAAACTGCAAGACATCCTACAGAAGGTAGCTGAAGAGAGTGATAAGAAGGGGCTACAAATAAACTGCAAGAAAACCTAATTAAATTTAAATACCTGGGAAGTGGTATAACAGAAGACAGAAAGTGCTACACAGAGATACGAAGTCTAATAAGAATATAAGAAGCATTCCAGATGTTGAATAAAGTATTACGAAACAGAACAATTTAGAGGGAAACAAATAAATAGAGTATTGGATTGCTATGTTTTTGTCCGTTCTTCAGTATGGCAGTGAATGCTGGACAATATCATCAATGATGAAGGAAAAACTTGAAACAACTGAAATGTGGTTCTATAGAAGGATGCTGCAAATATAATGCATGTGTGCAATGATGAGGTCCTGGAAATGATGGAAACGAAAAGGAAATTAATACTGAGAATCAGGAAAAGACAGCTAGAGTTTCTGGGACAGGCAATGACGAAGGAGAGCTTAGAGAACCTGCTACTAACAAGCCAGATAGAGGGAAAAAGAGACAGGGGAAAGCAACGGATAACATATTTGACGGGCCTAATCGGGTGGATGATGGAACCAATGTTTCAGGGTGTAACAGAAGAAGGCGTGCTAAGAGTTACCAAGTATAGGGAGGCGTGGAAAGCTATGATCGCCTATATCCTGAAGGGACAGGGCACATAGAAAAAGAAAGAGTATCACAATGTAGGCGAAATTAGTCGACAATTTGTTGCTAGCTTGAAACACCAGTACGGTACACCTAACTAAACAGAGACGACAAAGGAAACAAGAATTAAACGAAATCAAAAATGAACAAGAAGTTGGAAAGTAATTGGAAGACATAATATGAACCACAAACACTGTTGGATTGTCGAGTCATCCGACAAATTTCTGGAAGTTGATATCTAAAAGTGCGGAATAAAAAAGATTGCAATAATATTGCTGGAAAAAATACTGAGGATCATTCCAGTTTGTTGCAGAAACTAAATGATATCTGATTCTCATGTTTAACGAACAGTTATTCTGTTGTAAAACTTCAATGCCTCAAAAGTTACTTTTCAAATTCAATATGAAAATTAAAGGAAGATACAGGTCATTGGGTACAAGAAAGAATGTTAAAGTCAAAGTGAAAAAGAAAGAATGTAAAATAAAAGAGAGAAAATGAAAAGGAAGAAATAGAAATTGTGAAAGTGAAATGGAAAAGGAAAAAAAGTCAAGGTTAATGCAAAAAAGTAAAAACAACAACAGTGTATTTGAGTAGACGTCACATTTATTCATTTTAACCGGATATCATAAATTTTCTTCTGCCGGTCTGAACATTCGATATATATATATATATATATATATATATATATATATATATATATTGTCTTTCTTTAATCCGAAGTGGAAGAGAAGGAAGGTAAATTCCAAGTTAATTAATATTAAAAAAAATATATTAAAAAGTGATGCAGGTGGAGAGCTCAATTTATTAAGAATGCAGAGCCAATATAAATTAGAGAATATCTTTTCAAAATTGGATCTCTAACAGAGATTCCACATCACGTCAGCGACATTGTTTTGTTCCAAATAGCGAGGGCCCTTGGGTAACTTTGGGGAACAAACAATGTCCCTGACGTGACGTGGAATCTCTGTTAGAGATCCCATGTCGAAAAGCCTCTACCATTTGATATTTGATACCCCGTCTATCTCTTGTCTCTACACCCTGTAACCTCACCACTACCAGCTCTGTCCTGTTCTACATTGCTTTAAAAAATCCCACTTCTCTGAACTTAATGGAACTCTCAATTCTTGACCGTTGTTAACCTGGCCCCTTCCCCATTTAGCCCAGGAATGGAAAGATGATGTGAGCAACAAAGAGATTTTGTTGAGGATGACACTAAGAGATAACTGCTACTTGAGATAAAGAAAAGATAGCTGAAATCTCTGGAATATGTAGCGAGGAAGGAGGGATTGAAGAACCTGATGCTCAGGGGATAGATATAGGGTAGGGGAGAAGGAAGAGCAACGCGTGATATATTTGATGAACTTGAGTAGATGGATGGCAGAGCTGTGTTTAAAAGAAATAACAATAGAAGGATTGTTAAGAAATACAATCGATGGGAGATGTAGGCTATCATCGCCTACGTCCTGAAGTAACACGGCACATAAAAGAACAGAGGAAGGCGTCTACAATATTTTAATATTGAACTGTTTCTAATTATTTAATTTAGTATTTTGTATTTAAATTGGAATTCAATAGATTAATTTCATGCGACTTTACTGCTGATCAATAATTTTGTTAGTTTTTTAAATAAATAATATATGACAGAAATATAATTTCCTTTAGAAAACTTTTATTTAAAATTTTGCCAGTTACAATAAATTTCGTCATTGTTGTTGCTTTTGAATTTTACAATCTGTTAAAAAGAGTAGATCTTAAAAGTCAGTATTATTTGTTAATTTAAATAAGAATATAATTTCTGCAGATTTTGTTACAGTGGATGATGCTTTATTACAAGATAAACAAAAAACGAACGTTGTTTTATGAAAATGTAAACGGAGTTGAAACCTAATCAAGTACAATTCTTATTTCGTTATGTTGCATTTCTATGACAACCAGATCTCGTTGAGCATCTTCTATGCAGAGTAGCAATTTACGGTTAGGAGAATACGTGATGCCTTCATTTTAATGAGTAAAAGAATAAACAATTACAGTTTTGAAATGATGCTACAACATTTAATAATTTATGATGTTTTTCTTTTCAAAGTCGCATTAAACATTCTGTTTTGAAGATTACGTGAAATACAATATTCATTAAAATATTCGTCAGGGTTTCTTTTAAGATCTTTTAATTGGACATTTTTATTTTAACATACAATCAGAATGAGAGATCAAAATATTTGTAGCTGAAAAGATGTTATTTAAAGTATGAATCTATTTAGATGAATGGTAATTTCAATCGAGTTCTAAATAGATTTTAAATAAATAAAAGAAAAGGATTAATGAAATAGAGGTTATGATTAAAGCTTTTACAGTGGTGTTCACATCGTACAAAACTTTCGATCGAATATATGACAGAACTGATAACAATTTAACAAAATTCCCCCCAGCTAGTTTTAATATCTGCGCTGAAAATAATATCCACCGCAAAGAAATAGAATTTCACTCGGAAGCAAAAGAAAAAAGAAACTGATATAGAAGGCAGATACTGCATGGACTTCTCCGTCACGTATGAACTAAATTAGATCACGGAAGAACCCACCTGTGACCGTGTGGCAACAAGATATTAGGCAAACCTCCTTGAACTCTTGTCAAACGTCTTGACACTACAAAACCCCACTAGCTAAGTGTTATGTCGCCAGGTATAAAGGAATAACTCAACAACAGAATCAGAATATAAGTTCTATTCCGCGGAAAGACGGTTAGTATGTACAGAAGCGATTAGTAATATTTACAATAGAAAGATACAAGAGTCCAATCCGTCGTAAGACGTGTGTATACGTGATTACTTCCGGTACGCCACCGGAAGTGTGACTAACTCTTCACTGACTCGCACTTACTCTTCAGTAACTCATTAGAGACTCTCAAGTGACTCTCTACGACTCATTATTTAGTCGTCCCTCCCAGTAAGGGCAACATATGACACATGGTCAGTTTATATCTGGGATTTCCGGGCTTTATGGCCCGGCCAAAAAATGTCTGTCTATTTTTGCCCAGTCGTGCTTCTACCCTTCGGCGGAACCACGACTGGGTTATTGCTCTCTGCTCGAAAGCAGAGAGCGCCCTCTACCCGAAGGCAGAATGCTGACAGTGTCGTAGAGTCGTCAGTCTAGTGACTCTCGACGACTCTCCTGTAGAGAATCCACCATTGCTATATATAGCAATGGGAACAGTCCATTTGTAATCAAATAGGAACGGCGCCCTAACACCCCCTCCTTAGACTTTTGCTTCAATCGTATTTTTTCTTTTTCGGGTTTACCGACAACTGGTGTGTTAATTTCCTTTTGCGGGTGGATTTCCTGGTACTACCTTCTTGTACCTGAGGCATTTGTAACTCGAAAGTATCAAAAAGATCCCCCACGTTTTCATCCATCTCTTCAGGCGCAACAGTTGTCTCTTCCGAAAATCTTTTTCTTAATTGATTTACATGACTTCTATGTTCAAATTTCGGTCCTTGCACCACATAGAGCATGTTCCCTATACGTCCTTTAATTCTGCCTTTCATCCAGGACGTAGTATTGTTTTTATAATTCTTGAAAAACACTTTTTCATTCACCACAAATTTTCTTTTGGGTGTGCTTACATTAGGTGTATCAGCTTTCTTTGATGGAATTAGCTTATCAAAAACCGAACGTACTTTTCTTGCGAACATTAATTCAGCTGGCAAACAGCGCTGATGGTGCTGCTTTGTTCGCCGTATAACTGTAGGAAACGTCTTGACTGTAAAGCCGTTTTCGTGGGCGTCCCCATAGCCTTCCTTAATGCTCTCTTTAGGGTATCCACGAATCTTTCAGCTAGACCATTGCTACGTGGGTGATAGGGTGGAGTGGTTATATGTTCCACTTGAAATGTATCGCAGAATTCCTTAAACTCTTTTGATGTAAATTGTGACCCGTTGTCACTGACAATTGTGTCTACTACTCCAAATCTTGCGAAAAGCTCATGGAGTCTGTTTATAGTATTTTTTGCTGTGGGTTGTTTCATCTGAAACACTTTCGGCCACTTGCTGTAGCTATCTACGACAATTAAGTAATAAGTTTTACCCATTGGACGGGCAAAGTCTATGTGCAGTCTCGATCACAGTCTATCCGTTTTCGGTCAAGGCTTTTGTAGTACTTGTGGCGATTTCACCACCAGCGCACAACCCTCACATTTTCCAACCATGGCCGCAATGTCCGCGTCCATGCCTGGCCAGAACACGTCCGACCGCATTAAACTTTTCATTCGATTCACACCGGGATGACCCGTATGAAAATCTTTCAGTATTTTCCTCTGTAACACTTTAGGAATTACAACTCTTTCGCTGTAGAGTAATACGTTGTTGCACGTAGAAAAAGTTTCTGCCATCCGTTGGTCTTTTTCCAGTAATTTATTTTTTACATCTTTGATGTAATCGTCTTTTGACGCTTCCTTTTTTATATCTGCTAAAGACACCGGTAAATCTCTGACAGTTCCAGTGAGAGTATTCTTCACTTCCACTTCAGATTTTAATGCTGCTATAACGGTGTCCTCTAAAGGTTCGTTTGACTTCGCAATGAGTCTCGACAACCCATCCGCGTGTCCAATTTTTGTTGATGTTGTAAGTCAAAATTGTAATTTAGAAGCAAAGTACCCCATCTCATTAGTCTATTTGCAGTATATGTGGGGAGTCCCTTTTTGGATCCGTAAATGGTCAAAACGGTTTATGGTCCGTCTGCAATGTGAATTTCCTTCCATGAATATATCTGTGAAACTTTGTTACTGCAAACACTATTGCCAGTACCTCCTTTTCGATTTGTGAGCAGTTTTGTTCAGCCGGGAGCAGTGTTCTGCTTGCATGTGGAATCGGCTTTATTTGTTCATCCTTCCACTTGTGTAATATACATGCACCAATCCCATATGTGCTAGCATCGAAAGCGATTACGATGTCTAATTTGGGATCGTAGTAAGCTAAAAATAAATCTGCTGTAAGTCTATCTTTTATCTCCTTAAATGCGTTCTGGCAATCCTCAGACCAGCACCATACTTTATCTTTTTCAGTCGCTCATTTAAAGGCACACGCAACTTGTGCAGATTTGGAATGAACTCCTGATAGTAGCTCACCAAACCTAGAAAACTTTGCAATGTCTTTACGTTTTTTGGGTCTGGCTTTTTCCCACCTTTACTGATAATATGACCCAGATATTTAATTTCTTCCAGCAACAAATCACATTTGCTTTCCTTTACCTTCAAGCCATAATTCCGTATTCTTTTGAAAACTTCCCGTAGGTGACCCTTATTTTCTTCGACAGTCTCGCTTTTTATTACGATGTCATCAAGATATGCGATCGCGAAATCTAATCCTGCCAGCATAGTGTCCATTGTCTGCTGGAACACCGCCGGTGCTGTTTATATTCCGAACGCCAACCGTTCGTATTTGTAAAGCCCCTTGTGAGTATTTATGCACAATAGCTTTGAACTTTCATTCTCCACTGGAATTTTGAGATATGCGTCGATAAGCTCTATTTTTGAAAAAACCTTCCCGCCATTCAGCTTAGAAAATACCTCCTCCGGGCTTGGTAGAGGGTAGTGATAATCCTCAATGGCGTTGTTTAGTCCGGTCGAAAAATCAGTGCATATTCTAATCTCTCCCGTCTTCTTTTTTTATGTAAACAGCCGGTGCGGCCCAATCGCTATAGTCGACTTTTGTTAGTACGCCTATTTGTTCTAGTCTTTCAAGCTCAGCGTCAATTTTATCAATAGCCGCATAAGGCGCGTTTCTCTTCTTTTTGAACACCGGTGTCACGTTTTTTTTAAACAGTCGATTTCAAAAAAGTCCTGGTATCGCCGACGTTTTGGTACATCTGCCCAAACCTTCAGAGAATACTTCCGGGAAATCTTTTTTTTTATCTCCTCCTTTAGTATTGTTGTCACGTCAGACGAGTTTTCTCTTATAATTTTACAATAAGAATTTATGGGAAGATCCCACAAATTAAATTCACTCATCCAGTCAGTGCCAAACAGATTATTCGTTCCTTTCATAACGAACGTTTTCAGTTTTTTTGTTTGGTTGTGAAAATTTACGTTGAGAATTAGCTCACCTTCAAATTTGATCCTCTTTCCAGTCACCGTTTTAGCCACTTTACTAGTCTTTATCAACCTTGGTTTATTTAACTTGTACCAGGTTTTCATATTTATGATACCTATATCCGATCCACTATCGAGTTGCATTCTCACCGGTTTTTTAAATATTTTCACTTCTAAATATTTTCTAACGCCGTGGTTTTCTTCATATGATCTGGTTAATTTTACCTGCGATTTACGTCTAAATCTACACTTAGACATTTTGTGACCTAGCTTATTACAATGTCTGCATTTTTTAAATTTAAACGGACAGTCACTACGCCAGTGCCATTCTCCACAAGCATAGCAAGCATTTGGGGGGTTCTTTTTTTTAAAAAAAATTTTTTTCTTCCCAAGGGCGAATGATTTCTTCGTCTTGGAGACGGAGACCGAAAGTGTGACTTGCGATTTATCTTTTTTACATTGGCTACAGCTGATTCCTGTATTTTTTTTGCGTCTTCTTTAATACTTATACATTTCTGGCAATAATCAGCCAGATTTTGCAGAGATATGTCTTGTTCGTTCTCCAACTCTTTCAAAATTTTTCTCCTCATCTCGCTGTCTTTCCCTGACACCAGACCTTGAACGAAAATGAAACATTTAAAATTGTTTGCAGTTAGTTCTGCAAGTCTGAAATCGTCGCAGTTTTTGTTAACTACCGAGGCGAACGTGGTGTAATCTTCAGCCTCGTTCTTTTGCAGATTTAGGCATCTCCACCTTTTATGGAACAAGGATAACCTAGGGCTAAATAATTCTTTTAATATTTTTACAGCCTCATTGAATTCTAGATCCCTTGTTTTTTTCGGAAGGACGAAGTCCTTGAATTTGTTATGTTCATGCGTGCCTAATTTCCTGAGGAGTAACCTGATTTTTTTCTCCGACGACCATGACTTACAGTCGATTTTTTAAAAAAAAGTCCTGGTATCTATGGTATATATATAGCAATGGGAACAGTCCATTTGTAGTCAAATAGGAGCGGCGCCCTAACACGAAGAAAAATATTCCAATGTTTTTTGATCGTTTCACCGCAAGTAAGGCTGGTATGCCACTAATAGGCAGGGGTTTGCAGAGAGTGAAATTGAGAGAAAATATCGTGTATATTAGTCATTGATGAAATAATAAAAGAAGAAATCGAGAAAGTAAAATATAGTGATTGACAGTGCATTTAAATAAGATTGTTATTTTCAGAGTAACGTAAAAGGAAATGAGTTCAACAAGGGGAAGTTTGAGAAAATAAAATTTTAGAACAGGAGGGGCGGTTACATTTTCCTAATTCAACGGTTAAGGTATGGGACCTCACTGTCAGTCCAGTATCACGCGTGAATTCATGTGGTCAGGTTTCCAGGAAAAATTCCTGGGAGTAGTTTCGATGAAAATATTCATAGAAAAGGCAGTGAAATCGACTATATTCGAGATATCAAGTCAAGATCGTTTACTATGTTTCTTTGGATTTTGACAAAAGCCTCGATATGAATAGTAGGAGCATTCTACCATATATGGCAACAGTATTCTATATACGGACAAATGGTAGATTTATAAATGTGTAAGTTACCTTCTGACGTAAAAGAATTCTATATGAACACACTGACCCAACCTTATACGCACAGGAGGCAGCTATTTATTCAATGCAGTTGTTGCACTAAGTCGTTTGAAAAAGTGAGACCAAGTAGACGCAGTGTGTTGCTCTTGAGGAGAGTAGCATCAGAATGTTTGTCTACTGTAGTTACAAAAGTGGAGTTTTGTTATGGAGACATTAAAATTAACAAGAATTTTATGCCCTAGTACCACTAACTGGAAATCTTTTTCATGATTCGAAGCCAGTTTTACTTTGTCAGCTTTGACGGATTACTTATTGAGACAAGTGTAAATGGTGATATCATCTGAATAGATTTCTACTTGGGAACTGATGATATCAGGAAGATCATTGATGAATATCAAAACCGAGGATAGAGCACTGGGCTACACCAGCCTTTGATTGAAAGGTTCTAGAAGTATGCCGGTTCAAAATGAGCTTCCTTTCACAATTTGATAGGAAAGATTTGAATTAATGAAATAATAGTCCTGCAATATATCCCAATATTACAGAACTATTAAATCATTTCATGTTAAAGAAGCTCTCAATCGCTTCCATACGCTATTATTTGATTTGGAGGTAGAGAAGAGATCTGCAATAAAAAAAACTGGCACTGAAAGGAAACCCGATATAATTTGACTGTTGAACAGTGGAGACTATAGACACTACGTCTAAGGTCGGGTTCCTAACTACCAGTCGGAAAGCAGCATCCAGAGAACTGCCAACTAAGTATGCTCAGTAATAAAGACGTTACCCTATTTACATATATCGCAAAGTACTCGTTAAAGAAGCACTTTTAAAGCCTGGAGAGATTAAACGAACCAGGAAGAGTTTCTTACACAGAGAAAAGATGGTGAGACATATCAACATAGAGATAGGAAAAGACTCTCTAAAATCTATTCAAAGATATCTTTAGTCAAAGTATTCAATATTAAGTCGAAGAATTAAAATTGACACAGCCATACCTCTAAAGATATCTTAGAAAAGCACACAAAACAAAAATCAAGCGGTTTCACCACCAGTTAAGTTAACATCGTCGAATTTTCCATCATAATATCTAATTTGATCATGCTATGTTTAAATAGCATAATACATATTTAACAGGGAGGTATGGAAAAACACGTAAACCCCCAAGAAGCAAGCATTAATGAACGGCTTGTACAGCAGAGGAATAAAAAGAATGGAAAAACGAAAGAAAAAGTAAATCTTTTCAAACGAGAAAATTTTAACAACATTTAGACACTTAGATACCACGGCGAATATCAATTAGAAAATAAAAAAAACAAAAGCAAAAATAACAAAAATGGTAGAAAATGAGGAAGAAGATTGCATCGAATAGGCATTTCTGGAACATCAAAAAAGAAACTTAAAAAAATTAACTTAAAAGTCGATTTCACACATAATTAAAAATTGGTGGAGTCTTACTCATGAAAAAACTTACCCAACAAAAAACCACAAACCAACAAATAAAAAAAAAGAAATAAGTTAATTTAGTTTTGGACAGTTGAATCATTTACCAATAAAGCTTTTTGAACATGCAATGTTTAACTATCATTTTAACATTAGCGAATTTATTTAACCAATGAATCGGGAGAGATCCTACCCAAATCTGTGGAAGAAAGCGGTTGAGAGTGCCTTCTTCAAACAGTATGCAAAAATCACTCTCTTTACTGATATAAACAGGCTTTTTCAGAGAAGTTTATTTATTTTCAACAAGATTATTTATGATTACTTAAATAACAACAACCACAGTAGAGGGTTAGAATTTGCCGATGCACGGCTCACACCATAATGACCAGAGAATTAATGAGGCATTAGACAACAAATACACTTCAAGGACTATATCGTTACATATTTCAAAGGCTTTTCACAAACTGTATCATAAAGGGTTGCTGCACAGGTTCTCTAAGAAATAAGCAGAAGCGGGTCGTTCTGTGAAGGTAAGTTATTAACGTCCTCATCTCCATCTGATGGCCTGAAGATTGTGCTCAACCATTAGACAGAGTGTCGCCGCTTTGAGTATTTAGGGAGCAATCCCTCTTTCATGTACGTTTCGTTAGTTGATTTTTACATAATTATTAGGTAATCTTATATCTGTTACTTTTCAGCACATAAATTATATAGAAAATTGTCCGATTTTATTTTCTTATCAAAACTCTTTCAGCTATGCCTTTAGCTATTATCAAGGATGAATATGTTTTTTAATTTTCACTAAATGTAAGGATTGTTTTATTCATGTATCTGGGACTGTTTTATTTTCCAAACACAGTCAGCAGATTGTGGCCGTGTTCATAGTTGATATCATTATGGTTGCTCTTATTTTAATAATACTTCCATTATTTTGCCTCTTATTTACACGTGGGTGACGCTATTATATTTGTGTTATCGACGAGTATCTTTGGTAGGTTTCCTTGGTAGAGCAAACGTCAGAGTGATGTAACCTGAGTTTTCTTTTTTTTAAAAAATAGTATATAAAATAACCAATTAAGAATTTGAATTGAGCAGGAGCACAGTACTTTGAAGGACATGTAAATTCTTATATAGTATGGATTCACTTAAGATTTAAATTACAGGAAACATTTTTGGAAAAGTCTTTAGCATAATAAAGAATATATATTGACAGCAAAACGCTTGCGTACGGGTAGGAAGTGAATTTAGCCGATATACAAAAAGAGAAAAGGGTGTAAGACAGGGATATGTTTTCTCAGTGGGTCTATTCAGTTTATATAGGGAAACAATTTTGAGAGAAATAAAATCCTTGCCAGGATTTGTCATTGGCGGCCATAATCTTGACAATATAAAATACGTAGATGAGACAGTGTTGATAGAAGACACGGAAAGTAAAATAGAGGCCTTCCTATAGAAGAATGCAAGAGAAATCAAAAAGAAAGAGATAAGCATATGCTTCAAGATAAGTGAATGATTGGCCATCGACAAAAAGAAGACACCAAAATGCAAACTACAGATCGGAAAAATAAAAAACAAAACAAGTAAAGAAATTTTAATTGCTGGAAAGCGTGCTGGGAGAGGATTGGATGTGCGCTGACGAGAGCGAAAAATGCATTGGCATATGCCAAGGACGCATTTCAAAAGCTAACCAGAATACTTAAAGACAAGAAAAAACTCATA
>JBBBDQ010001810.1:4745000-4759565 GCA_037127315.1 Ascarosepion bandense
AGTAATGGTGTAATAAAACATGAAACAAAAACGAATAAGTAAACTAACCGAATTATTGTCTTTTTAAACCGACTTTCGCTGCAAAGAATCATTGATTTTATTCACTACAAGAGCAACGTTAGCCCATAAGATCGGGAGTCGCAAATTGATGTGGGTCGCAAAGAGTGTTATACGTATTTTTGCACTAACTCCAGTATTCGCACTTATTGTATTATTAATTTATATGCTTAAATAGTTTATTCACTAATCTTTTATCCCAGTGTTTCCTTTGATTATTATTAAGCAGAAACTTATAGAAAGATTATAACACAAAGCAATAAAAAATAACTTGCGGGCAACGAATAGGATAATATGAACAAGTGGCATCAATAAATACCACAGCTAAGTCTAGAAAAATGCATGATAAATTGGAGCAATTAAATTAATCTTGACGCAACCTAATTTATGGATAACATAAAACAGTAATAAATATTACATAAAACTTTTAACGTTGATATCTCAACAGAATAAAACTTACAACCTTGATAATGTATAGAGGAAAACCTTTCAGAATAAGTGGATTCGATTCATCGTATAAGACAACTAACTACTTAGGATCATTGTGATACCTACGATTATTCTAAATTGATTTAACCAACCAGGAAGCACCGAAAGATAATTTAAGGTAGAAATGTTTTGCTCGGGTGGATAAAACGATGCAGGTCGATGGGCTAGGAAGCTTATTCCCATCGAGAAACGTTGACAGTCCAAGCATAAAAGAAATATGAATGAGAAAATGACATAAGGAAAAGATTAATATGTTTTTAATTCTTTTCACAATATCCCCCAAAAACTGAATAAATATTTACAAATCTACACCAAGTATTTATATATAAAAGCATGCGGTAATTCACTGCTAATAAGATATTTCGATGATTTAGGCGACCCTAAATTTAATTCTATAAAGACATTCCTCAACAAAACATTATTGTAGTTCATAGCGTTCCACACTATACCCAGTTTCACCCAAGAAATAAAATATTTCAGGATGAAAACTTGACTGATTCTTACAAATTTATCACAGATCGACAACAAATACAACATTTGTGGTAACGATTTAGAATATAATAATTAAAAGAAGTAAATCTTATTCCCGGCCTTCGATTTATAAGACTCAGGATGGTATCTGGAGATATTTTATGAAAATAAAATCTTGGGTTTTTTCCGCACAGTACAGTAATTAGTGCAACAACTAATAAAAAATAAATAAAACGGGGGTTGGGTTTTTCAGATTAATTGAAGCCAGAATATATATATCAGACTGTACCAATGATTTTAAGTAGATTTCTACCTCGTCACAATAATTTTTGCCCGATGAATTATACTTGACTGGAATTCAATCTCGGTTCTCCGAATCTCATTCCGAGCCATTAGCAGTAACAAAACGCGCATATCGCGGTTTACAGATCCTGATTTACCCAGGCTATCACCCATCTAGCTACTGAAAGAAAAATGAAACCAAGGAATATAATAATGAAAAAAAGCTTGGAAAATTGTATACTCACAGGACATCATAAAAGCCACAGAGGAGGAAGGAAACAGCATATACCCTACTTGTGTAAATGGGTGCAAAACATCTTTTAGAATTTCAAAATGAAAACAAATATTGCGGTACAAAGGACATAAATTTGTGGGGACATATGATGAAAAGATACGACACATAGAAGTTGTACAAGCACCTTGGATTCGGCAACATTTTGCTGTTGGAATAATATTCCTCGTCGAGTATTCAGTATCGTTTTTTCTCCAGACCTTTGACACATCACTTCTGTCAAAAAATTAAATTTTCTTTTTGTCTGGCCAAAGTATATTTTTCGAAATTGGTGCTGGTTTGATACTATGTTCATTCGAAAAATCCAGTCTAGCAAGAACGTGTTTTTGTTAAGAGATGGTTTTAGAATCCTCGCAAAATTGACATATAGACGATGTTAATGACTAATTTAATCTATACTCAGTTTATTTCACTTACTTCTAGTCCCCAATGAAATTCTTTAAACAGAACTGTGGAACCGGTGCCAACTTTTCTCGCCAATAATCGTGCCGTACATTCCGTTAACTTTACAGGAAGTCAAGCGACTTTAGTGGGACAAATATTATGACACGTCATCCAGTGACAAACTATTGCACCAACTGAACTCAATGGGACATTCAATTGAGTGCGTGGTGGGAATTGTCGCCTTTTTATATCTTTAATTTTCTCATGTATGTCGCAGTACCCACTGTTAGAATTTGGAAAAGACTTGCTGTATTGTTTGATATTCTTGCGAAAAGCTCTAATACGAACATTTCAAAGTGTTCAAGTATCAATCGAAGGACTGCAGATAATGTGGAAAGGTTTAGATGATTCCAATTGGTAATTACAAAGATACGGTGGCTTGGAAAAATCTCTCTGATCGATGTAATAAAAACATAACTGGCGAATGTGTTGGTAAGGGTATCAGACTCAAAATGAAAGCTTAGATCAAGTGTTTTGAGAAGGTAGGGCTGGCTTGGGTAAAAAAGTTCGCTGATGAAGGACCCAATGACTGACAACAGGGCCCTTCACTATACCGCATGAGCGCAAGTATCCAAGCACGGTCGTCAGACAATTCCTGCGACCACAGCACCAAATATATTTGGTCACCTAATTGTACAAACTGCAACACACTTGGTTATATACTGGGCAGAGTTGTTCGTGACACCAACAAACTTCTTTTAGCACTAAAAATGAACTGAAGGCAAGGACTCTGACAACATTCCCTAACATAAACAAGGATATCGTTCAAAAGTGTTGCAGAGGATTCCAAAGTCGTCAGAAGGCCGTAATGGATGTCAATGGCGATTTCATTGAATAAATTAATTCTTTAGTATTTGAAGATAATTTGTGTAGTTTTGAAAATTTATCGCACCCCGTATATATATATATATATATATATATATATATATATATATGTATGTATGTGTGTGTGTGTGTGTGTGTGAGTGTTTGTGTGTTCTAGTTTTCAAAACACACTCAGTCAATCAATCAAAAAAATATATACCCATAAATGAATGCATGCAGTGTATGAACGAAGGACAAATACTACTATATAAAATATTATTTGAAAACCTAATTAATAAAATATTTATCGTCTGCAATATCCGGTTCTATTAAATATATCCCAAACAAATGCTAGATTAATTTTAAAACATAACCACATATAAATACCAATACATGTTTTTATTGGAAGATAATTAAGTTTGATGTACGCTATTTTTATACACTAATAACAATTTGTTCTAAGCGCTGACAACAATTGTTCCTCCGACTAATATTTTATGGTAATGATTTATTAACCACTTCCCCAGCGTTGACGTCTAGATACGTTTTGAACGAAAGTGTCTTTTATAGACACAGACGAACAAACACCGCAAAAGCATAACGTTCCAAATCCAAGTCGGGTAATTAAAGCTGCCTCAGTTTCTTAGTTCAGTTCCATAAGTTATATTTACTTGGACGATCATTGCTCTTTAGATCCATAACTGACTAGGCTGGAGATTTTCCCAATCTGACCTGATTTTAAATCATAACTCGAGGGAGAAGAGAGAGAATACCTTTTCTAAGGGTATTTGCGCGTAAGTGAGTGCAACGAACTGAACTAGAAATCAAACTCAGTTCTCTGAATTCTCATTCCCCGTCAATATATATTACACCACACTGCGCATGTTAAAGAAAACACCGTTTGAAAATAAAGCAATATTTCCCAAATTTCTGTGGAGAGGTTAAGATTTAGTACTGTAACTACAAGAGAGTGAGAAATTGCGGGTAAATTCCATTAAGGAGTGTTAATCAAGGACCACGAATAGATGCTGTTTATTTTAAGAGTACAGTCACTCAAAATAAATTAGTAAATGGTTTGTAGCAGTTTACACTACTGTAAACAATAACAAACTGTAGTCAAATCCTCCAACGGAATCTTTTGATGTTTCCCTGCTTTAAAAAGAAAGTAAAAAGCACAAACACATTGAATTATGCAGTTTCTTGTGACCTTTTTCTGGTTTTGAAAAATTAATAGAGTTAGTATTCACTCATTATTTCCGAATTAATTTTCATTGCTGCTCATTATTATCTGAGCTGAATTTATGAAAATATTTTCCTTATCTAAACTTATTTTATAAATGGAACATTGTTTGTGTGTATGTGTGTGTGTCTGTGTATGTGTCTGTGTGTGTGTGTATGTGTGTCCGTTACCTATAGACACCGAAACGGCTGAAACAATTTTCTTGAAAATTTACACAGTTGTACTATAAGCGTCGGTGAATGTTCTTAGCTAGATTTTCTGTCATGGTACACTCGATAAATATCGATAATCGGAAAAAATCGGTTCATAGAAGGAGTGGTCCGATTTTAATCAAATTTGATACACTCATAGACAAAAACATAAGAAAGATATTCAGAAGTTTAAAGGTTGCAGTTCGTCCAAGAGTGCAAAAAATCGATGATATATATATATATATATATATATATATATATATGTATATATAAAAGGCAAGATGTTTGTGTGTATGTCTGTTTATCTCTCTGTATGTCTTTTATATAAACCACAATTTTTATCCGATTCTCGCCAAACATGAAAATTTGACTTACATCCATTCATTTTTCTTTCAGTCTGCGGTTTCGCTTTAACCGGAAACAGCTATTGTCTTTCGTGCCAACATCCAAAGAGTCTGAGCTGCAGGACCATGGATTAGTTTTAAAGTTTTCATTACACCCGAGCAACGCCGAGCTATGCTGCTAGTATATATGTAAAGAAAATATTTTTACAATAGTAAACAATTGAGTAGTTTATATTTTAGAAAAGAAATGCTTACTTTATTTACGAGGTGCTTTTAAACAAAAATACGATGTTGATAAGCATATATATCTATACCAAAATGGAATTGGTGATATTACAAGTAGCATTTGTGATATTACGAGTAACCTTTGTTAAAGCGACACTGCATCTACAAATTGTATATATTCTATTTGTATACGCACATATGTGTATACTATATCGATTGCGTGAAAACCATCAAAGGATACAATATAGATTTATTAAAAAAAATAACTAATTGCATAATTCTTTGTTAATATTTTATGTTTTATCATTTTCGCAATGTGAATTATTTTCCAAAACCAGTCTGTATTTCGTCTTTTCTCTGCACATAAACTATAAATCTTTGGCTGATGAAAGAAAAACACTTCCAGAAACATGCATCAACATATAAGTATTATATATAGACGGGGAGAAAATTCATGTTTAGGTTGGCGATGATAGGATACAATGCATATTTTATTGTTCTCCATACTAAATGTTTGAAATGTATTATTTACATATTATAATTTCAATAATATCAACAATGTTACACTATTTAACAAACAATTAAATCCATAAATGCCGTTATAATAAAAAAATAACATGGAAATCACATTGATAAAATTAGTGTAAAGTTTCATATATTGTGTTGTTTCCTTTTTTTACTAAGCAACACACACGCACAAGAAAATTAATTCACATCACGTGTGTCTCTAAAAATACAATTGGGCGGGCATTCACCCGTTACAAACCATTTGGGGTCAAAAACAAGAACGGCGCACGCAAAAGCAAGGGCGTAGTGGTAAACACATCACATGGTCAAAAATATGAATTTTGATCAATCAGGGCTTGATAAAGGAAAACATATTTCTCGATTTCCAGGAGCCTCACCAGGAATTTAAAAAGGCAATAGAAAATTTCTTCACCAGAGAGAGGAACGGGCAGTTCAGAGCACATGTGGAGAGAATAAACTAGCCCAAAGAACAGACCGTATCATGCATCAACGAACATTGTTTCACTCTCTCTTTCTTTCATCTCACTCGCAACACCTAATCCCTTCCTTTCCCTCTCAAACCTCTATTTCCTTTCTTTCTTCTATTCTTCGTCTTTATACAGACAACTACATTTTGTATTAAAAATTAATTCTTTTATTTTTCTTTACGAAAATAAACAAAAGTTTATTTAACCTTATTTGTAGTGTATTTTACTTTTTATTTATTGTTCGGGGGAATTATACAAGCCCCTACAAATTGGTGACCACAACGTGATACACTACATTTAAAAAAACAAAACGTGAAAAGGAAGAAGAAAATAATGGAATCACAGTCTTCGGAAAACCCTTCGCCATACTATCGTTGAATATCCCGGCTTTTAACCCGACTAACGCTAAGTCCTGGTTTGTCAAATCCAGGCATTATTCGATGCGAAGTGAATCACCTCCCAGAGATCTCGGTATTTTTTCTTAGTATAAAAACTGCCAGTGGACGTCATCGAAGAAGTAATAGATTTACTAGAAAATTTCCCGGATGACAACCCGTACGATAGGCTCAAGGAAGCAATTTCAACACGGACAGGTGTCTTGAATGAAACAATGCTAAGCAGCATTTTCACTCAAGTTGAATTAGGAGACCGCACTCCATCGCAATTATTAAGGCAGATGCGAACTTTGTTGAGTGACAACGAAATGTACAAGAATATTATGCGGAGCTTATGGCTGAACAAAGTACCCACTACAACAACACAAATCGTCGCACCCATGACGGAGGAGACGAAGACAGAAAAAATCGCGGACATAGCAGATTGGATTCATGAATGTCTTCGAAGCTGGAGGGTAAACTCTATTCAACCGCAACCAGCCCAAAAAAAGAGACGGGGAACTTAACGAACTCAGGTCCACTGTAGAAAAACTGTCTAAACAACTACAAAACTTATTACAAACAGACCGACGGTACCCCCATGATAAACGACCAGGCTACAGAAAGCGAAGTCTCAGCAGAGGCTGGACTGACAACCGCGATAGATAAGACGAATTTTGTGATTACCACAGAAGGTTCCCTACAGCGGCAAGACGCTGTACACTGTACACACGCTTGTTCTTTTAACAACTCAAATTCGGGAAACGGAAATTCCAGAGACCATGGCTGTTGCTGGATTTTCGACAAAAGCACTACATTAAGACAACTGGACAACCTGTCCATGCCACTCCCAGACGATTGAAACCGGATACATATAGGATTGCAAAAAACGAGTTTCAACTTCTGTTACAGCAAGGGATCATCTGAACCTTGAAAAGTGCTTGGTCTTCACCGCTACACATGTTACAACAGTCTGACGCTACAACATGGCGCCCTTGTGGCGATTTTAGAAGGCTAAATGCTAAAATGGTCCCGGATAGATACTCTATTCCACATAATCACGATTTCGCCATCGGTCTGCAAGGCGCCACCAAATTTTCCAAATTGGATCTCGTAAATGCGTACTACCAAATTCCAGTCGTAGAAGAAGGCATCCATAAAACTACACTGACCACACCATTTGGCGTTTTCAAGTTCGTACGGATGCCTTTTGGGCTTAGGAACTCCTGTCAAACCTTTCAAAGGTTAATAGACGAAGTTTTTAGAGGTCTGCACTTTATATTTGCATATGTGGATGACGTTTTAATCGCCAGCAGAAACCTCGACGAGCACAGACAGCATTTAGAGCAAACCTTTGAAAAACTATCCATTTACGGTCTGAAAATAAATATGGAGATATGTATTTTCGGCTTACCAGAGGTTAATTTCCTTGGACACTTAATAGACAAGGATGAAATATCTCCACTACCCGAGAAAGTAAGTACAATCTTAAATTTCCCACAACCCACATCCGTCAGACAAGTACGCAGATTCATAGGCGTAATTAACTACTACAGATAATTTTTACCTAACTGTTCAACATTACTTGCACCGTTAACAAATTTGTTAAAAGACAAAACAAAGAACCAACCGTTAGAGTTAGAAGGATCTACCATAGAAGCTTTCAAACAAGTTAAAACTGCTTTGGCCAACTTTACAAAACTAAACTACGTAACGGACAGTGAGGACACAAAACTTACGCTTAAAACAGATGCATCTGAAATAGCTCTAGGAGCAGTCATACACCAACTTGCTAACAACACAATGACTCCTATATCATTTTTTCTGCCAAACTAAGCAAGACGCAAACGAAATACAGTACTTTTTCAAGGGAGCTTCTAGCAATTTACTTTGCGATTAAATATTTTAAACACTTGCTGAAAGAAAGGCATGTTTGCATTTATACAGATCATAAACCATTAACATCTACACTACATGCACACGTAGATGAATACGGTCCACGAGAAATCAGATATCTCGATAATATCACCCAGTTCTCCACAGACATCCGATATGTTAAGGGACATGAGAACATTATATCAGATGCATTATCTCGATCTACAATAGCCTCATTGAATTCCAGTTCTTTAAATATGGAGTTAATCGCACAAGAGCAGAAAACAGATGAAACACTTCCAGAAAACAGATGAAACACTTCCAACAAAAAACATCCTTACAACTAAGAGAAATGTCCATACCATTTGGTACAACTAAATTTCATTGTGATGTATCACAAACACATCCACACCCATATATACCATCTAGCATCAGACGACGATTTTTTCAACATTTTCACAACTTATCTCATCCAGGAAAAAGAGCCACTGCAAAATTAATAGCAGAACGCTTTGTCTGGCTCAGTATGAACACGGACATTAGCAATTGGACTAAAGCTTGTATACCTGCCGAGATAGTAAGATTCACAGACACACGAAATCACCACGTTGTACTTTTTGCACACCTGATGCTAGATTCACCAACATTCATGTCGACTTAGTAGGACCTTTAACCACTTCAAAAGCACATTCACATATCCTATCGTTGACAGATTTAGCAGATGGCTTAAGCGATAGCAGTGAAAGACTTTTCAGCCTCAACAGTAGCCAGATTTAGACTGGATAGCAATTTTGGGGGTACCTTCAGTAATCACAACAGACAGAGGTTCACAGTTCCATTCAACACTTTTTGCCGAATTTAACCAGTTGTTAAATGGGATGGTAGAAAGATTCCACAGACACTTAAAAGCTTCTCTGGCTATGAATTTAAATAATTTCGGACTGGACAGACAATTTGCCACTAATCCTTTTAACGATAAGAAACACGGTGAAAGAAGATTTACAAAGCACACATGCAGAGGTAGTTTTCGGATCAGCATTGACTCTACCTGGACAGTATTTCAATCACAAGACAGATATTTCATCTACAACAACGTTTGTAACAGAATTAAAACATAAAATGCCTTTCTCAACTTTACATCCACTATGAAGTCAGATAAACAAACTTACATGCCAAACGATCTTCACACCTGCAAATATATATTTATCAGGGATGACGCGGTTGAAAAACCAAGCTGACCAAATTATTCAGAACCATACCAAGTTCTGGACAGGCATGAAAAACATTTTACTACACTGAGGAGAAAAACGAAAGATAATATCGCTATTGATCGCATTAAACCAGCGTATATCAAGGAACAACCTCATACAATAACTCCACAAAAACATATTCACACAGAGAATGAGGAAGCTGAAAAACAAAATACTGACACCACCCCTACAAAAAAAAACCGGCAGAAAAGTTCACTGGCCTAAACACTTTAAGGAATATATTACATATTAAAAAGATATATATATTTCATATTTTTCCACTCTGGAGGGGAGTATTTGTGCTGTTTCTTGATTTATTTTCCAAGCAACACACACAGACACAACAATAAAATTAATTCAAACCACGTGTGTCTCTAAAAATATAATTGCGCGGGCATTCACCCGTTACAAACCCTTTGGGGTCAAAAACAAGAACGGCGCACGCAAAGGCAAGGACGTAGTGGTAAACACATCACATGGTCAAAAATATGAATTTTGATCAATCCGGGCTCGATAAAGAAAGACATATTTCTCGATTTCCAGGAGCCTCACCAGGAATATAAAAAGGCAATAGAAACTTTCTTCACCAGAGAAAGCAACGGGCAGTTCAGAGCACATGTAGAGAGATTACAGCAGCCGTATCACGCATCAATGAACATTGTTTCACCCTCTCTTTCTCTCATCTCGCTCGCAACACATAGTCCCTTCCTTTCCCTCTTACATTCCCAATTCCTTTCTTTCTTCCATTCTTCACCTTTATACGGACAACTATATTTTGTATTTAAAAAAATATTTTATTTTTTTTACGAAAATAAACAGAAGTTTATTTGTCCTTATTTGTAGTGTATTCTCCTTTTTATTTATTTATTATACAAGCCCCTACAATATAACCAATATTGACCAACAGAAAGTGAAAACACAATAAAAGTAAAACCATACAAAAACAAAAATAAACAAATAAAAACAAACAAAAACATTCAAAAATAATATATATATATATATATATATATATATATATATATATATAGATTGAAATAAATAAACCGAAGAATGAGCAGGAGTTTATTTTATACCAAGCACTGAAAAAAGGAGTTTTTAAGAATTAAATTTCATAAGACTTTAGCAAAAAATATAGTTACACATATTTCTATAATACTGAGTAATTATAACTTGTGACAGTTGTATGTTTGCCATTCGCTTAGTGTTGGAAATATCATAACTGGATACAAGAAGTGAAAAAGTATCACCTCTTGTAATTAGCTATAAAGGCAAATTTTTGCAATCGCACTCAGTTCGGAGTACAATACAGCCAAATTATAGCAATAACACGGTTCTTCTCTTTCTTTCTAGGAATAAAATTATAATTAGATTTTTCAAAGAAATTTTGAATAAATTAGAACGAATGGATGTGTAATGTAATTTTAATGAGAATCGAAAAAGTTTTAGGGAAAAAAGAAAAAGCCAAGTGAATTAGTAAATAAAAAAGCAATAATTACTATGCGCAAAATGGAGATGAAAAGGAAAGAAAATTAACATTCTTAATTTAAAGGAATAAAAATAAGGAAATTCACTTTGACATGATAAAAAGATATTGACACTGAGGTGACAATTATCCTAAGCTACAAGGGGTAGTGATTCATCAGGGAAATGAACGAATCGTCATTTCATTAAAACTACAGAACACGTTTTCATATTATGTGGACAAAATAATGCAACGATTTGGTATGAGACTTCAATGTACTTGAGAGAGAAAGAACTCAAAAGATATGCTGAAGAAAGAGAATCTGACGTGAATCTATCTGAACGATGTTAAAACAAACGAAGAAAAATATGACACCAAAATTCAAAGTTAAAATTGCTAACGTGAAGAAAACAATGAAACCGGCGTTGAAACGAGATGAAAAAGGATTAAAGCAGGAAAAGATAATTCCATTATAAAAGAAATAAGTTTGAGCTTGAAGGAATGAAAGTGTTAGAAGAATAGAAAGAAAAAGAATAACACAGAAATGAGGTGTTATATTGAGCTATTAGAATAATTGTCACCTTAAGAACAAATGGATTCTTAGCTAACCCATGGTTCGTATCTGTTTCTAAAACAAATTATAAAAAGACAACTATTTGGAGTCTCAAGCTAATAATACGATACGGTGTTTGCAGTAGTCATTTATGTAGAAATCATGACTGATCCACATTTCCACTCTTCGTAAATCGCTGAGCATTTTATTTTTTAAACTAAAGATAGAAATTCCTTATTTCTGTTTTTAATGCAAACTGAAAATTATTGGCTGAATTGGAAGACAAGCATGCAAGTTATGAATTCTCTGAGGTTTTTTGTTTATTACTAAATAAGTTAATTACTCGATTAAATAGACATTAACAAACATTATTTTGGATCAAATTGACCAGCATATCATTTATATTGCCGTTATTACTTCATCTCTTATCTTGAGTCTTTCTTTTGCTTAAAATCTTACGCGGTATCTCATAAGCATAGTGTAAAGATTACCAAAAAACAATACCAGGTTTTCTATTAAATTTACAAGATATTTTAACATTATGTTATTTTGTAACTTTAAACTGGATTGTCTCCCAACTTCCTACCGACCGGCCCATGACAAATGCGTGTTGCGTCTCCATTCTCCGCTACGTCGGTGTGCACCTGAAAACTCGGAAATACCCGCTACAGATTCACAAAATATGGAATGAGAATTCAATGCCACTTCAAGAAATGTGAACTCAAGCTACGCTTAAAACATAAGTAAAAGGTTGTTTCAGAGTTTTGGTGGATTAGTTTTGATGGATATTTAAGTTATACTTAAAGCAACATTTTCTATGTCGGACTGATATCAGGTCTCGCTTTTACGAAATGTCTGTCCGTTTCGGTTGAGAACATGAATGAGCGGAATTGGAACAACATTAAGAGTGGTTTGTACGTCGCTAATGGTGGAGAGAACAACTGTAACTGTTAATATAAACCAGATGGCAGGAATCATCAATATCCGGCTTTGTTGTCATTTGATTACAAGTATTTTTTAAAATTATTTGTTATTTGCTTTCCCTTCGACTTACTGGGTGTCGTATGGTAAACATTAACTTATAACGACTATATTTGCTGATTGTAAAAAAGCGAGACTTGTGAGTGAAAAAAAATCACTTACATACTTCCTAATCGCAATGGCGAATTTTGTTGACAAGGCATTATGGCCAAGAAAGTATTGGCAAACAGCAACCTGAAAAATAAATAAATAAATAAATAAGTAAAACACCAAACATTTCCGTAAAAAAATGGTAACTTTATCATATAGACTTGATAGACTTCGGATTTCATAAAATTTACATTTTAACATGATGAAATTGTTTACGGCAACACATTATTTCTTTTACTATTAACCATGATTTCATTGGGTTAAATTGCTCTCTGTCAATTCAATGGAACCAGGGTTATCAATAGAACGACAGGGTCCCAGAACTTGTTAACTTCTCTCTTATAAAATAGAATGTCTTTTTTACAATGATAAAATCGACGAATATCAACAAAGTTATATAGATAAATGTACACAATATATTTTTTATTCTCTCTTTAGGTGTCGTGGCCGTAGAATAGAAGTAATGGTCTCAGGGGTCACCACATATGCATTGAGCTAGTCAGAGGCCGCGGAACCGTTAGCCGTTCTCCCTGTGTTTTTCTTAGTTTAGGTGGCGATTTCAACTGCCGACCTACTGACTGCTATTACTAAACTGTCGCTTATATAAGAGATTAATTCATTTTTCAGTCATATTTTTAAAACCATTTTAAGGCCCACAGAATCTTACCTTGCCGACGCTGATTTCAAAACAATCAAATATTTTCCTGGTATGGGAAATTTTGCCTGTAAACTTTAACTTAGAAAAATCAAGTATTTTTAAAACAATGTATATTTTTTCCTTAGTATTTTTCATAGTTTTGCTGTTTCACAAAAATACATTTCTTCGAGAAATTATGCACCAGCTAGATAGTATATAATGAAATAACACTATGGTCATTTTGTATTTATGTTTGGCGAGGCCAGCAAAAATTTAAGCAATGCCTCACAAAACGTACTGTTTTAAAATGAGTCGCAAAAATAATTAGTAGATACTAGAGGAAGACGATGAAAGAATTCTAAGCTGCAACTCAATCAATTAAGTACCATACGTGATACACGCTTAGGTGATTAGGCATTGAAAGTGACATGATTGATTTGGCAAGAGATTTTCCTGCATTAACCGTAAAGACATCTATGTACTCATTTATCTCTCTCTAATCCATCACCTTGGTGGCTTGTGCCACGTCCATAAAAGAGATTAATCCTCTTGGGGGCCTTAATCGTTCTTGCAGATATGGTATCAGCAAGCCATTCACGCCCACGTCTCTAGTTTGCTCTCGTACGCAGCTCTGTTCTTATTCGACACCGTATATTCTACAACGGTGTTGCGCAATTGATCTGGTTCTCTATTTCCTATACACTTCCATTGCGCTGTCCAAACTTTTGTTCCTTGATCACACACGATACAGAAATCCCGTTCATCAGTTGTAATGGCGGCACATGAAAAACACAATATTTCCCAAGCTGCACTTCCCCGGTACTCATTATCATAACGCCGCCTAGTTTACGTATGACATCGATTCCGATCAGCAGATCGTATCCCAGAGGCTTGTCACGAACCATCAGTGCATCCACCTCGGCACAGTCACCTCCAGTTGTTAAGAGTGTAGTCAGTCCTGTTCCGCAGCACGCACGACACGTTCGGACAATCGTCCTAATTGTCACGCGTTGCTCCTTTCAGGCCTGACAGCGGCATGCACTGATTATTGCACGCCATTCACGCTTAACCTGACTATGAGCAAGTCTGTATTAGTGACTGACAAGGACCAATATTGACGACATTCCTTTCCCCCGGGATCGTTTCCCGGTCAGTTCCGCGCTAGATGGCCCAGATTGTTACAGCGATAACAACGTGGTTTACTACAATTCCCACTCCCTGTATTACTTAGACTTCTGCATTCTCGGGAGAAGTGGTTGGGACAAACACACTTGTAACATTTGGGATCCTCTTGAGCTATGGGGACACGAGAATCGCCGGCAGCATTCTTCTTTGCTTTACACAAAGCTGCCTCTGTTCGTGCAGCTGCTGCGATTGCTGTAACTCCTTCAAAATGTTACGGGCTCTTGCCAGTAGCTGGTCAATACCCTCTCTCCAGGTTATAATGAT
>JBBBDQ010001811.1:0-15000 GCA_037127315.1 Ascarosepion bandense
AGAAGAAGAAGAAGAAGAAGAAGAAGAGATAACAAATTATACTATACAAATGAACCACCATCAGACAAGCAGGAGAGATTATCTCGGATTAGAAGAGAAATCGACGGAACTGACATTTCAGCTTTAAAACCAGGGAAAGTAAAAATCTCAATCCACTTCTTGCTCCCGTTCATTTTACTTTTTTTTTTATAATCATATCACCGCAAGCAAGGCATTTTACTGCCACTGCCTTGCAGGGGTTTACATAGGAGGAATGTTATGAGAAAGAGTGACAGGTTATAGGGGGTGTCAAGAAGCGGATAAGAGAATGATGACTATGGCCGCAAAGTGAGGGATCAATGTATTGATTGTAATATAGAATTGATCCCCCACTTTATATCAACATTATAATTGTATAGAATTTTTTTAAATAATCACATCGCCCCAAGCAAGGCATTTTACTGCCACTGCCTTGCAGGGGTTTACATAGGAGGAATGTTATGAGAAAGAGTGACAGGTTATAGGGGGTGTCAGTAAGTGGGCAAGAGAAGGATGAAGGATACTTTCACGGCTTCTGCTCCGATGAACTTAGCTCACTGGTGCCCCCTATATATGAATTTACTCGAGGTTATCAACTTGGTCCCCATCTTTACTGTGAAACCAATAAATTGTAAACGCAAATTCTACTCCAGTAGCTTCTTTTCTCGCACTTCCCGCCTGTGGAATTCCCTTCCATTTACTTGCTTCCCCGACAGCTACAATCTCCACGAATTAAAATGTAAATTCAATAGTCATCTTTTATCTCACTAACCTGCATCCTCTCTGTTATCTTCCCTTCTCCATCCACTCCACTCTCATCAGTGTTCCCATCCTTCTCTTACCCACTTCCTGGCACCCCCTATAACCTGTCACTCATTCTCATAACTTTCCTCCTATGTAAACCCCCTGCAAAACAGTGGCAGTAAAATGCCTTGCTTAGGGCGATATTCCCTCCCATTTACTTGCTTCCCCGACAGCTATAATCTCCACGAATTTAAATGTAAATTCAATAGTCATCTTTTATCTCACTAACCTGCATCCTCTCTCTCATCCTCCTTTCTCCGTCCACTCCACTCTCATCAGTATTCTCATCCTTCTCTTACCCACTTCCTGGCACCCACTATAACCTGTCACTCTTTCTCATAATTTTCTTGTAACCCCCTGCAAAACAGTGGCAGTAAAATGCCTTGCTTGGGGCGATATGATTATAAAAAAAACAAACTCATCAGCATTCTTATTCTTATCTTACCCACTTTCTGACACCCCTATAACCTGTCACTTTTTCTCATAACTTTCCTCCTATGTAAACTCTTGGAAAACAGTGGCAGTAAAATGCCTCGTTTTGGGCGATATGATTATAAAAAGAAAACTCATCAGTATTTTCATCCATCTCTTACCCACTTCCTGACACCCCCTATAACCTGTCACTTTTTCTCATAACTTCCCTCCTATGTAAACTCCTGCAAAACAGTGGCAGTAAAATGCCTCGTTTTGGGCGATATGATTATAAAAAGGAAACTCATCAGTATTTTCATCATTCTTTTACCCACTTCCTGACACCCCTATAACCTGTCACTCTTTCTCATAACTTTTCTCCTATGTAAACCCCTGAAAAACAGTGGTAGTAAAATGCCTTGCTTGGGGCGATATGATTATTATAAAAAGAAAACGCATCAGTATTTTCATCATTCTTTTACCCACTTCCTGTCACCTGTCACGTTTTCTCATAACTTTTATCCTGTGTAAACTACTGCAAAACAGTGGCAGTAAAATGCCTTTCTTCTGGCGATATGATTATAAAAAAAAACTGATCAGTATTTTCATCCTTCTCTTACCCACTTCCTGACACCTCCTATGACCTGTCACTCTTTCTCATAACATCCCTACTATGTAAACCCCTGCAAAACAGTGGCAGTAAAATGCCTTGCTTGGGGCGATATGATTAGTTGAAAAAAAACAAACTCATCAATATTCTCATCCTTCTTTTACCCACTTCCTGTCACCCCCTATAATCTGTCACTCTTTCTCATAACTTTCCTACTATGTAAACCCCTGCAAAACAGTGGCAATAAAATGCCTTGTTTTGGGCGATATGATTATAAAAAAGAAATTCTCATCTTTTTCTTACCCCATTCCTGACACCTCCTATACCCTTTAACTCTTTCTCATAATTTTCTTGTAACCCCCTGCAAAGCCGTGGCAGTAAAATTTCTTGCTTGGGGCGATATGATTATAAAAAAAAATCATGGTTAAAAACAATATAGTCGAAAACTTTCGCGCAAGTTCTTATTCGGAATCGTCGTCACTTGTGTTTCCGAAATTAATCCTTCGAATCCTCGTTCGCTATTGTTGTATCCTTGAGAAAGGGTTACAATATACAAGGTTGTTACTCTTGGGGAAAGAACAACCAACACCATAGTAGATGGAACGAGAAGAGGATTATTGCAATAGGGAGTACAATAAGTGGATAGACAGAGATTAGTACGTCATTACTAATCTCCAAAGCAATTATTTATTACTGTATATATACAATAAATGTGGCATCTTTTCTTGCACTTCCCGCCTGTGGAATTCCCTTCCGTATACTTGCTTCCCCGACAACTACAATCTCCAGGAGTTTAAATGTAAGATCAATAGACACCTCCAAACACACTCACTCGCACCCATTCTCTCAAATACCCTTCCTATGTACGTAACCCTCATCCTTACCCGTCTATCACCCTCCTTCTGACATTTCCTATATCTAACCACTCTTTCTCATCACTTTCCCCTATGTAACCCCCTAACCATTCTTTCTCATGACTTTCCTCTATGTAACCCCCTAACCACTCCTTCACACCACTCTCCCCTATGTAACCCCCTGCACAACAGTGGCAGTGAAATCCCTTGCTTGGTGTGAAATGATTATAAATAAAACAAAAAAACATGGCCGAAGATGGGGTGGGTTGAGGCTTGACTACATTGTCTATCCTATACCTAATTTGGTGATAAATGTGTTTTTCTTTTAAAATTTTGCGCAATGATTGAGTTTTGTTTTGTGATTTTACGCCTATTGCTAGGTTTTTGTGTTTGACACAAAACATTTTTATATTTTCAAATACAATAAAAAGATTGCTTGTGGTGATATATAATTAGAATTTAGATTTGAATTTATTTTCTATTCAATACATCTAATTTAAAATATATCAACTTTATTTGGATTTATTCTTGAAATAGTAAAATTTTGAAGTCAGTTTGTAAGCAAAAGCTTGTGGAAATTAGGTATTTCTGTAATTTCTTTTCGGGCAATCTTTAAAAATAAATGCTCAAAAACTGGTAAAAGCTATGAATCTAATATTTAGTGTTAGTAATTATCACATCAAATCACAGCTTTCTCATTAAGTGCCATGTTGATTTTCTAAAACAAGTGAAATATCAACCTTCCATAATCCACAGTCGTCTTGAAGTATGTAAAGATAATGACGAAGAAACACGAGTGTTATTTTTAACGAAACAAGATAATGGATGTACAAATTTACACATTTGCAGTTTCAGTCGCTTGTTTCAGGACAAGTAATCAAACATTAAAGGTTCGTATTTTTGATGAATTGTTAAGAGAAAATGTTCATATTAAATCATCGGACATGAAATAATCTAAACTTATTTATAGAAGGAACTTCGTCTGTGTGAGTGTGTGTGTCTGTGTGTGTGTGTGTCCGAAACGACTGAACAGGTTTTCTTGAAAACTTACACAGTTGTACTATAAGCGTCTGAGAGTGTTCTTAGCTAGGTTTTGTGTCGAGGTACCCCCGATAAATATCGAAAATCGATAATCGAAAAAATCGGGTCATAGAAGGAGTGGTTCAATTTTAATCAAATTTGATACACTCATAGACAAAGAAATAAGAAACGATATTCAGAAGTTTCA
Source organism: Ascarosepion bandense (assembly GCA_037127315.1). Classification (NCBI taxonomy): domain Eukaryota; kingdom Metazoa; phylum Mollusca; class Cephalopoda; order Sepiida; family Sepiidae; genus Ascarosepion; species Ascarosepion bandense. Next base: position 3,926 of record JBBBDQ010001811.1, read on the forward strand.
AGGTTGCAGTTCTTACAATAGTGCAGAAAATCGATAATATATATATATATATATATATATATATATATATATATATAAAAGGCAAGATGTTTGTGTGTGTGTCTGTTTATCTGCCTGTCTGTATTTTTTTCAGCCTTTTTATTTTAGTTTTTGCATCGTGTTTGGCTCTAAGTAGGTATAATTGTAGTTCTTAGTCTCGGCCATGATACCATTTACTCAGAGGACTTATTTAGCCTTCAAAATTCAGTTTACAACGAAAAAAACTTATTTGATATCGAAACCAGGAAATCAAAATTTGACTTACATCCATTCATTTTTCCTTCAGTCTACGATTTCGCTTTAACTGGAAACAACTATTGCTTTTTAGTCGTTCGTGCCAACGTCCAAAGAGTTTGAGCTCCAGGACCATGGATTAGTTTTAAAGCTTTCATTACACCCGAGCAACGCCGGGCTACTGCTAGTAAGATAATAAATGTATCAGGATACTTGAATGTGTGTCGTGGTTGAATAAGCTGCGCGTGTTCTTTCCCAAATCCACAAACAATAAAAAATGAACGAATGGTATACGAACCAAGATGAACAATGAGATGAAATATAATAACAATAAATTTTATGTAAAATATCAAAAATGTTGAATGAATGTGGTACACAAAAATTATCGACAAGCAGTGTCGAAAAGATGAAGATTGAACTGGTTAATGTACACAAAATTAGTCGATCAACTGTAAATTTTCAAGAAAATCGGTTCAGCCGTTTCGGAGTCTATAGGTAACACACACACACACACACACACACACACACACACACAGTTCCATTTATAAATACGTTTAGATAGTGGGTTGCTTATCTATTCTTTTTCTGGTTGTAGTGGGAGTCCGTTCTAGTGAAGGCTAGTTGTATACTGTTGCAGGTTAACGGAATTTGGCCTTGTGGTATATAGCCCACTATAAGTCATAAAATGATTAGAAAATCAAGAAAGGCAAATTGAGTTGAAAATAACATTTATATATATACACATATCAATTAATGTTTTTACAATTAAAGTTATACTTGAATATAGGTCCAACGGAGGTTAAAATGTTCATGGGAAATAATAAGCTGAAAGAGATTTAAGGCTTAGGAATGTGGGGAGCGCGTAAGTGAGGAATGTCTTTGATGTAGTCGCTCCTTAAGTCAGTAAGTAGTTTTGAGACAGGGGAGAAGGAAAGAGGCAAGCGTAGTAGCCACTTGACTTAAGTCAAGTGAGTATTAATTACACTCTTCTCCTCAAGTTCTGCCTTATATCTTCTTTTTGGATCACAGCAGCTCGTTTGGGATTTCACACTTGTATTTGATTCTGGGCCTCCCATTGGCTGATAAATAAAATTCGCATAGGCTCGCGAAATGGAAATTTAATATTTGATTAATTTTTATTTTTCAACTGGAACATCTGCGCGAACTAGGATGCGCACCGACGAGTTTTGGTCATTTGCTTTCTGGTCGTTAAAGTGCAAACATCCGGTCCCTCGTTTTTGCTCTGTCAGTATCACCACAATCTCAACCCAGAAATCCGCAACAATACAATAAATTGTTTGTTTTATTCAAGTGTCACTGTTGTCATATTTCCACCTTCAATTACCCAAGAACGATTTATTACATTTTATTCGTTTACGGAGTTCTGAACTCCGCAACAAGTTTATATAAATTTATCTAAACTTATAAATAGAATCTGATATTTGCTGAATATCAAAGTACTTTCATCGAAGGATCTCGAAAGATTCGGTAAAAAATGAGCTTTCATGAAAAAATGCCCCAAATAAAGAAATGCAAATTTTTATTTGATTATTAGTTTATATTGTTTTATCTCTTTCAGAACCTTCAAAATTATAGTTAAAAATTGAGTTTTTCTTGCGTCAAATAGGGGCCGTGAATTAAGATGTTTTAGCGTCCCTTTGCGGTAAAAACATTGATTTATAAATTCTTGCAAAAGTTAGTTAATTGTCTGATTTTAATGAAACCTTCAGAACTTATTCACAAATGAAAGAAATTATTTTAAAAATATTTCATTTTTAGAAAATCTTGGTAAAAAAAATATTTTTTTTTTACATCTGTTATCCCCATTTATTTAATTTTAGGAAATTTCTAGAAATATACGACGTTATCAGAAAAGAAAGTAGTAACTACAATAAATTTAAGATTTATTGGTAATTTTCTAACATTTTACACCATCAAGCTTCTTCGTAAGTAAAACTATAAAGACAAAATACCTAACATTCAATAAAATTTTAGATTACTTAGAATATTTTCATCAATTTTAAGATTACTGGGTATTTAAAAATATATAAAAACGCTTATGTTATTTTATATTTGTCAAATAATAATTGTTATAGCTGTCTCCCGTAGAAAAAATATTGTCAAACATAAATCTATTGAGAGAGTTGACAACACTTTATTTCATAAAAATACCCATCTACACGTTGAAAATGCTTTTATTTCTGTGATATTTTAAACTAAACGTAATATTTGTTACAGCTCATCCTGAATTCGAAATATGAGTGAAGATAAAAAAAAAAATTAAAAATTAAAAATTATATTGTCTATTAGTGTCAAGCAGCAATCGTACATCAAAACCTGTTTCCAAGTGAATAGGGAGCGTAATAAACCTTAGTAGCAATCGCTGATTAGTCATTTCGAGATCACATCTACGAATTCAGCGTTCCAGGAATTTGAAATTCCCCGCCAAAAATCCTCCTCTTTACAGCACGTGAGGAACTCAGTACATAAACAAAAGTGCGCCTAAAATTCGCTAGTGAGGTTGACTGTGACAGACTTCAGCAAAAGGTGGGTAAATGTGGTGAGCATGGTTCGAGTGAACGGGGCTAGTCTTGATTTTCTCTTTTAGATCTGCTGGTTGCATCGAGGTGGATTCCTGTGGAACCCTCTCCTGGTTAAGGTAGCTCTCATTTGTGTACCTAGTTAAAGTGCATGAATGTGTTCCTAGCCTGTACCCGGCTTTCTCTTTTGTTATGATCCAAGTCTGGATTCCCCGCCCCAGTTTGTTTTGGCCTCCTTTTATCTCGGCTGGTTCAGCTTTTTATTATCCCATTCCATTAATTTTTTACCCCCTCCCCACTCCCTTAGCGAGTGTGCTTCTTGGTTTCGCCGTTTGGCGGAATACAGCGGCCACTCTTTTTCTGGGATGGACGGGTTTTACTAACATTGTTTATGGTTTTAGTTTTAAAAATTGTATTTTCAGTTTGTTTTTTGGGTTCATCCCCCTCCCATCATTTCATTTGTCATTAAATGTTTTATATTATATTGTACATATTATTGTACATATTATATTATATTGTACATACAGTTTATATTGTATATAAATACATTTTTATTATTATGGGCTATTTCCCCACTTTTTAAGGTGTCCCTTGTAAGTTTGTGGCATTGTGGTGTATGTAGGATTGGGAGTTGATGGATGGGTTCTTGAGCAAATTGTAATCAGTGAATGGGTTGTGATAGTATTTAGCTAGGTATAGGATAGTTAAGCGAGTACCAACCTCTTCCCCTTCCCTTTTCGGCTTTGTATTTTGTATTTTAATGCAAAAATAAATATTGTGAGGAAAGACAATGCGAGCAGTGAGATCGAATCCACAACAAGCTTGTAGAATAACTTCTACACGCACGTACATACCTATATACATATCGCCATGCACATACGTTCATATACATATACTCAAACACACTTACGTGAGGACCGCACGTGAAACTTTCTTTTTTCCCGCGTTTATTAAGAAATATATAAACTGATTTCCACACGTGCTTAGCCAGTTGGAGGCCGTTTTTCGGAGCATAAGTTCGAATGCTGTTCGTCCCTTCCAATTCACATACTGAGCTAATTGCATTCAGCAATTAGCCACATAAAATGTTTCTCTCTATCTTATAAGTACATTTCAATACATGTATAATTGTATTCACTGCTATTCAGTACAAACATATTATTTCCTTTTCAGGAACTCTTCTAGCATGAATATTGAGACAATATCTTTAATATCTAAGAAAGAACTCTATTCACGACGTCTTGCATTCACGAATTATTCAGTTCTGTAGCCTTACTTAATACAATGTCGTTATATTCGTTACATTGGGCTTTGAGTTATTTTATTTATAGATGCAGTGGTTTGGACAACCAACCTACTTTTCACTATTGAAATTACTACCCGACGGTCAGTCTACTACATATTGGTACCCAATTTCTCCAGTCCACTACAAGCTCTAAAAGAACTGAAATTCAGGCATAAGAGGAAAATTCTCTTCAAACTGAAACACACGTAAAAAAAACACCAGTTCAACAATAAAAAAAAGATCAAAAACTTTTCACTCAGCAAACAAACAGCATCAAACAAATTTAAGATAATTCTAAAATCTACCAATTAAAATTCCACTTTACTAGGAAGAAAAAAAAACTCCTACAAAACGACTCCATCAGTCGTACAAAGCAAGAAATCGTCAAATTCATCAGAAGACAAATTCAGCAAGTATAATTAAAAAATCAATTTCAACCTGTAAAAACGCTTAAAGGTAGAGAACTCTTATTTTCTAATGTTTTTGTATAACATCTTTAAAACATTTTAAAACATTAATTTCATGCTTAATTTGATACATGAACATTAAACATTTCACCATTGTTATTAATGAAACTTGAACTTTAAATCTGCACATCAAAATTCTGCACATTCATTCTTTACACACCAATTTGTATTATACATATGTATCGAAAGATGTTTGATTTATAATTCATCTTGTGTCAGCAAATTTATTAAAAACATCTTCTTGACTCGTGCAAAATAAATTTTGTTGGTATGTAACCTTATTTCCAGATGGCTTGTATTAATTTTTATTAATTTTTTAAGGTAAGAAGAGATTTCTCTTGTTGGGAAAAGTAACCGAATTGACAAAATTGGAGAACGTAATTATTTTTGTCGAGAAAAGTAACTGAATTAGTTAGATCTGCGTAAAAAAAAGAATCATAGCCATAATATTGTCCTGTTTTGACAAATTGTTGACCCCAGGTCAAAATTGGACTGTGAGAATTTTCTGCCTTGGGCTACCAAGCTTTTGAGACGGACAAGTAAGCGATAAAGGAAGGAGTCAGAGACTCAGTCGAAATGGATAACTGATATTATTTTCATTTCGAGCTGGTAGGAAATATACAATCATGTAAAATTGCACCACCCCGTAACTATCCTTTACCACTCCGGTGTTGTGTCTTTTTTAAAAAAAATAAAACCGAGGTGGAAAACGAAATTAGCGGATTTGGGGCCCATTTGATTGAAATGAGACGGTTGAACTGAGATCGGAGCGCTGTTAAAGACGACTAAGTGAACCGAGATTATTGAAATACCAGCCAACTAATTCGTGTCACCAGCTTTGACTTGTTTATAGTTGTATATATAATCGGTATATAAACATATATTAAAAAAACTACACCTGTAGCGTTGCAGTGTTCTACTGATTATATTCCGTTTGCCAACTATCAGCTACCGCGGATCGCGTAAATCTGGTCTTAAATATATACTCGACCTTTCGCGTGTCAGGGTTAGCCTAGCCAGGTGATAATGGCCAGTCCTACTTTGGCCGGTCCGAGATCGAACAACACAGCCTTGGCGGACTTGTTAAAGGTCAGGAAGGATTGTTCAAGCTACGCCGTGTTATACGTTGAGTTGATTTCACACTCAATCTTTTCTCATTCAAATTCTTCTGATAACAGCAAAATAATAAATATCATGCGGAACTCTACAACATATTTGTTTCAAAACAGATTAATTAAAATGAAAATCAACTAATCTTAATCAAACAAAGTTTCAGAAAAGTATATTTCATTTTTGAAAGATTTTTTTAATAAAATGAATTATGTTGTCTTGGCAAATTTGTTAATCTGGCCGATTCCAGCTATTTTTAACGATTTCAAAAATGGAAAAAAAAAAACCCAAAAAACAAAACAAAACAACAACAACAACAACAACAATAACAAAAAAAACATGTTTCTACCAATTTAATTTCTGTTTGAAATGCAGTAGAGTATTTTCGCTTATTAAAAATTAAATTTATTATCTTTAAATTATAACTAAAATAAATGCTTCAAGAAATATATTTTCATTTTTAAAAATGCATTTTAATTTTAAGCATTAGGTATCGCATTTCTTTGGAGATACCGACATTCATATTATTTTTGTTAGTTCATTTTCTTATATTAATTATGTATAATTGTTCATGGTTGCTAAAGATCAAAAAGCCTTTCCAAAAAGGATTCCGACGTTTGATCAAATTTTGAAAAATCCGCTAGTCGACACTTCCCGTATTATTCTGAATAACTGTTAAATTTACCCGTGTTCACCTTTTAAGAGAGAAAAATAACGAAATCAGTCCGTTGCAGACATCAGACCAAGGGGAGGTTACTCTATTTTCACGGTTATTTACAAATGGCGTCTGTAAAGATTTTCCATATTGTACGCCATCCACACTTTATGTCAAAATCAATTTGCAGCTTTTTATAACTGCATTTGATAAGCATCACAGTACAGCTCTCACTGGAGACAAGGGTTGTGAAATATAGTTACGTTAAACATTTATTATATAATTTGGTTACTTGTAATTGGCTCGAATTAATGTTGATATAAGTTTATATATAGGCTACAAAATGAAAAGAGAAAGTCAATGTAGCCCTGTTCTTTCAAATATAGTCCAATTCGTTACTTGTTAGCTCAATCTGGCAATATGGACATTGATTAAAAATTTGACAAGCAACTGGTCACGTCAACATCTTCTTTAGAACAACATTCGAATTAAAAAAATTTCTGAGGTGGAGCAAACAGCATCACCGATCTAAAATTACGATCACAAGACCCTTAACTTTTCAGAGACGTCGGGTTATTGTGGATAGGGAATTATAAATTAAAAGTAACTCTCTTCTCTTCATTTTTTACAAAAAATCACAATGACGTGTGAAATCCTGATTTTGCCGAATAGGAAAAGGATTGACCCCGTACTGAAAGAAAAAGACAAAAGTCCATCAGATGTTAAATTTATTTTCTAACCAATGAAGGGAAGCGATTTGAAAAACCGAGAGAAAAGCCAACAGGTCTATGTTAAAAGGTCTTTTGGTATAAAAAAAAAAGAAGAAAGAAAGCCGAATCAGTCAGTGAGATGGAAGCCGCGATATCATACACAAGCAACATGTGACAAAGGAAATTTCAAGTCTGATCCGGACGTATAAGGTCCCGTTACACATTCGTTCTCCTTCTTCACTCAAACTAATTCCTTTTACTTCTTCTTCTCCATCCCCAACATTTCAACATCCAAACTTCTACCTTCTGATGACCTTCTGAATAAATCTATAAGTTGTTTGTGAATTGGCCTTGTACCAGACATGGCTGATCGTCCCTACTACAGGGGCATCACATGTACTGCAGCTACAGTAGAAGAAGTGTGTCTTTGGCAAATAATCTGACGGAGTCCAACCCTTTCTAGGTTGGTTTGAATTTAGAGTTTTCCATCTCCTAGATTGGTTGCCACACAAGGCTATAGAGGTCAATCTGTGTTGTTATTTAGCCATAGCTGGGTGGAGTAGAGATGAATACATATCTTTCTCAAGGGTATTAGTCGGTAAGTGAATGTAATGAAATCGACTGGAATTCAAACTCGCTTCTAAATTCATTACTTCACTCTCCTTCTATATATCGATCTAAAAAAATTGAATCACTTAGACTTGTATTGATATTTTCCATGCCGACAATATAAAAGAAATGATTGATACGTACACTATTTCTAGTTTGACTAAATGCAGCGGCAATAATTTTTTGCACATGTAAATAATGAACGTAAGAACACGGAAGACAATTTCAACAAAGTGATATTTTATATTTTCGTTTTTATATAACGAAGTAAAAAGAGAAAAATACACTGGTATTCATGCAAGACAAGGAAGATATTACAAGTCAGGAATTATGAGGTTGAGACACGTATGTGTGTGTGTGTGGGGGGGGGGGAATATAAAATAAGGCAAACTTTGCAACGTTGATGATATCTGCAGACTGTGCCAAGAAAAGAAGTTGGCTATTTTATTATTTCCAGAACAACAAAAGCTACTAAATGAAAGGGCCAAAATAATGTCCGGATGTAGACACATTAGAAAGTATTTTTAGGTTCGTACAAACCCAAATGGAAGGATTTCCTATAACAAACCACTGCTTTATTTTGAACTTCCGGTTATGAATTTATATAAAAGCGTTAACCGTTAAACAATCAGTCAATGCAAATCGCCTGGAGAAACTGAAAAGGTTGAAACCATGGTCACGTAATCGGCTGATTACCCCAACTCAAATATTTAGCTCTACATGTTGAATCTTTATAGCGGGTATCTTGTCTTATTTATTCTTTTTCTAGTTGTAGTAGGATTCCGTTCTAGTGAAGGGTAATTGTATACCGTTGCAGGTTAACGGAATTTGGCCTTGTAGGAAGATAGCCCACTATAAGTCATAAAATGATTATAAAATCAAGAAAGGCAATTTGAGTATAAAATAACATTTATATATATACACATATCAATTAATGATTTAACAATTAAAAGAATACGTGAATACAAGTCCAATGGAGGTTAAATTGTTCATGACAAATAATAATGAGCTGAAAGAGATAAAAGGCTTAAGAAGGTGGAGAGCAGAGGTATGTGATGAATGTTCATTTTGAAGTTGCCACTTCTAAGGTCCGTAAATCAGTAGGTTGATTTGTGTGGAATGTCTTTGAAGAGGTCACTCCTGAGGTCAGTAAGTTCTTTTGAGACAGGGACAAGGAAAGAGGCCAGCATAGTAGCCGCTCGACATAAGTCAAGGGGAGGCACTGGTTACTCTCGCCTGTCAGTTCATCAGCCTGACGATGCTTTGTGTCTCCGCTTTTTATATCTGCTTTTTGGATCAAAAGCTCGTTTTGAATTTCACGCTTGTATTTGATTCCGGGCTAGAAAATAAAATTCGCGTAGGCTCGCGAAATGGAAATTTGATATTTGATTAATTTTATTTTTCAACCGGAACATCTGCGCGAATACACCTGCGCAGAGATGATTTTTATTCATTTGCTTTCTGGTTGTTATAGAGCAAACTTCCGGTCATCTCGCTTTTGCTCAATCGGTATCACCACATCTTCATCTTTCCCTCAAACACGTTTTAAGCACATTCTAATACAGCTGTTTACTAATCTAATTTAAATCTTACCTATAAGTGGTTATCTATCTATCTATCTATCTATCTATCTATCTATCTATCTATCTATCTATCTATCTATCTATCTATCTATCTATCTATTGTTGAATATATATATATGGCCCATGGGTAGAATCGTCGACTGAAGACAATTATGTCGGGTTTCAATCCTGGGCTAAGAAGCGACCGGGGTCTAAGCCGTACTATTGAGCTGTAATAGAGCTAAACAGATCTGTCTGCGGATGACTATAGCATATATATATATATATATATATATATATACTACTGGCCACTCCAGTTTTTTTCCTATACTATTTTTAGTATTTATTGCCAAGTGGATAATTCTAAATGAAAACAGAATGGGTCTTTTTTAATACTGCACAATAATATGTGCATCAAATGACCTTTTTTAAAAAAATCATTTCACCCCAAGTAAGGCATTCCACTGCCACTATTGTACAGGGTGTTACATCGGGGAAGGTGGTGAGAAAGAGTGGTTAGATATAGGAAATGCCAGAAGGAGGGTGATAGACGGGTAAGGATGTAGATGGGAAGAGTGTTTGAGAGAATGGATGCGAGTTAGTGTGTTAGGAGGTGTCTATTGACCTTACATTTAAACTCCTGGAGATTGTAGCTGTCGGGGAAGCAAGTATGTGGAAGAGAACTATTCTGTGTCCAGTTTTTGTGATCCTTTCCCCATGCTAGTCTCTTCTTCTTATTGTTTGGCCTAAATAATAGCTTCCTGGCTGCCTTGTAAAATTTTGCAAAGTAATAATAACAAAAGAACAATTCTATTTTCATTTAGAATTATCCACTTGGCAATAAATACTAAAAATAGTATGAAATTCATCATTAAAAAAAAAACAAAAAAAAAAAACTGGGGTTGCCTAATCATGTAGTGTATGGTAAATCAACATATCCATAACCTGATACGTAGTTAGTAGCTTTTGATTTTTATTTGAAAGTTTCCTAGTCTTACCTCCGTAACGTAGGGTCTCTGGGCCTTTTTTAAATAAATATTTTTGTGTCAGTTTTTCTAATGAGATTTCCGCTTTGATACTATTTTGTTTAGTTTCATGTATGTAAATTGTATTCTTTGTAAATATTCATCAGGGTCTCATTTTTAAATGTCTTTTCTTTTTTTTTTTTATCGCCGCCTCCGATATACAAATTGTTTTCATTGTAAATATCCATCAGGGTCTCATTTTTAAATGTTGTTATTTTTAATCGCCGTCTCTGACGTACAAATTCTTTTCATTGTAAATATCCATCAGGGTCTCATTTTTCAGTTTTATTATTTCTATTCACCACATTAGACAGACAAATTTTATATGTTGTAACTACTTTAGATCTCACGGAGACTTTGAGTTATTATGGCGGGGTTATTAATAATGTTAATTAAAAATGTGTTGCTTCAGTGTAAGGAATGCTGTGATATACTCGTGATATACTATGATATACTATGTAGGCAGAGTGAAGGCTAGCAATCTCTCTATGATACCTTTGGCCTTGGGCCAAAGGTATCATAGAGAGATTTTTGTAATTTTCAAAATAAATATTGCTTTCCAGTTTGATACCTTCTATTCATGAATTGAAGCATAGCACTAGACTGGCATTTAGGTCTCGTCATTTAATTATTGAAACTGCTGGATGAAAACGTAAGATCTACTCTAATAGTTTTTTCTCTTGTGCTTCTCGACTTCTTATCTCTCAAATACAATATAAAAAAATTTAAATGCAACGTCAATCGTCATCTTCTCTCTCCTTGAATCTTTTTGTTTTTATTCTCCTTTCTCCTCAGTAACACTTTCTCAGTTTCCTTCTTGCTTTCCTGTCAACTACGAT